>JAJOZX010003163.1:452500-475000 GCA_023014485.1 Bathynomus jamesi
AATTATCGCACGGAACATTTGAAAGATTGAAAGGTATATTGTGGGATTTATATCTTGCCAATAAAGCTTATCATTATCATAATATATATATATATATATATATATATATATATATTATTTTTCTGCTATAATATAACTGATTAATTTAATTTTAAATCACTGTACATCGCGTGTTTGGTTAAAGGACAAATTAAGTTTTTGCTATTATTGTTGCATAAAGTCAGCTATTTGCCTTTCCTATTCCAAAATCATCTGTATAATATCCGTCTAAAATTAGAACACGAAACAAATTTAAAATGTTAACATCGATTTGAACTTTTAGAGCGTGTGCGCGGCACACACACACACACACACACACACACACACACACACACACACACACACACACACACACACACACACTGCTTCCAGCTAAACTTTGATAAATGATATAATTATTGTCCATATATTACTGATTAACGTATGCGCCATTATACTCTGAGTTTAATTCTTATATTAATTATGAAGGAGAACCGACACGTGTGTCTCATGAATATTTTTACGATCTGCAGTAATTGCTAATTAGCCTTAATAAAAATCGTATGTAAATGAGGTCAAACCAATATTTCAATATTTAAGAGACAAAACGAAGAGCATTACATTTTAAAATTCTTGAGGCAAGTATTTTGTGTGCAGGTGTATTAATGAGTTGCACGATTTTCATACACGTACGTAATATTAATCATGTAATTGACTGGAATAATTTAGGTGTCTTGTTCAGAAATAATAATAATAATAATAATATAATAATAATAACGCGTCAACAGAAGGAGAAAATGAAGAGAGTATTCTTAACATACTGCAAATTCTTATCTAGAATTATTATTAAGAAACTCAGTACTGAAAATAAAAAACTATTCAGAATATTGGAAATTAAATGCAAATCCTTTATAAAGACATAGGCTGATATCGACTTTCTAAAATTTTGCCTCAATAATCAGCTGTTTCCCAATTTTCTGAACATAAGACTTTACGACAAAACAGCTCACAAAGAAAAGTCTACAGAAAATTTCAAAACGCAATTTCTCAAATGCGAAATTGTGAAACAGAAAGATAAATTAATCGACCTTAAAAAAGAATCCATTAAAAATGTTTTACTTTTCAGAAAAGAAACCGGAAATCTACACTTCTATTCTTCTATCTTATTCTTAAATAGAAGCTTAAGAGAATTCAAAGATGACATTGAGTTTAAACACTTAAATAAATTACACAAACTTTATGGAGGAACAATTATGCAGAAAAACAAAGAATTAATAATGACTAATTTATCAAATTATGAACCTAATGAACACGAATCTAGTATACTTGACAAAGGATTAAATTTTGGCCTTAGGAAACCATCTAAAAAGATAGAAAAACAAATTGAAACCGAAAGACCTTATGAAAAAATTAAATACAATGAACATAATGGTAAAATAAATGTAATTAATGATGATGAACTTAAAACGAAATTAAAAACCTTTTCAATCTCATTTATTGAAAATAATAATCATGAAAAATTAACAAAAAATGAATATGACGCGATATCATCTCTTAGAAACAATGATGAAATCATAATAAAAAAATCCGATAAAGGTAATAGTACTGTTATATTGAACAAGAATGAATATAATAATAAATTAAAGATATTGTCAGCAATAATAGTAAATTTTCGAAATGTAATATTAACACAACACTTAAAACAAAAAATGAAATAAATAAAATTGCTAATTCAATAAATGACGTAAACATCTCCAAATTACTAAAACGATCAGGAAGTTATAATGATGGTCATCTTTATGGACTGCCTAAGATTCATAAAAACTCTGCTAATCCACCATTACGTCCTGTCATCTCAATAAGATAATAAGACCGTATCTTAATAAAAATTTTATTGTAAATTCTACGACCGAAACACTAGCTAAATTATCTAACTTAAAAGTAGCCAACGCTGAACAACTTGTTTCTCTTGACGTAGAATCACTTTTTACAATGGAAACTATAGAAATAATTTTGGACAATGTTTACAATAATCAAAATTTAATTCCACCAACCTTAAAAAAAGAAGATATGAAACAATTACTTATTTTGTGTTGTACAAAAACTCCGTTTAGATTCTGTGATGAAACCTACATACAGATAGATGGTGTTGCTATGGGCACACCATTAGGACCTACCTTCGCAGACTTTTATATGTCAAACTTAGAAAATAAAATAATGAAAGAAAACAATTTCTACAACCCAAAACTGTATATGAGATATGTCGACGATACCTTGATACTATTTAAAAACAATAACCACATTCCTTTATTTATTCGAAGACTTCATGAACTAAGTAAATTAAAATTCACATTTGAACCTTCCTTGAATAATACACGACATATGCATGCATATGGCCCTACTCACCTAACCTCACCTACTACCTAACGTAACGTACGCCTAACCTGGGCATAAGATTCATTCCGATTTACAAAAATGGGATCACTTACCCTCTATGGTGGATAGAGAACCGCACCTCATTTGAAACATTTTCAAAGTGATCCTCCTTCCGGTGCATAGTTCACTACATGTACGCTGCTAAATCACTGCACAACACAATTTCTGTCCTTTGCACAAATTCTGCTGATTTATAACATATGCGCTAATTACGAATATGTCCAAATTATATCAAACGCCTAGTAAGCAAAGGAACAGCCCTACGGCTATTGGTCATTATTGTGGCACTTGTTGCTCACTGATTGGTTATTCGAAATGATGTGTTGTTCTGTACCTTAACACCAAACATCAACAGAGCACCTGAAACAATGAAAGAAAATAAAAAATTTTCCACTTGGCAGCCACTGTGAAATCACCTGACCACTTTTAATGGTCAAATAATTTCACAGTGGCTGCCAAGTGAAAATTTTTTATTTTCTTTCATTGTTTCAGGTGCTCTGTTGATGTTTGGTGTTAAGTACTTTTCTGCTGGATCTACTGTGTTTATTAACTTCTTTTGTCGAAAACATTCGTTGCTTTCGCATTTTAACTTCAATAATGTCTAAAAAATGTGTAAACAGTGCCGATTTATTTTGTTATGTGTGTGGTGAACTACAGTAACATTGAAATTCCAAAAACAAACATTTACCCCTCTGGTTGAAAAGGCATATGAATTATACTTTGGATGCAAAGTGGGTGATCAGGACAGAAGCTGGGCTCTCCACATGTGTTGCAATTCGTGTGCAAGGAGCTTAAGAGCGTGGTTACAAGGTTCACGTTCATCAGTGCCGTTTGCTGTCCCTATGATGTGGAGAGAGCCAAAAGATCATGTTAGTGACTTTTGTTTAACAAATATACGAGTTTTCTCTTCGAAATCCAAACATGCAATACGATACCCAAACATGCCATCAGCTATGCGACCAGTTCCTCACGATGAAACCCTGCCAGTTCCTAAGCCACCAAAAGATTGGACTTTGGACGAAGAATATTGCCACTCCGAAATTGAAATTGAACCACAAGCAGCCAGTGAGATTGCAGATCCAGAATTTCTACCATCCACATCATCGTCACCTCACCTTATTACACAGGCAGAACTAAATGATCTCGAAAAATCAGGCTGAACTTCTAGAATCTAGGCTGCAAGGGTGGAATCTTTTAGAAAAGGGCACCAACATAACTTCATGTAGAAAGCGTCAGAATGATTTCATTACCGTTTTTTTCTACAAGTGATGGTATTGTGTTTTGTAATGATGTAGACAATTTAATGGAGTCTTTGGGGCACCAACACAAGCCGGAGGAATGGCGTCTCTTCATTGATTCCTCCAAATTAAGTTTGAAGGCAGTGCTTCTACAGAATGGAAATACTTATCCTTCTGTCCCATTTGCACATGCGGCCCACATAAAAGAAACATATGAGAATATGCGTATTTTACCGAGATCCATTAACTATAATAAATATAAGTGGAATATTTGCGGTGATTTAAAAGTCATAGACCTTCTCCTTGGAATGCAGCAAGGGTACACAAAATATTGCTGCTTTTATGCGAGTGGGACAGTCGACCGCTAGAGACCGCCATTTTGTCTGTAAAGATTGGCCTGCCAGGATGAGTTTTGTTCCAGAACAGACAAATATTTGCAATGAGCCTTTAGTAGATAAAAAAAAAGTGTTATTGCCACCACTTCACATCAAACTGGGCTTGATGAAAAATTTTGTGAAAGCTATGGACAAAAACAGTGAGGCGTTTATTTATTTGAGGAATATATTTCCAAGGTAAAGCGAAGCTAAAATCAGAGAAGGAATTTTTGTTGGCCCACAAATAAGAAAAGTTATGAAGGATACGAATTTTGACAGCAAATTAAATGAGGTAGAAAAAGCAGCATGGGTGGCCTTCAAATGGGTTTCTTCAAACTTCCTTGGTAAAGTCAAGTCTGACGATTATGTTACTGTGGTGAATGAGATGTTAAGGTATGTTGTGGGATTTATATCTTGCCAATAAAGCTAATCATTATCATTATCATATATATATATATATATATATTATTTTTATGCTATAATGATTAATTTAACTTTAAATCACTGTACATCGCGTGTTTGGTTAAAGGACAAATTAAGTTTTTGCTATTATTGTTGCATAAAGTCAGCTATTTGCCTTTCCTATTCCAAAACCATTTGTATAATATCCGTCTAAAATGAGAACACGAAACAAATTTAAAATGTTAACATCGATTTGAACTTTTAGAGCGTGTGCGCGGCCACAAACACACACACACACACACACACACACACACACACACACACACACACACTGCTTCCAGCACGGCGAAAGATTCCATCAGGAGATAGCCATTATGGAAAAGCGGTTCCATAGACGGTGGAATTCAAGTATGTTGGCTGAATATTGCTGGTTTCTCATTAGGGAAACTCCCGAGAGTATGTACAAACGAAAAACATCAGCAAAAAGATTTGAATTGTTGTTCCGATCTTGTAATAATTATGTTGAGGTATTCAATATATTCTAATCTGTATATAAGACTTTTATTACACGTCCCTTCAAAAGGGTGGGGTGACATAGGTATTCTGACATTAGATTTGAACTCAAAGCATCCAAATTTATAAAAATCATTTTGTTTCGTTTAAAGTTCAGAAAAAGTTTGTAATTTTGTCGTGCAGTGAGTAATATATCCGCTGAAATGTTTTTTGTTCCGGCCAGAAGTGAGCAGTCCTTTTTTCACGGAATACCAGCGTCCTTCACTTGCATTTGTGTAAGCACTGGTCTCTAGCTCCTTAAACGTAAGCGAATGACTCACCGTAAAATGTTCGAATCCTTCCTTATCAATAGTTGTTGGGAATAACACCTCAAATTAGAGTGAACATTTGAAAACGGGCAGATTAATAACAAATAAGTACAGGTACAGTAGATAATTAATAAGATTGTACCATAAATTAAACGAGATCAATATAACCATGTCTTTGTAGAGAAAGATATTGAATCGTAAGTTTCTTGCGAGGACTATGAACATATAATTATCACCGATTTTATATAATTTACATTTTATATTACATTACCCACAATTTAAAGTCTCGTTGGATCTTTTCGGTTTGGCGGACTGCTACAGATTATTTGCTATAGCAATGTTATATGCTATAGCATAATTAGTGAATGCGCGGTTAGGTTAATTGTATGCCCGGTTAGGTTAACTGAACGCCCGGTTAGGTTAACTCTACGCCCTTTACTATTGGTTAGGTTAAGTCGTGATATTTTCGTTAAAACTAACCAAAATATTAAGACTTAACCTAACCAATCGTCAAGGACGTACAGTTGACGTAACCGGGCATTCTATTAACCTAATCGGGCATTTAGTAATTATGCTACAGCAAATAATCTGTAGCAGTCCGCCAAACCGAAAAGATTTGTATCTTTTACTGAATTCTTAAATTGTAAATAGCCTAATTAACACTTTACACTTAACTTCTACAAAGTTCCATTAATTCTATGAGAATACACAAATACACGTCTTTCATTTTCCAACTTGCTCTTAGAACTACAGGGTGTCCACAATATCTTGTCACCCCAGTAAAATACCAACTGATTTTCGTTTTTCTTTCATACTCATTTGAACTGTGATAGTAGCAAAAATACGATTAAATAACGTATATTGGCGTGCAGCTCCTCCAAAAAGGAGCTGCACGATTGGACCGGTCTTGGAAGTCTGCACAATATTGTCATTGGTTTTGCCATTACGTAGTCGTTCATGGACCCACGTACTAAACAATATGCGTTGCGCAATCGGATCGTTTCGAGGTGATCAATTTTTTGACACGCATCTCGAAAACCCGGGACCTTGAGTTTGGCTCTTTTCTTCTCTATGGGTGGGGAGGGAACGCTTTCGCCCTTGGCCCCTCCTTTCTACATAAAAAATAATATATATATATATAATTTTGTGTGTGTGTGTGTGTGTGTACAAGTAAATTTATGCTGCCTTCGGAGGAAACACCCTCTTGCGGTGCATCTAATTCTTGAAGAATCATGCACCAGGAATGATAATAAGTGGAGGTGTCTGCAATAGAAACTAACAAAAATTACTCGACAATTAATACGGATTAGAATGTTTTCTGGACTAGGTTAAAACGGAGCATTGTTGCTGTCAGTGGTGATGAACCACGTATGGAAGCCTCGTCTGTACACTGATCCACTATTTGTTTGGTAATGCTGCTGCGAGCTGTTCGTACCCTGAAATAGGCGTATGGGAGGAATGATGCTTAATGTGTAAAAATGTTAAAATTTTCATACTACTTCCACTTACTTAAGCTCTCTCTCTCTCTCTCCTCTTCTCTCTCTCTCTCTCTCTCTCTCTCTCTCTCTCTCTTCTCTCTCTCTCTTTATTTATTTTACTATATTTGCAATATGATATTTAAGAAGTGTATTCATCAAATACCAGCGATTTCTTTATGGATTGCGTCATGCGCGTTGATATGTTCAAACTTGCAGATTTACTACCTTACAACTAAAACTTAACTTTTTGACCTCTCTCTCTCTCTCTCTCTCTCTCTCTCCCCTCCCCCAGTAGTTAGTCCCCCTCCAACAGCAGGTAGTGACTCTCCTTCCACGTTGGAGGGGGCTCAAGCTCCTGCGGAGATTGTCCCCTCCTTAGTGAGGGGCTATTCAACTCCCGACAGCCCTGGCTGTTCGGGAAACGGGTCGTGCTAGGGGGCGGTCAGAATAGGGGAGGCTCCCTCCGTGCAATGCTTTTTAATGCTAGGTCGATCAGGAACAAGTTTGGCGAGCTACGGGCACTCTTAGCATCAGAATACCAGGATATCGTTGCTATCACCGAGTCCTGGATTCATACTGATCGTAGGGACTACGTTGGGGAGTTCGAAATTCCCGGGTATAGAATGTTTCACAAAGACCGCACCCGTGGGGAGGGGGGTGGGGTACTAATATACGTCAGAGACACGTTGAGTCCGGTTGACTGCCAGTTCCGGTCGGAACGGGAGCTGCTTGGCGTCAATCTGAAAGTGGGAGGGACGAACTATAGGTTAATCTTGGTGTACAGACCTCCGCATCTCCTCCTCGTGGAGGATACAGCCCTGTACACCGAACTCAGTAGCCTGCTAGGGTATAGGGTGTGTGTAGTTTTAGGAGACTTCAACTGTCGCGGCATAAAGTGGGAAAAAGGACTGACGATGCTAAAGGGAGGAGGCTAGTTGACTTTGCTGATGAGAACTTCCTCACTCAGTGGGTCAACGAGCCTACACGAGGCGAAAGCGTTCTAGACTTAGTATTCACGACCGAAGACAACCTCGTCACTGGCCTCACCGTTGACGAATCATTGGGCGGGAGTGATCACGGTCTTATTAGGTTCCGTGTGTGCGTCCCTCGGGTGAAGCGTAGTAACTCGAGAGGCAGTAAGCTCGATCTCCGGCGGGCGAACTTTGTTAGCCTCAGGGATAGCGTAGGAGAGATGGGTTAGAGGTTGGCGGCGATGTTGAGGGAGTGTGGAGGGCATTCCGGGACGAGTTTATGGTGCTGCAGTCTGCTGCCATACCCTCAAAACCGGTCACCCCTGCTTCAACGCAGCCTAAGTGATTCAATCGTGACATCGCTTCGGCTATCCGAAATAGGAAAGTAGCGTATAGGAGGGCGAAGGCCAATCGTTCCCACGAGAACACTGAAGCGTATGTCCGCCTGTGTAGGGAAGTGAAGGCGAAGGTTAGGCTAGCGAAACGTAACGAAGAACTACGGGTGGCAAGCCTCTGCAAGGGGAACCCTAAGGAATTCTTCAGTTATGTTAATAGTAGAAAGCCCATTAGAAGCATGATAAAGGACGGAAGCGGCGTTCTGCGGACCTCCGATGCGGACATCGCTAATGTGCTTAATGAGTACTTTGCGGGAGTGTTCACCAGGGAGGATACCTGCGTCATCCCCGAGCCAGGCGTGAGGCACGAAGGTGCTGGCCTGGATAGTGTTAGATGTACCGCGACAGTCGTTGCCGATAGAATAGACAAACTGAGCGCGTTTAAGGCTCCTGGGCCAGACCAGTTTCTCCCCAGAGTGTTGCGAGAAGTGCGCGACCAGGTGGCTCCCCACCTGGCTACAGTCTTCAACAAATCGTTGGAGATGGGCCAGGTGCCTGGTGACTGGAGGGAAGCCAACGTGACCCCTATCTTTAAGAAAGGGGATCACGAAAGTCCAGGGAACTATCGTCCCATTAGTCTCACTTCAGTTGTAGGTAAATTATTAGAAGGGATAATAGCTGATAGGATCGTTGACCATCTGGATTCCTACAAGCTGCTTGGGGACTCCCAACATGGGTTTAGACTAGTGCTTGCATAATACCGAAAATTAAATTTTCAATACCGGTATTTGGAGGCAATTATGCTAATCCCGGTATTGATACCGGTATTATGAAAAAAATAATTTATTTTGATTTATTATGGTGCCACCCTACCAACCCTCCCACAAGTCTGAGGGACTTGCAGTACTCACCATATTTACTATAAAATTAATGACCCAACTCCAAATAGATGGCATTCTATTCGAAAAAGTTTATACAGTAAATTACTAAATTGTAATAAAAATATTATTTGAATTTTTTTTAGCATATTATTATACAACTACTCTACAATGTTGAAAATCCAAGTGACAAATGTAAGAAGAAAGAACGATGCATTGGGATTTGGGAACGGATGATTTGAAATCATGTGCATACGTTTTTGAACGTATCTAATACGTTTTAAAACGTTTGAAGCGAAAAAATTGACAAAATACGTTACAGTTTAAAGCATTACTTATTAAAGTCTCCTAGAACACGATAAATCTGGTTTATAAGAATTATTATGTATAATAATATATATATATATATATATATATATATATATATATATATTATATATATATATATATAATATATATTTATGTCTGCAATAAAGAGTTTTTGTTTGTTTTGTTTGTTTGTTATAACCTCTTTTCATGATCCATACATAATATAAATTTATAAAAGTTAGTGCAAAAATAGTTTTCTTTGATAGAAAGGAATAGAAACGAAAAAAGAGGTTAACTGCAAAATACCCGAAACTTTTTTTTTCTCCGAATCCTCCAAAACAGTTTATTTGCCTATCGGAGGACTAAATTGCCTAAATTTTACAATAGCAATTTTTGTCAATACCGAAAACCTATAATATCGGTATTATTTGTACTTCTTCAATACCGGTATTAATACCGGTATTTCAATACCGGTTTAACCCCTAGTTTAGACGGCATAGGTCGTGTCTCACCAACTTGTTCGAGTTTTTCCACGTCATGTTGAGTGAGTACGATAATATACTTTATCTCGACTTTCAGAAAGCCTTTGATAAGGTACCTCACCGCCGGCTAACGGCGAAAGTGCGCGCGCTGGGTATCGGTGGGGAAATAGGTAGGTGGATTGAAAACTGGCTGAGGAATAGGCGGCAGAGGGTGGTAATTAAAGGGGCTAGATCGGGTTGGGCCTCGGTCACTAGTGGGGTTCCTCAGGGTTCCGTTTTGGGGCCACTGTTGTTTATCATTTACATAAATGATATCGACGGTGGCATCGTCAGTCGGATCGCCAAATTCGCTGATGACACCAAGCTTGGGGCCAATGTTGGGACGCCCGAAGCGATCGAGGAACTGCGTGCGGACCTAGGTAGGATAGGAGAGTGGTCCGAAAAATGGCAAATGCCGTTTAACTTGGGTAAATGCAAAGTGATGCACATTGGCTACGCCAATCCCAAGTCGGACTACTCGATGTTGGGTAGTAATATCGAGGTGACTGATTTAGAAAAGGACTTGGGTGTGCTAATTAGCAGCGATCTTAAGTTACGAAACAGTGTGTAGAGGTGGAAAGAAAGCCCAGAAACTATTGGGTTATATCAGGAGGCAATTTCAGTTTCGGAACAAGGAGATTGTGCTCTCACTGTACAATTCCCTTGTTCGGCCGCACCTGGAGTATGCTGTGCAGTTCTGGTCGCCCACCCTCAGGAAAGATATTGAGAGCTGGAGCGAGTGCAGGCGAGGGCCACAAAGTTAATCCCTTCCGTTAGGCATATGGGCTACAATCGACGGTTACGCGCCCTGAACTTGTTTTCGCTTGAAACTCGGAGGCTGCGCGGTCAACTGATCGAGGTTTTCAAGCTCTTACGCGGGTTCAACGATGTCGATTTTAGAAGTATGTTTAGTTTAAATGATAACCCAACTCGCAACAATGGTTGGAAGTTGGATTTGAAACGGTTTAGGACTAGTGTGTGTGGGAATTACTTTACGTATAAGATCTGTGACACATGGAACAGGTTACCTTCGGAAGTTGTGAACAGTTCCTCTGTGGATCAGTTCAAGAAAGGTTAGACCAAATTTTGCACACTATTTGAGTGTGTAGAAAATTTTCCGTGTCACCCGTTGCCATTGGTACCTCCTCGGTATGGGCCGCAAGGCCTTTTGAGGTACTCCTTTTCCTTGTAACTCCTTGTAACTCTCTCTCTCTCTTTTAAAGTTACTTTCCGAAATTGACCACTTTTCGTAAAAAAAATTATCATTTATTTGCAATTTTTGCAATTTACATCCCTTAATTGCAATTAATTTCAATGTTTTAAAGAAAAACGTGAAAACATTCTTAAGTTCATCATTTTGTGGATGTTATGAAAGTAAATTCATGTTATCGGTGACGTTTTAGTTGCAATTATGCATCCATCACATTATCTTGGAGAATCATGAATAATTATAAGTTTTTCATTATCTACTGGTATATGTATAAGGGCATTCGCCCTTGTCCCTTCTTCCTGCATATATATATATATATATATATATATATATATATATATATATTATATATATATATATATGCTGCAAACCCACAAGGAAAAAGAAAAACGATTCCAAGGCCTTTCGTGTATTCAGAGCTACACCTCGTTAGGGAATGAAGACAGAAGGCAAGGTGCCCATAAATATATACAACGTATCGGAAACCAAAGCAATTAGCACATACTTAACAAGAGTTAATGAGAGGCAGAAGCAATTTTAACAGGATATTGTCAATCTTATACATTCCCGCACTGTTATTGAAATTGTTTTTAAAATTAATAAATGCACATTCTAGAATATTTCTTTCTATTATATCTCTGTTTTTAACAAGCGCTTTAGAACTATCCCACTTGATGCTATGATTACATCTATACATATGGTTAAACAAAGCATTGGAATTATTAGCTGTTCTACACGCATCTTTATGCTGTTTTACCCTAATATCTAACGTTTTACCCGTTTGGCCTATAAATTTTTTTGAAAGTAGAATTTTGCCTTCGATTGCTAATTTTAACCTGGTTTGGTACAGGTATATAGATGATATTTTATGCCTTTGGCCTAATAATTTGGATGTTGACTTATTTCTTGGTAGGCTCAACAATTTAGTCCCATCTATTAAGTTCACAGTTGAAAAAGAAAATGATGGAAGCCTATCTTTTCTGGATCTAAAAATTTGGAGATGCTCTAATCAGTTCAAATTTGAAGTCTATCGCGAGCCTACTAATAATAACTCTTACGTGCATTTTTATTCTGCCCATCATCCCTCGATTAAATCCTCTATTTTCTCTGCTATGTTTCTTAGAGCATTGAGAGTTGTTAGTCCTGAATTTTTAGAGTCCGAGTTATGCAATATCATGAATATTGGTACTAAATTATGTTATCCTATTTCATTTCTAGATAACTGTCTTAGGAAAGCCAAAAATAGGTATTATAATAATGTAACTGTAAAGGAATTTGAGCGTAAAAATATCCTTAGCCTACCTTACCATGTTAATTTTCAATATCTCCCGACTTTACTTAAAGCAATTGGCATCAATGTAGTCTTTAAGTATAATAATACTGTTAAATTATGCCTAGTAAAGAATAGCCGGAAAATGGTGTTGGATGCGTGTATTCGATTGGATGTACACAATGTAACTCAGTATATATAGGCCAAACGGGTAAAACGTTAGATATTAGGGTAAAACAGCATAAATATGCGTGTAGAATAGCTAATAATTCCAATGCTTTGTTTAACCATATGTATAGATGTAATCATAGCATCAAGTGGGACAGTTCTAAAGCGCTTATTAAAAACAGAGATATAATAGAAAGAAATATTCTAGAATGTGCATTTATTCATTTTAAAAACAATTTCAATAACAGTGCGGGAATGTATAAGATTGACAATATCCTGTTAAAATTCCTTCTGCCTCTCATTAACTCTTGTTAAGTATGTGCTAATTGCTTTGGTTTCCGCTACGTTATATATATTTATGGGCACCTTGCCTTCTGTCTTCATTCCCTGACGAGGTGTAGCTCTGAATACACGAAAGGCCTTGGAATCGTTTTTCTTTTTCCTTGTGGATTTGCAGCATTCATTCATTTCACGTGTTTAATTGTGAAATTCATCCCATATATATATTTATTTATTTATTTATTTATTTGTGTGTGTGTGTGTGTGTGTGTGTGTGTGTGTGTGTGTGTAATTTTCCTAATCTTCCCAAAGATCTTAATTACCCATACTTTCTATGTAAATCCTCTCATAAACTTAACAATTTCGAGAATGCTTAAACCAAATTAACTCTTCAAACAAAATGGAAAGGAAAAAACACTTTTACGATAATATTCTGGCCAATAATTTCCTGAGACCAATTCGGGTTTCTGAAGTCTGTAATTGGAATTCAGTTTATGTACTGCTACATGGTTTTAAGTAAATTACTATAGCAGTTCATTTCAGTTTTGCTTACTGTTTTGAACAGCCCACTTTGCATATTCCGTTGTTTTTAAAAGTATTTGGGGCCTCACCTGCTACAATATACTAGGAATGCGCTTTAACATATACAGAGTGTGTGTGTATATATATTGAATATAATCCTCATATATAATGATAAATGAAGCTGCTGAAAATAATAATATGGTAGTAATATACTATCTTCAACCCTATAATATTTCAGGAATCCACAAGCTCCGCGACAAGGACTATGTTTTCATCGATAAACACTGTTTGCAGCTTTGTCGAAACTATTATTCATTATTCTAGTGTTTTTGCTACCCTTATAAAGCGAACAACTTCTTACCCCATCATTCAAAGTGTAGTTTTTAACCTAAGAATGATTACTGTTCCAAATGTGGTATTCTTTCATTATTTTAAGCAGAAAAAAATCAACCCCAATTATGTTGTCATATTGAATTTTATGGATCTTTTCAGTTTAACGGCCTGTAATTTTTGCAACAGTACTTGTTTTTTATTGTCCAGTTTTAATCGAGGATTTCGAAAATAACATTCATGTTTTAGAGGAACAAATAGTGAGGTAGTTATACGCAATTTAACAAATTTAAAATATATATTTTTAAACCATATTGGGATCTTTTTGGTTTGACGGCAGGCGGAAAAAAACGATTCATGGCTACGGGACCGTCAAATTCTAGACTCTATCAACTGGTTTGGTTAACTGAATACCCAGTTAGGGTAACAGAATGCCCGGTTAAGTCATCTGTACGCTCCTTGACGATTGGTTAGGTTAAGCCATGATATTTTCGTTAGTTTACTATCAAAACAAACGAAAATATCATGATTTAACCTAACCAATCGTCATGAGCGTACAGTTGATCTAAAACTTTCAGTGATTTTGGACTCTTAAAGCGTATATGATATTCTCTAAACTAAAATGTATAACTGCCTCACTATTTGTTTCTCTAAAATATGAATGTCATTTTTGAAATCCTCGATTAAAACTGGACAATAAAAACAAGTAATGTTAAAAAATATTACAGGTCGTCAAACCGAAAAGATCCAATTTTATATAACACTTATTATTATTATTATTATTATTATTATTATTATTATTACTGTATTATAGTGCATAAAAATATTATAGAATTTTCACTTGGATTCTCTCCTCTTTGCTTTCAAATTTTCACTTATCCTTAAACAAATTTCTCTTTATTGTTTCGCTTTAAAACTTTCATTTGTTTTTAAAATTTTCCATCTTTTTTCCATCTTTTTTCCATCTTTTTCCATATTTTCTCCCATCCTTTTCCATCTTTTTTCCATCTTTTTTCGATCTTTTTCCATATTTTTTTCATCTTTTCCCATCTTTTTTCCATCTTTTTTCCATCTTTTTTCCATCTTTTAACTTTCCTGTTGCTGCTTGGTATCCTTTGAATTCTTTTTACATTCCTTTGTATTCTATGAATAAATTACCCATCTCCTGTTAAAATTATGTACAAACCGTGTATATGAATAAGGGATTAAGGAAAACTACAAGATTAAAAAAGAACCCCCCCCCCCTTATTTCAAAGAGAAAATGAGAAGTCACCAGATTCCTCGACTACTCCAGAAACGTTTTTTGCGTCTAAAATCATTCAAATGCACAATTCAGCCGTATATCAGAAATTATTTTTTTTACTAATGATTACGAGTTATTTCATTGCTTCCTAATGTTCTCGTAGATAGTCTTTAGATCACTGTAGGTGATCTATTTCTACATATTCCTGCATATGAGTCACCCGCGCCCGAGTCATTTATATAACAGACAATAATGTTGGATTTTCGGGTTAAGCCTTTCGTGCATAGAATATTATATGTGTTAATTATGGTGTTGCATTGCATGACAAAAGGTCGTCCTCGCATACACTCAACATGGCCCACGTACATACGGCATTGAAAAAGAAGAAAACATTGTTAAAGATTTAAGTGTGTATATATATATATATATATACAGGGTGTCCCGTAAGTCTGGACCCATAGGGAAAAATAATAAAATTACAAAATAGTCCAAAAATTTATTTATAATATATTTTTTTATTATTTTTATTTTTTATTTTATTATTTTTTTATTATGATCTTACTCCGCTGGAGTTTTATTTGTGGGGCCACTTGAAAGCCAAAGTGTACGAGGTCAAACTTCAGAACATTTTCCACCTTAAAGCACGCATTGTGGAGGCGTGTCAAGAAATTTCTGCGAGTATATATATATATATATATATATATATATATATATATAAAGAAATATACACATCATTTTACCCTTCATCCTTTTGCAGTTTTCAAAAGTTAATATTTTCTATTAAAACCCTAAATGGAAACAATGCATTTAATATATTAAAACCTAATTTATTTTGATTGTCTACCTTTGTAATTCTCAGTAAAAGAACAGTAAGAATATGCAACCACGATTGCTTCATAGTTATACCCATATGGCAACCATTCGCGTATGAAGTAAATTCCTCTTATGCCCTCTCACAATGGTATGCGGGGCATCAGAAGAACGTTACGCCTCTCAATTTAAGAAATAAATTTAGGTCGTTGCGACATTTCGCAAGACAAACCCCTTTCGAGTGACGGACCAATTTTTCGAATTGTTGAGAAATATTTATCGGAGGCATAAAATTTTCGCCAAAGGCGTTTGGTGGACTTTTGGTGGACCCGCTCTAACAAAGACAAATAAAAAAAAACCTAAATTAACCTAACCGGGCGCCATCTAAATTAACCTACCTGGATATAACTCAAAGTAACCTAACCAACAATAATAATAATAACAACCTAACCTAACCTGACCTAACCTGACATAATCTTCCTTCACAAACGAAAGTTTTACAGATATTAAAAAGTAAGAAAACCGTTGTCGACGCCATTTCTAAAATAAAAAATAAAGACAGAACAAAAGCTCAATCTAGTTTTTATTCATTCATTTAATCTGCATATAAAGCTACCCTAAATCTACCCTAAATCTACTCTGAAGCTTCCACGCCCAAGACTACAAAATCCTTCATTAAAAAATTGGATACTTCTTCAGGAGAAACCTTCGAGAGAACACTAAACCCAAATAAAATTTTATCAAGAGCGAAAACTTTCGGATTATTATTATTAATATCATATTATTATTATTATTATTATTATTATTATTATTATTACAATTAAAATAGTATTAAAATAAATAATGAGAATAATGAAAATATAAATATTTTAAAGCGCAATAAACGAGAGGATTTATAAGGCAGCTGCTTCCAACCATAAACTGTCTCTTAAAAAATAAAATATAAAAAAAAAACAGGAATAATTTTAATTAAAATTAACTTCATATATATATATATATATATATATATATATGTACGTACGTATGTATGTATGTATGTATGTATGCACGCACGTACGTACGTATGTATGTATGTATGTATGTATTCCTGAATGGTCAAATTCCTCCTAAATTTTGGTCGGTGGTCAATGGAGTTGCATTAGCTCCTACACATGTGATGTCTTTTATCTTTTAGAAATTTTTAATTACTTACACTTGCGTTAAGGTAGGGAAGAGTTCCATTAAAAAGGTTAGAAAAGGCGCTTAGAACCTTAGATAACATATGGCAAGACTGCTAAATAGCTTGGATAATTGGGTTGGTTGATTTTTTAATTCTTTGCACTTGACTATTGATCACGCCTTGTTACCTCCAGGAAGCTCGAGATAGTACGGTTAGCAATTATTTGCGAAGCTGAGCATTTCTGGGGTAACTTATGAAGGAGTCATAAAGATCTATTATAAAGAAAATTTAGGATTCTGTCAGAACTTTTTAATAATTCATAATTCACCCAAAGTTGATGTAACAGTAGTTATGACTTGTCGTTCGCTGTGTGTGTGTGTGTGTGTGTGTGTGTGCGCGCGCGCGCGAGCGCGTTTAAAATAAAAAAAATGAAAAGTTAATTTTTCAGAATATTTTCGTTTCTAATTATTATTTGTAAATAAATAAAACCTAAAAACAGACCCTTTATTAAAAAAAAATAAAAAATAGTCATTTTGTAAATTTAAAAAAAAAAAAAAAAATCGCTGAAAATATAATCAAAGTTTTTAATAAAAAAAAATTTAAATATTTTCAAAATTATTCTAATTTTAATATTTTCCTTTTCGCAATTTTTTTTTTTTTAGTTTTTTTGTTTTTAGTTTTCGTTTTAATGAATTTTTTTTTTTTTTTCATTTGCTGAGAAAGCTTTTTTTCATCGTGTATTTTGCCTCGATGGTTTTTTTTTAGCCTTTGGAGAGTTTGTGTCATTTCTCCAAATTATGTTTCTTTGTTTTTTTTATTGGTTCTTCTTTCCTTTTTGGGGACATTTTATGACATTAAAAATAACACCAAAAAGTATATTTTCACTCAAAATACGAGTATTTTTGACTATGAGAGAATTTCTCTAAAAAAAAGATAAAAAAATACCCTCATTATGTCTCATACACACACACACACACACACACACATACATATATATATATATATATATATCGTAAAGAACGACGCTTGTATAGGAGATATTCCGCGCAAGACGAGAAAGAGAAAACAACAAATGAAAAAATGAAGTACCACCTGGGAATCGAACCCGGGATCTTCCGATTGCCGATCAGACGCGATACCACTACACCATGGTCTTCACTCTTCCAAATGCCGTAATTCCTCTACATACTCGCAGAAACCAATGCCCCAAGGGGGCACCTCCCGCATGCCGTAACATTATATACATTCAACTGCAAAGAACACGCAGTATAAATAACGTAAAGAACGACGCTTGTATAGGAGATATTCCGCGCAAGACAAGAAAGAGAAAACAACAAATGAAAAAATGAAGTACCACCTGGGAATCGAACCCGGGATCTTCCGATTGCCGGTCAGACGCGATACCACTACACCATGGTCTTCACTCTTCCAAATGCCGTAATTCCTCTACATACTCGCAGAAACCAATGCCCAAGGGGGCACCTCCCGCATGCCGTAACATTATATACATTCAACTGCAAAGAACACGCAGTATAAATAACGTAAAGAACGACGCTTGTATAGGTGTAGTGGTATCGCGTCTGATCGGCAATCGGAAGATCCCGGGTTCGATTCCCAGGTGGTACTTCATTTTTTCATTTGTTGTTTTCTCTTTCTCGTCTTGCGCGGAATATCTCTATACAAGCGTCGTTCTTTACGTTATTTATACTGCGTGTTCTTTGCAGTTGAATGTATATAATGTTACGGCATGCGGGAGGTGCCCCTTGGGGCATGGTTTCTGCGAGTATGTAGAGGAATTACGGCATTTGGAAGAGTGAAGACCATGGTGTAGTGGTATCGCGTCTGACCGGCAATCGGAAGATCCCGGGTTCGATTCCCAGGTGGTACTTCATTTTTTCATTTGTTGTTTTCTCTTTCTCGTCTTGCGCGGAATATCTCCTATACAAGCGTCGTTCTTTACGTTATTTATACTGCGTGTTCTTTGCAGTTGAATGTATATAATGTTACGGCATGCGGGAGGTGCCCCCTTGGGGCATTGGTTTCTGCGAGTATGTAGAGGAATTACGGCATTTGGAAGAGTGAAGACCATGGTGTAGTGGTATCGCGTCTGACCGGCAATCGGAAGATCCCGGGTTCGATTCCCAGGTGGTACTTCATTTTTTCATTTGTTGTTTTCTCTTTCTCGTCTTGCGCGGAATATCTCCTATACAAGCGTCGTTCTTTACGTTATTTATATTGCGTGTTCTTTGCAGTTGAATGTGTATATATATATATATATATATATAACCAAGGCCACAGACGGAGGGGATAACATATATATATATATAATAATTATATATACAGTATGTATATATATATATATATATGTGTGTGTGTGTGTGTGTGTGTTAAATTAAAAATTAAGAAAAAACAAAAAATTACAAGTTCTAACACTAAAAACGAATTATTGCCTACTTTAATACAAAAAAGGGTACTTAAAACTGGTTCAAGTTATTGTAATCCAACAGATTCCATTATAGAGACTAAATGACAACTCTTCATACCATGCGCTATGTCAGCGCTTGTACAGACACGGTTAGGATATGTTCCCAGTCGGATTTTGGCTATTGTGTGTTATACTCTTGGTCAGGATCTGCCTTTGAACTTTCAGATAGCTAATATGTATCCTAAAATTTTATAATTCATATAGATGAATATATTGTATTCAGTTAGTTCTGTAAAATATTCATAGCATGAAAAACTGACTTTGAAAGCGTGAACAGTACACACACACACACACACACACACACACACCACACACACATATATCTATATATATATATATATATATATATTATATTATAGTCTGCCAATAAACCTTTTCATTTCATTTCATTTCATTTTTCATATGTGTGTGTGTGTGTGTGTACACTGTTCACGCTATATATATATATATATACAGTATATGGGAGGGAGAAATTAAACCTTACCTGAAGGATTCGAACCCAGGCCTTCTAAATAAGAGTCACTAGGGTTATCCAAGCCCTGTTGTAGCTCAGCTCCGTGTTCATTTCCCTCATATATATATATATATATATATATATATATATTATATATATATATATATATATAGGGACTTAGACAGGGGTAGGGGTCTACGGGGCTTCAGCCGCCCCCGAAATGAAATCATAGGTTTGATATTTCTATGCATTACTTATGAGTATGTACGCCATGCCAACTACCTTCCGCCCATGTTTAATTATTGTAATGCACATTTTACTCATTTACACACTTTAATATATATATATATATATAGGTATATTATATATATGTATATTATATATATAATATATATATTAAAACAGATAGCTGGTGAGTACACTTCGTCAGGGTGAGTACACCTCGTCAGTACACCTCGTCACGGAATGTACTTCTGAATACACGAAAGGCCTTGGAATCATTTTTGCTTTTCCTTGTGAGTTTGCATCATTCATTCATTTCAGGTGTTTGTGAAATTCATCCCATATATATATATATATATATATATATATATATATATATATATATATATATTTATATATTAGCCCCTCCCGAGAAAAAATTCTGTCTACGCTCCTGTATAATATATATATTAACTATATTAACTATTAAGGATGATAATAATAGGAGAGAGCCTTAAGAACTAGATTGGTTTTATTTTAATTAACACTTTTAACTGTCGTTTAATCCACCTGTTTGGTTTGTCTAAAAATTTGTACGAAGGAACAACTTGAATTTTATGTGCCTTCAGCATTTAAATTTTAAAGTTATAAATATAAAAAATATAAAAGAATATATATTTCTTCCACTGATAGGTTAATTATATGCCCTGTGTGTGTGTATATATATATATATATATATCATTAAAGTAATTAGTTTTCATTACTAGTTCCTATAAATTTAGCTATACCTTTTTTTTCTTGTATAATTGATTCAAAATAGTAAAATAGTTACAAAATATTTTCTAGTAGAGTTGATGAGAAGGTCTGGCCTATTTACTGGAGTAAAACCAGTTTGAAATAAAGTTTATATAAATCCAAGAGTCATACAATAATTTCCTGACATGTTTATCATCCGAATTTATTTGATAAACTCTCTCTCTCTCTCTCTCTCTCTCTCTCTCTCTCTCTCAAAACCTGCTTTATAATAAGTAAAATTGTGTGTAACAGTTTGTTACCGTATGTTTTGTAATATTGTACATTGAAAAATTAGAAAAAAACAAGTAGCTTGTTTTAATGTAGGAACAGCGAAAATATTGTTTAGGTTGGATAATCTTGTGGTTTCCTTACAACTTTAGTTAGGTACGACTCCCATTGAGTTTCACAAAACTTGTGAAGATAATAATAATAATTTTAATAATAATAATATATATATATATATATAATAATTAAACTTATTTAAAACTAAACTAAAGTTATATAATCGTCCCTCACCCATTACTTGATATTCTCTTGCTTCTAAATCTTTTTCGTGCTTGGAACGCTGATCTTGGGGCATGAGCACTGGGCAGGTAAACAAAAAAGATTTATCAAAATCAACGCATGTTTGAACTTAACTAACTGTATGTGGGCCGTTCGACATCCTGGTGCACGTTTGGGGAATTTTAACATATATATTTGAGGTCTCTTTTCACATTTATTTGGCGAGTCATTTTTGTGAATTTTTAAATTGTAAATTTGCGTGTGTTGCTTGATTGAATCCTGACGCAGTTTAAAGGGAACCTTTAAAGACCAGGAAAGACTTTTATCTCCTTTTTCCTCATTAAAAGAGAAGAGGAAGCGATCATATCAGAAAAAAATTGCTTGGAACGCCATATCTGTTAAACTCACGTGCCATGGCGAGAGGAAAATCTCTCTCTCTCTCTCTCTCTCTCTCTCTCTCTCTCTCTCTCTCTCTCTCTCATACTCTATATATATATATATATGGGATGAATTTCACAATTAAACACATGAAATAAATAAATGATGCACACCCACAAAGAAAAATGAAAAGCTATTCCAAAATCTTTCGTTTATTCAACGGTATACCTCGTCAGGAAAATGTATTGTTGAATACAAGGAAAACCTCTGAATCTCTTCATTTTCCCTCGTGGCTGTGCATCATTTATATGAGTATATATATATATATATATATATAGAGAGAGAGAGAGAGAGAGAGAGAGAGAGAGAGAGAGAGAGAGAGAGAGAGAAAGAGAGAGAGAGAGAGAGTGAGAGAGAGAGTGAGTATATATATATATATAAAAGCCAAAATCGTTTCTGCTTTTCTCCTCAAAATAGTCCTTCTATTATTTTATTCTAAACTGCACAAATTGAAAATTTGCACGAAATACCTTGACAGAAATGACGAACCAAAGCTATAAATTATTCAAGATGTAAATTGAAACGAATTTACATCTTTTAAAAGTTGTATATCTTTTATTCATATAACTTCTCTCTCGAAATGTAATTTATGTTTTATTAACGTGTCTTTCAACTGAAACGCTTCCTATTTTTTTTATATTTATATTAATTATCTCATTTGTAATTATTATTATATTTATATTAATTGAAATTATCCTTTTATAAACATTAATTATTATTTGTTTTCAAGTTTTTCTTTTGTTCTGAAAATTAAAAAAAAAAAATTTTGGGGTTGTAATCAGTGAAGAAAACCAGAAACTGGCACAGAATAAAGGCCAGACTGAAGCGGCCCATTGCGATAACTCCTGGAT
>JAJOZX010003163.1:480000-495000 GCA_023014485.1 Bathynomus jamesi
TTTATTGTATATCACTTATTATTACATTTATACTATCGTATAAGCAGTGAAATTATCGGTGAATTGATACAATTTTTATAAAACACGAATATAATAAGTCAAACAAAAGAAGCAATTCTCAAGGTTGCTTCCACTGGTGCCCGTCTCGACGCAACAAAATTATTGCTCTCCCCATCATTTTTCAATGCACTGATTTGGATTTCGAGCTTTTTGTATTAAAAAAATATTTGAAAGGAGTATAGCCGAGTGATAATTTATCATAATTTTGTCGTCATTCATATTGCTCTTCTAATCATTTAAGTGGAGAAGCAATGCTTCCATGGCTTCCATGGACCGAACACCACTGATATATATATATATATATATATATATGTATTATATGCGCCTCGGTGGTGTAGTGGTTAGCGTCGCTGACTACGAATCCATCGGCCCCGGGTTCGAGACCCGACGGCAGCCGGCGCGCAGCAAAACCCAGCTGTTCATCCTTCCACACGATAAAGAAAGTGGTTGGTAGATAAATGGGTACCCTAGGTGGCCTAGTGGTTAAGACGCTGGGCTGCTGATGGGGAGTGGTTCGGATTCCACGTTAAACTGTAGGTCTAAGGTGGAGTGAAAAGCTTGACCTTCGTCAGAATGAACAATTCGGGCGGAAGCTAACCAAAGGTAACCAAAGGTGTGTGTATATATATATATATATATATATGTATATACACTATATATAAAACCGTGTTAATATATATATATATTAACCCCTCCGTCTATGGCCTTAGTCTGTTCGAAGTTGACGGGGGTTCTGGTTAGGTGGCAGCAACGGATTTGTTACTCTGGAGTAGCTGGTACCGTATATAGAGAATAGCAGTACTTTTCTTCTATACTACTCTTGTAGTGGATAGGAGGATTCTGTGAAGCTGATTAAATTCTCTGAAGGTTCCCCGATTCGTCTTGTAACAGATCGGGAAATTATTTTTCTCTATTTAAGACTAAGTTCTCTGAAGAAAGCAAGGCTCGAAGGAGAAGATAAAGACTTTTTCTTACGGTAATTTACTGCTAAAATGTTATAGGTAATGCTCAGCCTCTAAGTTTGATCAGTCTAATCAGAATAGTCAGAATAACAATTTGAAAATTTACATGGGTTTATATACCCAAATTTTGTGGGCATCATTATTATTTAATGTTGACTTGTTTAGTTTCTATTCCCTATAGGCTGCATTATTTTTGCACAATATTTGAAGACAAGGTAAATTTTTTTAGCTGTGGCAACGTCTAAGCAGATAAACAAGATATTTGAAGATGAAGCCATATTTTTATCTTAAACTGCATATTGACAGATCTGATGTTATCATGATCTGCCGAGTTGACTAAAAATGAAATTGAAATATGTATTTTTACACTTAAACATGCATATGAGCAAAAATTAAAGGCTTAAGATTTAAAATTAAACGTTATGCAAGACATGACTTCATCTTTTATAACGAAGAGAGAATGTACACAGAAAATGGACATTGCAAAATTTGATCAGGTTTCATTATTAAGCTAAATCTAAAAAATTGATTAAGTAAATTCAAAATAAACAAGTCATCAATTATTTAGCAAAAATAGAAAGGAAATCAAAATTTTATCAAAAACTTGCGTTATGCGATTTTGGTCCTTATGTAAAAATGAATATTTGAATATAAAAATTTTATAAATATAAGGACTATATACAGATAAGGATTTATATAAAATCAGATTTATTCAAATATACATTAAAGATACGGATTTATGGATTTATACAAATATACGAATTATATAGGAATATAGGAATTGTTCATTGTTCATTTCTACACACACACACACACACACACACACACACACACACACGCATATATATATATACACACTCGTGTGTGTATATAGCATACATATATACAGTATCTTCGCTATTTTTAGTTATTTTATAGTTATTTTTTAAATAAATAAAACAGCATTTTTATTTTATTAAAAGAATTAAAAGAATAATGACCTTCACAGTTCGAAGTTTAAAATCCATTTCAATTTAAATTTCTTTTTTCAAAAGTTCCTCCGGTGACAAAACTATTAAATATTAAGATTAATTGCAAACGAACACCATTTACAAAAGGTATGCATAAAAATTAGATTTGGTTGAACTACAACCCGTGTGTGTGTGGGGGGGGGGGTAGCAATAAAAAGGGATCAAATTTACTAGAGCCCAGGGCCAGAGAGCCAAGAGGCCCGGTAATTAAAAAAATTAATTAAAAATTTATTAAAAAAATAATAAAAAAGATGTTTCAAACCATTTTTTGTAGCTTTTTTATCAATGATTTGTCTCTTAATTCTGGTCTGATCTGAGTGTAATGCATTTATTTCAATAAAAATATGCAAATATATGCATGAATTACCTGTCTGAAACCAATTGGGGTGTGGGGACAGGAGTCAGAGGCAATGAGGTCTGGCAGGTAATTGTGTACCGAGCACGAGAAAGTGAAGCTTAAGGCCCTGCAGGGATGACATCTCCCAACTGTCGACTCGAATGTCCTGAAGATAGCTTCGCCTAACTCCCGAAACGTAAAGAGAAATTGAGTATATAAATAAATAATAATGGCAATTATTATTATTATTATTATTATTATTATTATTATTAAATTAACCCGTCTGAAGATATTCTCAAATTACGTTTCGCAAAATGTTTTTTTTTCATCCTGCATAAATGGAATTAATAGAATATTTTTCCATTACTTAAATGGAGATAAGGAGTCAAGTTGCAGCTGTTTAGCCTAAAAGTATGCAATAATTATTGCATAAGCTATTTTGTCCGTATAAAGTAATATAGAATTCTCCATGCACGATTGCAGCTATGAAAAAAAAAATATATATATATATATATATTCGGTGCTGTATTTTCTGATATCATTAATGGTGTTATGTACTTTATTAAAATAATATGTAACTGCATATAATATTGAGAACATCTTCTGTTTAATATGTTCATATTAGTTTTTCATTTCTTTTAAAATAAATAAAAATACAGTATGTTTGGAAAAGATGTTACTGCCTGTGAAAGGGGCATGATAGTAGGAGCCCGTTTGGTTGGTATTTCAGTAATAAAAGTCATATAACTGCTCTGTATCTCGAGGAACAGTCCTCAAGGTTATGAATACATGCAAAAATAATAAAAAAGAACATCAAATAAGGATACAGTGAACGTAAAGCAACACTGACAAAATGCGACAGAAGAACCTTGTATGATAATTATGAGCTCCAAAAGGGTTCGAACACGCCACCTCTCGAGAGTAGAAGGTGAGTGCGATAGTCACTACACTACGACGGGATAAAAGTTAGCAAAACCTGTCATACACTTAAACAACCAAGGAAACGCATAATGTTTTCGGTCCAGAGGCATTTTACGTGTTAACCCTCCAGAACTCGAGATAATGATGTTCATAACTAACTTATGTTAAATATTTTACGATGCTAAATCAAGTATTATGGAAAACTGACCTATTTACATTCCCATGATTTATTGAAACGAAGGTGTGACATCACGTGACAGATATTCCTATATCCTATTGGCTAAACACAACATGTCACATTTACATGTAAGAACACATTGAAACCTGTTTGTCTGGTTTAGTGTCACCAGTCACGTATGTTTTCTCATTTCATTTGGGTCTTGCGAGGAATTTATCCACTAACTACTAAATCCTAACTTATGTTTATCCATTATAATTCTCTCTCTCTTTCTCTCATTATTATTTGGTCAATAAAAAAATAGCGTTTCTAATTAACATTAGGATCTTAAAATCTAAACTATTCTTAATTCCAAATCCGGCGAAAAAACAACTCGAATCATTAGTTTAATTTAGTGTTCCTTTGTTCAAAAAAATTCGTCGAAGAGAAATCATAATTCGCTCCTGATTACATCTCGCGATGGAAATGACTCGTTCGGGATTACATTTTCCACCGATTTCCAACTATTTCCAACAACTTTTAACAGGGTTTTCTTTCCTTCATTTAGTATTTCCAACAATGCAAAAAGATTAATAAACCATTCAATATATACGTCTTTTTTCCCCCCCGGAATTTGATTTTTATAATCACGATTATACACTTTTTTATCTGTGTTGTGGTCATCCAGTTTTATTCGTGACAGATCGAAAAAGATTAGTGACAAACATCTCTCTCAGAGTTCACGCAAAATCGAGCAGTGCTTACATATATATATATATATATATAATATATATATATATATATATATATATATATATATATATATATATATATATTAGGCCGTTTCGAAAAATCGAAATTTATGATGGCTCAACGCACACATACTGAAAAAGTAATATGTCATGAATAAAGACTTCATGCAAAATATTAAGACAAGAGCTTATTGTTATCCCACCCCTCAATGCATATCTATTTTACCCCTCATGAGAAAATTTTCATTTTTCTGGCAAATATATTTATTTATTTTGTGATGTCCTCTTAAATTTGGTATATAAAATTCATAAATAAAATTGGAAGATAAGTAGGTCATTTTCAGGAATGGTCCAGTAACCCCCCTATATTCTTTAGAGAGAATTCTAGAAAATTCTTCCTTCAGGATAACTATTCTAGAATTTCCGTTTTTTCCCTTTATGGATTATATGATGTTTTATTTGCTTTTTCTATAATTACTGATATTTTCACAAGTTTACTGTTCTAGAAAGGTTACTTCATGTTACTTTACAACTTTCTTACAGTAATCAAGTCATAATATAATTTAGGTGAGTGATTAATTATTATATTATATTATTATTAAGACTAACAGGTGGTAAAACTTTTTCCCTCAGAATTATGGCAAAACCAGAGACAAGTGTGAAGTCTGGTTGGGCGGACAAGTGCTGGAAGAGGGTTTTTTCTGAGAAGCAGCTTCCAACTAACAGTGATGTCCTTAAACGTCTTTTTTATCACATTAAGGTGGGAAAGCAAAATGTCTCTGTAGCTTGCGCAACTGTAGCCAACGAAGTTATTGCTATGTGGAAAAAGCCTCCTTAATTAGATCCCACAAGCCTTATATTGTCTCAAAGTTTAAAAGGCTTTACAATAAGCATGAAGGGCTGGTCAAGAACCGAACTCGACGAACTCCTACCCAAGAGAAGAATGAAGCAGAATTTGTCACCAGCTTAAAGAAGCTTTTCGATGTAGCTCATTCAGAAGTGGAAACAAATAAAATTGCAGGAGGATAAAGATTTTCTTAAGGATCAAAGCAACGATCGGAAAATGATTATGGGTCCAGAAGACAAGGAGTTTTCAAGAAAGGCAAAAGCACGACAGATAAGCATGGAAAGAATGGAGAAACTTCGCAGGAAATCAAAGGAAGAAATGAGGCAATTGACAAAGGTTGTGGATCTCAACCAATGTGAAAATTCCGGTTCAGGAGGAAGTGAAGAATCATCTGGTGATGAATTGTTCTACAGAGCACTCTCATCATCATCTTCAAAAAAGGAGAAGCTTGAACCAGGTGTAATTGTTAGGGATAAAAAGTTCTTGGCTGCTCTGGACCGCACTGGAACATCTGCAAGAGCTGCTATGCACATTGTGGCACTGCCCTTTCAGCTGCTGGAGTGGAAATTGAAGAGATCACACTTTCATCATCCTCTATCTACAGGTCTCGGCGATCAACACGGATGCAGATGGGAGAAGACATTAAAGCCAGTTTCCAACCAAATACCCCTTTAATAATTCATTTTGATGGAAAGCTTCTTCCATCCATGCATGGGGGTAAGATTGATGTAATGCCCATTGTTGTGACTGGTGCAGGCGAATTAGAAAAATTACTGTCTATTCCAAAGCTTATTTCTGGAACGGGAGAAGAAATGGGAGAGCAGTTTTAGATGTCTTGAAGCAATGGCCACAAGTAAATGAGTGGGTAGCAGGCCTTTGTTTTGATACTACTGCAAGCAGTACAGGTATCCATGCTGGGGCTTGTACCATCATCCAAAAGGCCCTTCAGAGATCACTCCTTTTTCTGGCATGCCGCCACCATATCCACGAGCTTCTTATCACTGCAGTTTTTGACATGTTTTTCTCTTCTTCGGGTCCACAAATTCCCTTATTCAATCGATTCAAGATTGTTGGGATAACATTGATCAGCAGAATTACAAGCCCTATGAACCCAATGATCTCACCTCAGAATCTTTAGATCATTGGATCTTGAAGCACAGAGACAAGCTTATTTCTTTCATCAACTCCAAACTTCAAGAGGGCCACACTCGAGGTGACTACAGGGAATACTTAGAACTTGCACTTATCTTCCTTGGTTGTCCAATGCCTAAAACAAATAAAGGCTCTGATAGCAGATTCCACTACCCAGGAGCTTACAGCAGAGCTAGATGGATGGGAAAGGGCATCTATTCCTTAAAAATTTACTTATTTAGGAACCAATTCCTTCTCACACCTCATGAAAAACAAGCTCTGATACGAATAAACGCCTTTTCAGTGACAGTTTATCTTCAAGCTTGGTATACATCTCCAGTTGGAATGATGCTCCAGCAAATGATTTGGCCCTCCTCAAGATGCTACATATCTACAAGATCCAGATTGATAAGGAAGTGGGTGCTACAGCCCTCAAAAAAACTTCAGAACCATGGTTTGGTACTTGAGTGAGGATCTTGTAGGATTTGGCTTTTTCTCAAACCTCGTGACTGAAGATGATAAGGTTCTAATGCTCCACAACCTTCACCACGCGCCTCCTCGAAAAGTGAGGCAAGAAAGGTGGAACCCCGAATGGTTGCAAAACCCCAATGACTTAAAGATTACCAGTTTTGTCACAACTCAAACACAAGACTTCTTCAAGTGTTTGAAAATAGAAATTCCCAAGAAACTTGAAGACATTGAGGAGCACCGTAATCGGGTCATGGCAGTCAAAGTAATCAACGACTGTGCTGAACGAGGAGTCAAACTGGCTACAGAGTTTAATGAGAAGCTCACAAAGGGTGAACCAAATGTAGGTGGACAGTAAATGATAACGTTTATTTTGAGAATACATATTTAATTTTTTTGTATACTATAATACAAAATAAAATTTAAATAAATTTAGTTATAATATTTAATATAATAAAACACAAACACCATAGTTATAATGAACACCATAGTTATAATATAATATAACACAAACTGTATTCAACCTACTGTCCACCTACATTTGGTTCACCGTGTATATATATATTATAACTCGAACTGCCATTTGCCAAGATGTTAATCAAAGACACGCAAACTTGTTCTTTTTCTTCTTTTCCTTTTTTCTGTTTATAGTTTGGTAAAAGTTTTTTTTTTTAAAGATTTGAGGTTGATTTGATGGGAAAAAGAGTTCATTCCATTAAAAATGTTATATTTCATGATTTATGAAGGTGATGATGAGGGGGGTTTTCCTTACTTGATTTAACTAATATATTTTGTGGAAAAAATATATTTTCAAACTTAATTTTAGATGTACAGACGGTTGACAAAAGTTAATAGACACCTTGTGTTCTTAATAATAATAATAATAATAATAATAACAATAATAATATAATAGCTACTTCCTTTATTACATTTTCGTTAGATAAGTAAATACGTCGGTATTTAGCATAATAAAAGAACATTTTTTTTTTAGGAAACTTATAATCGTTTCACATAAATTATCATAACATATACTTAAGTTCCCTCAGGTCATCAACTTTGGCAGTTGTGTGTGAGTTATAGCAAGAAATTCTTGGACATTTTGCTCGTAACTTTACACAATATTAATAAATCACAATACTTTTAATATACTTTATATATATTATAATTAATACTTAATATACTTTAATATACTACTTAATATAATATACACAATACTTAATATACTTTAATATACTAAATTAAATAAAGTGAAAAAGTTTTACTGTAATAGTTATATGGTTTAGAGCAGTGGTTCTCAAATTGGGGTACGCGATGGAATCTTAGGGCGTACGCGATGGAATCTTAGGGGGTACGCGAAGAGGTCCTGAAAATATAACCCTTATAATTTTATACACGATTAACAAATGACCACGAGTCACACCACACGGTCGTAAAGAAAGCAAAAATCCTCTCTCTCTCTCTCTCTCTCTCTCTCTCTCTCTCTCTCTCTCTCTCTCTCTCTCTCTCTCTCTCTCTCTCTCTCTCTCAAACTCATACAGAAAAATTTAAATTAAAACATAAAAATTTAAAAACTTCACTTTTAAGTTCTAACCTAAATTGTATTGTTAAAATGTGTCCCAGAAAAGGGACGATGGACGTTAATGGGTTAAATAAATTGAAAGAGTCTCACTGTCAGAGTTTTATGGTTTAGAGCGGGGGTGTACAACCTTTTCTTTTATGAAGGGCCATATTTCAATTAATGACCAACACCGAGGGCCAGTGTGCAAATTTTCGATAAAATTTTATTTTTAAATTAAATTTTATTGAAATAAAATATGACATTAGATAATAAATTTTCAGTATCCGCCAGCTAGGCCTGATACAAATCTTTGGCGGGCCGGACTCTAGCCCGCAGGCCATATGTTGGACAAGCCTCGTTTAGAGGTTTAAATACGCACATAAACAATAATTTGTGTATATTTATGATTGCAAGCAAGTACGTAAAAAATTCAGTAAAAGACATATACAGGGTGTTTCCAAAAAAATAATTTATTGCACATTATTTTTAATGACACCTTCTTCGATCACACTGAATTTTTACTATATATATATATATATATTATATATATATTATATATATATATATATATATACAGCAATACCTCGAACATCGTCGCTAATGCGTTCCTGGAAAAGGCGACGATATTCAAGGAATGTAACCTATGAAAAATAAAAGGGTCCGTTCTCAGATTTTTTTTTTTGTGTCAAATTCAGGATTTTTGCATTACAAATACAGTACAAATACACTCGTTTTAACAGCTCAATCACAGGAAAAACATCAATAAGAAACTGTTCAATTCAAACCTTTTATTTAAACACTAAAATTTATAATACGAACGAAAAAATGAAATTGGAAATTATTTTTAAGCAAATATTTGTCTACTCTTCAATTTAGACCTTTTATTAAACCTGAAAAGGGGGAAGAGTAGGGAACGGTGATGCTGCCAGCGTAAGACGACGAAATAGCAAAACCAAGACGATGATGTAAATCTTAGTCGCAAGCATAGCAACGACGAAAGCGCAAAACGACGATGTTCAAAACAACGATGTTCAGGGTATTACTACTGTATATATATATATATATAATATATATATATATATATATATATATATATTATATATATATATATATATACAGGGTGGGCCGTAAGTTTCCATACATAGGAAAATAAACATTTTTTTATGGACAACCATTTTTATTTATATAATATGCTCTACATGGTTGCCATTGTTTTGAAAACATTTCAATACGTGTTCCCCACTGTTGATGAACACGCATTAGCACAGTTGACGTTATGCTTGTAATGGCGTTGGTGATACGTTCCTTTAGATGATTTATGTCTCGTATCTTTTCCTGATACACCATGGCCTTCAAGTGCCCCCAAAGATAGAAATCAAGGGGGGTGAGATCTGGGGATCTGGGAGGCCACTCCACAGGACCACGCCGACCAATCCAAGCATCCGGAAACTGCTGATCCAAATACCGACGCACGTGAAGACCATAATGAGGTGGAGCTCCATCTTGCTGGAAGTAAACTGGGAAGTTACCTTCCTCGTTTAGCAGGGATGGGAAAATCTCTTCTTGCAACATGTTAAGATACCTTTCGGCATTAAGATTTCCACTGACAAAAATTGGTCCAATAATTCTGTCACCCATATCCCGGCCCACACCATCACTTTACCGGCACCTTGCATCTTCGTCGGACTCAGCCAGTTAGGGTTAGCATTACTCCAATAACGTATGTTTTGCCGATTAACCTCTCCATTGACGTAAAAATTTGCTTCATCAGTAAACAAGATCTTACAAACGCATATTCTTAGGGTATCTGAAACATAAAACAAACGTTTAAATTTTCCTATGTATGGAAACTTACGGCCCACCCTGTATATATATGGGATGAATTTCACAATTAAACACCTGAAATGAATGAATGCTGCAAACTCACAAGGAAAACGAAAAATGATTCTAAGGCCTTTCGTGTATTCAGAAGTACACCCCTTCAGGGAATGAAGGGTGAAGGCGAGATGACGAAAATATATATATATATGTACAACGGGACAGAAAATAAAAGATTAGCACATGATTAACAAGCGTTGATTAAAGGCAAAAGGTATTTTAACAGGATATTGTCAATTTCATACATTCCCGCACTGTTATTGAAATTATTTTTAAAATGGATAAATGCATATTCTAGAATATTCCTCTCAATTACATCTGTCTTTTTAACGAGCGCTTTAGAACTATCCCACTATGATTACATCTATGCATACTGTATGGTTAAACAATGCATTAGAATTATTTGATGTTCTACATCCATATTTATGCTGTTTTACCCTAATATCTAACGTTTTTCCCGTTTGACCTATATATACTGAGTTACATTGTGTACATTTGATCGAATACGCACAGCCAACCGCATTATCCGAGCTATTCTTTATTAAGCGTGATTTAACAGTATTATTATACTTAAAGACTATGTTGATACCAATTGCTTTAAGTAAAGTCGGAAGATATTGAAAATTAACATGGTAAGGTAAGCTAAGGATATTTTTACACTCAAATTCCTTTACAGTTACATTATTATAATACCTATTTTTGGCTTTCCTAAGGCAGTTATCTAGAAATGAAATAGGATAACATAATTTAGTACCAGTATTCATCATATTGCATAACTCGGAATCTAAAAATTCAGGACTGACAACTCTCAATGCTCTAAGAAACATAGCAGAGAAAATAGAAGATTTTTGCATTCCACTCATTTTGCATTCCACGTATTTCAGTCTATATCCATTCCAAACTCAATTATCAAAACTGTAATTACAAATTTTCTCGAATTTCTGCCTCCACAAAGTCTTTCGCACAAAATACGATCCTTACCTTATGAACCTTATGTTGCTTCGTGCGTTGGTCTCTCTTCACACGGATGTCAAGCTTCAGTAATTCATTTATCAAATTCTCTTTTTTCTCGTATAATTTTATGACATTTTATAAAATTGGTTACATTTTCAAACGACATATTGGCACCTTTTCTAATAACAATTAACTAGCCAAGGCCTTGCGACTTGGAACGCATATCTAACACGCTTAAGCAGCGGTGAAAAACTAATAACTAAAATACGCAACACCAACTAGTCCCATGTTTAACTATTAGTTATAGATTTGCTTACAATTTTTATTTACAAACTATTTATTTATGGCACTTACTTATGGCATCGACGATTATTTAAAATTTATTAATAATTTTATTTTTTTAAATTAAACAGAAAAAATTGTCCGCTATTATTAACTTTAAATATATATATATATATATATATACACATACATATATATATATATATATATATATATATATATATATATATATATAGGGGCCTATACACATTCGTAATAACGTTTGTTTAACTTATCTAATTTAAAGATTTTTGACCGAATTATCGCTCCATCTATTAAGGGAAAAACGATTAAATTATAGACGAAAATTTTGTCGTCCAAAATGGGAGCAAATATTCTCTTAAATTAAACTAGTTATTGTCGTATACGATATAATTTTTAGATAAATGATCGTAATAAAATTTTTGAATTTTGATCAACAGTGCGTAAGACATGCATTAAATGACGTATATAATAGATAGATAGATAGATAGTTAGATAGATAGATAGATAGATAGATAGATAGATAGATAGATAGATAGATTATATAAAACCGCAGTCATTGCAGAAACTTTTTTTAGAAAATTTAGAAACCCACAGAAAAATATAAAATAAGATCCGGATAACGTTTTTAACCAATATAATGGGGCCCGTTTCCTAAACAGGACAACCTATATATATATATATATATATATATATACATAACAGTATGACTAGAGCTGACAGAGAGAGAAAGAGAGAGAGAGGAGAGAGAGAGAGAGAGAGAGAGAGAGAGAGAGGTATAGTGCAGAAAGCTTCTTAACAATTCATAAGGAAATTATATAATTTGTATGATCTCGGAGAAATTTTATTTTAATGAGGGTATGCATGGGTATGATGGGTACGAATTTATTTTATAATATCCTTTGGGTGAATTTGTTCGAATTACATTTATTGTGTGAGCTTTATCTTATAACTGTATTTTGAAGTTTGCCCGTTAGATTTCTTTATTTCGTCCTGAAAGATGATTATATATATATATATATATACCGCTCAAAAGTATATATATATATATATATATATATATATATTATATATATATATATTTAAGTATTCTAGATTTAATATGGGGTCCATCGATCGATTTCATATAGGATATAATCGCTTATGAAAATGAACTAGAAACCTACAGGCACTTCCAAACTTTTGAGCGGTATATATATATATATATTATATATATATATATATATATATATATATATATATATTATATATATATATATATATATATACCGCTCAAAAGTTTGGAAGTGCCTGTAGGTTTCTAGTTCATTTTCATAAGCGATTATATCCTATATGAAATCGATCGATGGACCCCATATTAAATCTAGAATACTTAATATTTTAATACATCATAAAAATGACCCTTGGAAGACACGTAACTGACCCTAACATGGACATGATATCAGATGAGGTCTGATTTGGCTGGTGCCTCAGTCATCGGGATTGTCCATGTTTTACGACGAATAAACGTGGAAGGGTATGCACCAAAAATGGTAATGGCAGGAAAAAACCCAAAATTTTGAGCAGAAAGTAATACTGAAACAGCGTGACAAAACAGCATTGTCACGAAATGTGAAACGTGACCAGAAGCCTACAACACCCAATCTTATTTGTTTAGTTCTCTTCTAGTTATTTTGACAATGAAAGACTGACAGTGAATAGTCGTCGTTGCAGACTACTGTGAATTAAGCTGTGGACAGATTTTGATACAGTTGTCTTCCATTTACAGCTTATTTCGTCAATGTTGCTTTGTGCTGACTATTATGCTTATCTGCACCTTTTATGTTACCGTCCTTAATACCATGACCTTGCAGTTTATAGTCCTCTTGAAACACGGACAATTTCGGCGACTCTGGTCATTAAAGCACCATCTAAACAGACCTCTCAAAATCATGCTTGTTTTTACGGAATTTGAATCTTTTCTAAGAGTCTCAATTATAATTGCTTTGAAAAAACGCAAAATAAACTAGCTTTATCTATTTTTATAAAAATCTTTATTCGAATGTCATTGCTCAAATAAAGACATGCTTCATTATAAGGAGGTTTACCTGTTTTTTCCCCTTCATTAACGGGTGACACACCTGTCAACATTTCTTGGAGGATGTTGAAACTTAAAATAACAAATCAATATTTTTACATCTCATTTTATAAAAGTTATATAAAACAACTTTAATTAGATAGCTTTTTCCTAATAAACAAGGTGTTCCATAAATGAATGTAGAGTTTTATTTAATGGCTAAATTCACTCCTACACCGAATTGTTTTAACACGACTTCCTGTACAAATAAGATTCTTCCTTGTTTTCTTCTTTACTAAATCTCCTTCATCTCTCCCTTCAAACATATCACTTTACAACCTCATTCACACAATTTGTTTTGAATTTCCTTATTCTATTTTCGTTTTTATCTTTACATACATCGCGAAGAAAAAGTAAAAACCGTTCCACGTGAGTTTTTTTTCAATTAACATAAATTAGAGGTAGTCAACCATTTCCCACTGACAAGAAAGTACTTTTTTAATTTACCTTTTTTTTATTTTATTTTTTTCGTGGAAGGGGGAGAGGGCATACGGTGGCCAGGTGAAATTTAGTGAAAATTTTAATTGAAAGTCCGGGTTTTGGTTCGATATTTTTCTCTTATTACGAGCGGGCGGAGAGGGAAAGGGGTGTTCTTCGTGATAATCTCGTTACTTTGGTATATGGTTGTAAACTTATTTTTGAGGAAATCTATTAACAATAACCTATGATTATGAAAATCTAAAGCTCTCTGATATATACATATATATATATATAATATATATATATATATATGTTAAACACAGACCGTGCATGGAACAAGGAACTCTTCTGGGAAAATTAAATCCACTATAGTCCGAATAAGTAATGGTAAATGACAAATACCATAGTTTTTCTTTTTCATGATTTTAGCCCGACGTGGGCAACGGGTCTCTCGCAAAGAGATCCCATAAATATAGCTTCCCTCACCAGCTATCTGCAAAGCAGACAGGATCCAGCTTTGGGACATGGATCTAGGGTTTAAAGCAAGCCTAGATCCCTACATTCAGAACCTCTATATAAGTAAAAGACTCGTTGCATTCACGTCGGGTGGAATAAATCAAAGAAAAAGGGGGTAACTATTGTATTTTTAGCCAAAAAAAAAAACCAAAACTTAAACCTCAACCGGGACATTGAGCGTCCACTTTTCAAGGCACATAACACGTCCGTTTAATATACACAAATTCAGAATGGTTCCCTGAGACAATTATATGTTAAACACAGACCGTGCATGGAACAAGGAACTCTTCTGGGAAAATTAAATCCACTATAGTCCGAATAAGTAATGGTAAATGACAAATACCATAGTTTTTCTTTTTCATGATTTTAGCCCGACGTGGGCAACGGGTCTCTCGCAAAGAGATCCCATAAATATAGCTTCCCTCACCAGCTATCTGCAAAGCAGACAGGATCCAGCTTTGGGACATGGATCTAGGGTTTAAAGCAAGCCTAGATCCCTACATTCAGAACCTCTATATAAGTAAAAGACTCGTTGCATTCACGTCGGGTGGAATAAATCAAAGAAAAAGGGGGTAACTATTGTATTTTTAGCCAAAAAAAAAACCAAAAC
>JAJOZX010003163.1:500000-502500 GCA_023014485.1 Bathynomus jamesi
GGTCACCTGACTTTTGGACTAACCCGAAACAAAAGGAAGGTTTCATTTAGACTCAGATTCCAAAGAAAAATCCGTGCACACGTAAAGAGGTATGCTTAAGAATATATATATATATATATATATTCAGGGTGGCCCATAAGTCCCAATCGATCCTAATTAAAACGAAAATCAATCCAGCTCAACAATGACGTAATCGATTACTAAGGAAAAAATATTTGCCGAGATTCTTATATTTTGAATAATAATCAATAAATATTTCTAAACTTATTGTAAGTTTTTTACTTTGTTTGAGTTTTTGTATTTTCGCTTTAATTATAAAGGATTGGGACTTATGGGCCACCCTGTATATATAACGTTTCCCGTGTGTGTGTGTGTGTGGTGTGTGTGTGTGTGTGTGTGTATATATATATACACAGGGTGTCCCGTAAGTCTGGAACCATAGGGTAAAATAAGTAATTCATGTTTTTCCATTTATGCAAGTGCCCATGATGTCTTTGAGTAAGGAAGAACGCATCCAGGTAATTCTGCTCGTAGGCAATCGGAGTCAGAGGGAGGTCGCTTAGGAATTTAACAGATTGCATCCGGACCGCGCGCCGATAACACACAGCTGTGTCGGCAAACTTGTAGCAAAGTTCAGGGAAACGGGATCCATAGGAGATAAACCACGCAGTGAACCGCCGAGGACATCCACCGACGATGACACAGCCGCTACCATCCTCGCTCATTTCACAAACAATCCCCAAAAGTCTCTTCGGCGTTTTTATTGCTATTTTTATCATTTTTGCACTATGGTTCCAGACCTACGGGACACCCTGACGAAGGTCAAGTTTGTCACTCCACCTTAGCCCTACAGTTTAACGTGGAATCCGAACCACGCCCTACCACGGGCTGTCAGAAATTGCAATGCCCTCGCCCGGACTCGATCTCATGACCTCACGATCAGCAACCCAGCGTCTTTACCACTAGGCTACCCAAGATAACCATTTATCTACCAACCAATTTGTATAGTATGGAAGGATAAATAGCTGGGTTGCTGCAAGCCGCCTGCCGTCACCAGGAATCGAACCCGGGGCCGATGGATTCGTAGTCAGTGATGCTAACCACGATACCACCGAGGCGCATATATATATATATATATATATATATATATATATATATATATATATATATATATATATATATATGGGATGAATTTTACAATTAAACACGTGAAATGAATGAATGCTGCAAACCAACATTCATTCCCTGACGAGGTGTAGCTCTGAATACACGAAAGGACTTGGAATCGTTTTTCGTTTTCCTTGTGGGTTTGTAGCATATATACATATATATATATATATATATATATATATATATGGACTCTTTCTAACTGCAACATTCTAAGTAATAAACGATTTCTAACGTTGGCCATATTGGTTCCGTTTTGTTATCTAGGGTAAAAATGAGAGTCAGTAAGTTCTTGGTTATGAGGTTGGCAATTTGAAACATAATTTTGAGAGAAACCTTTCCAGTACCTATTTCGACATGACGTAATACAGAACCAAAAAGCTTAAAATTTTTTGCCATACGAAACTTTCTTCTCGTATATATGCAAATTCAACATATTCTCTCTCAACATGCGCACGCTTTTGCTTTGACCGCATGACCAATGCAAATTCACATACAAGTATATGTAAATTTTCAACTGTTCATCTCGTGTACACAATAGAAAAAATTCATAATGTTTTTTTACATCATGTGATGCATATTACAATTTAAGATGCATATTACAATTCAAGATGCATACATTTGTAATCATCTTTTTACATTTTAAATGGTTTCCAGTACACCGAAACTAATTGTTTCATTTCTAGATAACTTTGGTTGGTAAGTCTCATACAAATTCGATAATTATTTATGAATATTATTATTTTGGGGACTTCTTCCGTTTAGTTCCGTTTGGGAGCTTCTTTCCGTTTTTAGGTTAGGTTTAGTTTAGTTTAGTTTAGTTTAGTTTGGTTTAGTAAAAGCAAAACTGCATAAAATATTCAATCAAAATATATAAAAAATTTGGGGGGAAACCCTATTTAAAAAATGTGACCTCTAAACAGAAAAACTACTTATTTTGTATATTTTCCTTTATCCACATTTGTTTTGGCCTATTATCAATTATTATTATTATTATTATTATCATTATTATTATATATGAGATTACTTTCTTAATAAAATACGTGACGTTAATAAATATTACACACCCGCATGGAAAAATTAAAAAAAAGTGATTCCAAGATTTTTCGTGTATTCAAACACCTCGTCGGGGAAGTGAAAAAATGAAAACATAAAACGGAATATGCATACCTGCACAAAGTAGATAAAATAGATAAGAGGAATTAGCAAAAGATTAACAAGTAGTGACTGAAGAAAAAAGACCATTTTAACGAGGTATGATCATGTTCATAACTTCCCGAATTACTGCTTAAAATATTTACATGTATTCCTAAATATTCCTTTCATTTGTGTC
>JAJOZX010003163.1:507500-526875 GCA_023014485.1 Bathynomus jamesi
AGTAATCGTGTTATTAAAGTTAAAGAATATATATACATATACGTAGTATATACGTTTGCAGTTAAATGTATATAATGTTACGGCATGCGGGAGGTGCCCCCTTGGGGCATTGGTTTCTGCGCGTATGTAGAGGAATTACGGCATTTGAATGAGTGAGGCCCATAGTGTAATGGTTATCATATCTGACCGGCAATCGGAAGATCCCTGGTTCGATTCCCGGGTGGTTACCTCATTTTTTCATTTGTTTCGTTCTCTCTCTCTCACATCTTGCGCGGAATATCTCCTATACAAGCGTCGTTCTTTACGTTAATTATACTGCGTGTTTGCAGTTAAATGTATACATATACGTATACAGACCATATACCATTGAAACCGTTTTGAAATGAAATCGTATACTCGAAGCTATATTTACTCCAGTCACGTACCATTATACCATGTACTCTTCACATTATATCTTCATTCACTGTGTTTTCAGATTAAAAAGAATATAAGATACGTTTTTGTCCGTTATCTGCATTAAAGATTGCCATTTTCGTTAAAAGTCTAACTTTCAGCATTATCCACACTGTATGATTTTTTTCAAGTTTCAGCCACACACTAAAGAGAGCCAGTAGCCCAAAATAACTGTTCCTTTAACATCTCTCTCTCTCTCTCTCTCTCTCTCTCTCTCTCCTCTCTCTCTCTCTCTCTCTCTCGCTCTCTCTCGCTCTCTCTCTCTCTCGCGCGCGCGCACACACATACACACACAAACATACATATACAGTGGTTATATATATATATATATATATATAATATATATATATATGATGCAAGCCCAGAAGCAAAAAGAAAAAATTACTCCAAAGCCTTTCGTGTATTCAGCAGTACACCTCGTGAAGGAATGACGGTGTACTACTGAATACATGAAAAACCTTGGAATAATTTTTCTTTTCTTTGTGGGTTTGCATCATTCACTCATTTCACGTGTTTAAGTGTAAAATTCATCCCATAGTATATACTGTATATATATATATATATATATATATATATATACTTATTTACTTTGTGTGGGTTCGAACGACGGTTCAGGATCGACCTGCGGTCGACCCCTCTGCAGCATCCCGCCTCATGTGCAGGATTTGGTGAAGGAGGCAATTGCTGTCTGATCTCCTGCCCTCGTAGCCAGCCACGCATGGCTGGTCAGGGACTTTGCACATGAATCTGTCCAGCTGGTTCTTAAAGTTACTCAGGTCGGTGTGCTGGAGATTCCAGACTTTTCTCGGTAGGGCATTGAAAAGCTTTCAGCCTCGTATTCTGAGGGTATTTTCCAGCCTCGTTTTCATGGCCCCCATGTCCCACAGCATCTTGGACTGTACAAAATCTGCCTCTTCTTTCATTTCAGTTTGTTTCTATTTCATTTCTAAGGTTAGAGACAAAGCCCTCAAGTATTTTCCGTATGTACAGGGTGTCCCAGAATTAAATATCTATTTCAATGAAATCGGACATTTTTAATAAAAACTGACATAATTTTGTGTTTATTACTAAATTATGATACAAAAACAAATAGATTTAAATCATAAGTCAAAACTTTATTGAGAAGTTTCAACATGTGCACCGTCTGTATCTCTGCAATTTCAAATCTATCCTCAGCGCTGCGAAACACATTTTGAAGCATTTCAGGTGTTATCTCCCGCACTGCCAACTGGATGCGTTCTTTAAGTTCAGCTAAACTATTGATCTTTTGGCGATAAACCTTTGTTTTTATGAAACCCCATGCAAAGAAATCCAGGGGTGTCAAATCCGGAGAACGCAGAGGCCAAGGTCGAGGTCCTCCACGTCCAATCCACCGATTCGGAAGGCGTCTGTTGAGGTATTCTCGAACAATTAGAGCATAATGACATGGTGCTCCATCTTGTTGAAACACAACATTATCAAGAATGCCATCATCAAGAAGCTGTGGTTCGAGAAACTCCTGAAGCATATCAAGGTAAACGGTACCTGTTACAGTTGCTTCCGCAAAGAAGAATGGGCCATAAATTTTGGATTTGGTCATTCCAAGCCACACGTTAACTTTTGGAGAGTCTCTTTGCCATTCTATGACTTCAGACGGTCTTTCATTGGACCAGATACGACAGTTGTGTCGATTGACTTTACCACACGTGTGGAAAGTCGCCTCATCACTGAATAAGATGTTATCCAATAAACTTTCATTTTCGATTTGATCCACAATTTCTGCACACCTTGCTGCTCGATTTGGATAATCCTCTTCATTTAGGGCATGCAGTACTTGAATGTGATAAGCCTTTTTCATCAGTGTCGAACGCAAGATTCTATGAACTGTTGTCTTGGATATGTTGAGTCTTCGACCGGCCTCCCTAACCGAAGTTGTTAGTTCATCCTCAAACAATTGTCGTACCTGTTCGGTACTGTTACGTGCTGTCCTTGGGGCCTCTTCCCACCTCGTCGTGTACGGATCCAGTTCTTTTAAATTTGTTCACAAGTTCACGAATCGCTTTGTCTGTAGGACCGGTTCTGTGGAATTTTCTTGTAAATTTTTCTCTGATTTCATTACATTGCATTCCTTTGATACGGGATGTTACAACAAAGATGCGTTCTTGTGTATTCATTATTAATAGGGTTCTGAAAGAGAATGAAAATAAAACTATGAAAAACTATGAAAAAATTATGAAAATAAAATTATGAAAAAATTTAGAAATTTATACATTTTTAACACATATTAAACATGATAAACATAAATAAAAGTGTTTTTTAAAAATTTGTCCGATTTCATTGAAATAGATAGTTAATTCTGGGACACCCTGTATATTAATGTGTACCGCTCTCGCCTTCTTTCAAGGGAGTAGAGTTTCATGGATTGTAGGCGAGACCAGTAGTCTTCACCTTCCGTTTCTTCTATCTTAGACGTAAAAGTCCTTTGTATAGCTTCAATGTTCGCAATGTCTCGTTTTCTGCATGGGCTTGTGAGTACTGAGTAATACTCAATTATTGGTGTGTGTGTATATAATATATATATATATATATTATATATATATATATATATATATATATATATATATATATATATATATATATATATATAATATATATATATATATATATATATAATATATATATAACATTCTCTGAAGCAAATACGTGCTGTTATTTTTCATGCCAATTTAGATCTGCGAACAACCCCAACAAAACGATAATATGCTAATCTTAACTGATATAGATGACAATAGGGTACAAAATATACGACGAGGATATAAAAACATCTTCATATATATATATATATATATATATATATATATATATATATTAATATATATATATATATATATATATATATATATATATATATATGAAGATGTTTTTATATCCTCGTCGTATATTTTTGTACTCTATTGTCATCTATATCAGTTAAGATTAGCATATTATCGTTTTGTTGGGGTTGTTCTCAGATCTAAATTGGCATGAAAAATAACAGCACGTATAACAAACAGCACGTGTCACTTTCGTGAAATAATTTTCATATTATACATATATATATATATATATATATAGAGAGAGAGAGAGAGAGAGAGAGAGAGAGAGAGCTCAGCCTCTGTAAGGATTTTATAAAATATGAAGAAATTTGTAATAAAGTAATTTATATACGAACATTCATTCGATGTAGGCCATGAAATTAGAATGAAAACAAATTTTTCGGTGACAGTGAACAGTTTGCACCATTATGAACTTGAACTTTTGGAAAGGTTAGAAAATCCTTTGGGCGAGGGTTACTCTAAATTTTAAATACTAATTTTTTCCTCTCTCTCTCTCTCTCTCTCTCTCTCTCTCTCTCTCTCTCTCTCTCTCTCTATCTCTCTCTCTCTCTCTATATATATATATAATATATGATGATGAAAATAACCACGAACGTTATTTTCATCATACATATTATTCACGGGGTACTTTCGGGAAATAATTTTCACACACACACACACACACACACACACACACACATATATATATATATTTATATATATAATATATATATATATATAATGCAAAGCCACAAGGAAAAAGAAAAATGATTCCAAGGTCTTTCATGTATTCAGAAGTACACCTCGTCAGGGAATTCCCTGACGAGGTGTACTTCTGAATACACGAGAGGCCTTGGAATCATTTTTCTTTTTCCTTGTGGATTGCATCATTCATTCATTTCACGTGTTTAATCGTGAAATTCATCCCATATATATATAATATATATATATATATATATAATATATATATAATATCACATATTTTAGATAGGTGAATGGGTATATAGGCCTACGTAGAGTTGGTAGAGAGATCAATAAATAATGAGAAAAAGAATGGCAAAAACAATAAAAAAAAATAATTCACAAAATTTAGCATTTTATCTTCTGCCAACTCGCTTTAGGACATTATCGTGCTATACGAGCAACATACGTTCTCCAATCGCACATTATGCCATAGGCATCTTCGACCAACTTGTTTTAGGATATTATCGTACAATACGAACAACATATATTTTCCTCTCACATATTATGACGTAAACGAAATGCAAAAAACTTCTCATTGCGTAAGAGGCACGTTTCCTTTTACGTGCTGAATAAGGCACCCATGAATGCACTAACCTTATTTTCGAAAGACATTAAACTCCTTACCCAGATTTAAGCTCAAGTTGGAGTCAGAGCATAAAATGTTTAACAGCAGAAATCAAAACTAACACTTGGGGGCAATTAAAAGAGTTAAGCCCTGATTGGTCAGAATAGTTTGTGGGCGGAGCATATCTGCAGAACTACGAGATGCTCAGTTCAAAATTTTATACCCGCTCTTCTAATACTGTCATGAAAATCCAGTTTACTGTGTCAAGAAATGGAACAGTATATCTTTAGCTGTTGACAAAGGTGTTAGTTAAGGTTTCAGAATTTCTAGTTTCCCGTGATATCGGAGATTCCTGTGGGGATATATTATATATATATATATACACGAGGGTAAGTCAAAAAGTATCCGCAATTTGTTTGTCTTTCTTTTTTCCAGAATTGTCTATACTGCTGACCGTTGGTCGCGCTGCAGTCACTGAGCGTACGGGTCGCTGCTTCGTTGGATTGAGACCTTGACAATCAATTGTTCAGTTGTAATCGCAATGTAAACATGGCCGAACCATTTTCGACTTGCACCAAAAAAGACCAGCGTGCTGTCGTTCGTTTTTTTTTTTGGGCTGAAGGAGTAAAAGGGGCTGAAATTCACAGAAGATTATCTGTACAGTATGGTGATCAAGTTTTGCCACAGCAGAGCGTGTACTAATGGATCGAAATGTCCAAAAATGGCCGAACAAGTGTCGCCCTGTGGACGGCCGCCCTGAACGTTCTGCGTCGGCGACACTTTTACGGCATTATATATATATATATATATATATATATATATATATATTTTTTTTTTTTTATTTTTTTTTTTTTTATTTATTTATTATTAATATTGTTTTTTCTTTTTTTGACATTTTCTCACTTCTAACGGAACATTAGAGGATGGAATTCCAGAGCAATTTCCAACGCTGCCTTCTCATTATTATTATTAGTATTATTATTATTGTTATTATCTTAAAAGAAAATCATATGAGTTCTAAGAGTTATACCTTGGTTAACCTTGGTTTTGTTTCCGCCGAATTGTTTATTCTGACAAAGGTCAAGCTTGTCACCCCACCTTAGACCTACAGTTTAACGTGGAATCCGAACCACGCCCCACCAGCAGCCCAGCGTCTTAACCACTAGGTTACCCAGGGTACCCATTTATCTACCAACTAATTTTTTTATTTTGTGGAAGGATAAACAGCTGGGTTTTGCTGCGCGCTGCCAACCGTCACTGGTCTCGATCCCGGGGCCGATGGATTCGTAGTCGGCGACGATTACCACTAACAACCGAGACGCATATATATATATATATATATATATATATATATATATACTGTACATATACCTGGTAACCTGATAAAAGTTCCGTGCGTCTGTCTCTCCTCGTACGAAGGTCAATCTGGTGGCTCTACCTCTAGGCCTGGCCTGATGGAGAAGCGAGCTGCTTCCTTGCAATCTCCATCGCACATAATCAGGCACACTCGGCTCATCTAGTACTGTTCTGAACCAGGCACCTAGTCTTCTCTTGAAGATTTTAACTTTAACTCCTGTGACGCTCCTGAGGCCCTTTGGAAGCTGGTTAAAAAATCTTGATCTCCTAACAGCCAAGCTATTTTTCTTCGGGAACACTACACACTCGTTCTACCTTTTTTATTTTCCAGAGTGTTGTTTGGTTGTTAATTGAGTTTAGAAGTTGTACATTTCTTCGCATTCTTTTGTATTTCATAAATGAAAAATTAAAATCACCGCAAAGTATTATATTAGGGGATTGGGGTGTTTAAAATCTTTATTAGGTTTCTAATGTCGTCAATGGCTTCAATAGAATTTTGCATTTGGATTGTTCAAAGGTTTATAAATGACTATTAGTATCGCGTTAAGTTTTCAAATTTTTTACTGCGAAGAGTTCCACGTAGCTATTTGATTTACATATTATTGTCTCTGTCATATGATATGGCTCTCACGTATGTATGTAGCACAGCTACCTTTTCGTCTTTCTGTTCTGTCAGCTCGTAGTGTGCTGTAACCATCAATTTTTATTTCTTTTCCATCTATGCAGTATTCGAAGTTTTCACCATCTCTTTGGTGGTCTTTAAGACGTGTTTCTGAGGCATGCGATGTCAGTCCTTGTTTCTTCCTAAATCCTTGCAGGTATGCAACTTTGTTATCGTGTGGTTCGTCGGGTTCGGTCTTAGCCTTCAATATTTGCCAGGATTATATTTATGTTTCCTGTTTCGCGTTGTCCTTCGAGTATTCCAAATTCAGTTTCCTTCGGTGTTGCGTTTTGTGTTCCTGTGGTCTTCCAAGAAAGCTCCGTTTCTAGTTACTCTTCTGTAGCTTCTTATTTGGTAACGGATCGGACTGGAGTTGTATGTGTATGTGCTGAATAAGGCTTAGCAGGCGTATGTGTCTGCGATACTAAGAAAATTTCCTCTTAGTTTGTATTCACAGGTTTCACGCCATTTTTCGTATTGTCCCTCGAGTCTGTTAATCAAATATATATAATGCGCCTCGGTGGTGTAGTGGTTAGCATCGCCGACTACAAAGGTATCGTCCCCGGATTCGATTCTTGATGACGGCAGACGGCGCGCAGCAGCCCAGCTGTTCATTCATCTACACAATACAAATTGGTTTGTAGATAAATGAGTACCCTGGGTAGCCTAGTGGTTAAGACGCTTGGCTACTGATGGGAAGGTCGTGGATCGAGTCCGGGAAAAGGACTTCGTCATTTCTGACCACCCATGGTCGGTCGTGGTTCGGATGAATAATTCGGACGGAAGCAAAACCAAGGTTAACGAAGGTTTTATATATATGTGTGTTGTGTGGGTAATACAGTGTGTTGTATATATATATATATATATATATTATACTACATATATATACAGTATACCTTTCTTTCAAACCTTAATTTTGCTTCCGCCGGAATTGTTCATTCTGACGAAGGACAAGCATTTCGCCCTACCTTAGACCTACAGCTTAAAGTGGAATCCAAATCACTCCCATCAAGGAAGTCTGAAATTACAAACTCCTCGCCCGGATTCGAGCTCAAGACTTCTCGAGCAGCAGCCCGGAGTCTTAATCAGTAGACTACCCATACTTTTACTTAATTCTTAATATATATATACTCAGTCAAAAGTAAGCCGAACATGTTATATATATTATATATTTTTAAATTTTTCATTACATTTCGCTTGTGGAGTGTTCTCTAAGAAAGATTAGAGAAAGCGCTTCTTTTTTATCGTATATAACGATTATTTTTTTAAATTCACGCACGTTTGGATTTTAATTGAAAAATTTGAACTCAAATAAGTCGTCCTTTATTCTCCCTCAAACTTTACACACCCTCTGATTTGTTATAGGTTAGGTTACGGTAGGTTAGATTAGGTTATGTTAGGTTACGTTACGTTAACCTGAGTCAACCTAACCTCACTTAACCTAATGTAACCTAACCTCAGGAATGTAGGTCGTACAAGAATATCTGACTTTCTGCATTTACAATGTTCGGTTTAATTGGTACAAAAAAGTGGCTTACTACTGGCGGTACTTTGTGATTTCGGCATATATATATATATATATATATAGTAATAGATAATAGATAATAAATACAAGACTAACATGGCAATGTTTTCAAATGAAAACGGTAATTTTTATGGCCCGTCGCCCTCATAAATTCCGTGGCATGAGCATTGAGCGGTAAAAATTAATTCATATACATTTTTAAATTTTAAACTACAAACTTTACTGATTGCATTGCAGCCAACGACAGAAGATTTTATTCACTTTCGCAATGGGTTGTCATTAGCACTAAAAAGTTAAAATATGCAACATTCAAACGAGGAATGAGTTTTTTTTTTAGTTTTTATTAAAGTGGTGCTTAAAATATGCCGAGATAAATTTTGTGGTTTATATTCATTACTGATTTGAATATTTTGAACGAAAATCTTCTTTTGTTCCGTTTGTTTCTTGGAATTTGGGGGTTATTTTGTTATTTCGTGTTTGTGATTTTCTTTTTGGGGCATGAAAGTTATACATATGTACATGCACAAACAAAAAATGGAAGCGCGTGAATTTTTTTTTTTTTTTAACTGCATGTAATTTTCTTCATATTACTTAAGTTGTCAGTTACTGTGTCAGTTATTTTAATAACTGACACAGTAACTGACGACTTACTGTAAGTTACTGTGTCAGTTATTTTAATAGATTCTACTCATGGAAAAAAAAAGGTTTGTGTACTATATTATTCCCAAATTTCAAAACCACAAAACATTTTACAAGGAAAAAAAAGAACGCAAAAGTTATAAAATTTCTGTTTTAGACATTGAATTAATAAAATTAATTATTGAAATTAGTTTTTTTTTTAAAAATGTGAACTATTTTATTTTTTGTACACTTACTTAAAAATAGCACAAGCATACTTTTTTTTATAATTAGTGACACACAGTTCTCATTTACTGTATCCAAATTCCCCCAGAATGATTAATTTGAAGCAGAAACTCCATTACAACAAACCATGTGTGTATATATACAGGGTGCGGCATAAGCCGCTTTACCGAGAATAATGAAATCGCCTTGTCAAGAATAATATTTATTATTTATTACAGAAATTGTTCAAAGTGTCCTCCATCATGTTCAATACACACGTTACATTTTTTAATCACTGAACAACAAATAGCACGTCACAATTCTTTGTTATTATTCAACGTCTCGAACTCTTGGCGTATCAGTCTTCATGTGATCGAAGTTCCGAGGTTTCTGGCCATAGACTCTATCTTTGATTATAGCCCACATTGAATAATCAATGTGATTGATTATATTCCACATTGAATAACCACGAGATAGAGTCTACGACCAGAAGCCGTGGGACTTCGATCACATGAAGACTTTGATACGACAAGAGTTCGAGACGTTAAATAATAACAAAGAACTGTGTCGTGCTATTTGTTGTTCAGTGGTTCAAAGATATAACGTGTGTATTGAACTCTGAACACTCTGAACAATTTCTGTAATAAATAATAAATATTATTCTTAGCAGGGTGATTTCAGTGTTCTCGGTAAAACTACTTATGCCGCACCCTGTATATACTGTAGCTGTTAATAAACAGTTTAATACAGTTTCTCCACATTTGTACAAAATTTTGCACACTTTTTTTTTCTGAAATTAATCCTTTCCTGCCCAATGGGTCTATATGGACCCATAATAGTGTATATTTACTTGCAATTCGGATAAATCGGGCCAAACAGGGCTAAGAGAAACGAGTCGATCAATAAATTACGAAAGAACGCAGGCATGGGTCAAACTTTGAGAAGTTTCACTTAAAATCCAAGTGCCTCGTGAACTTAAAATAAATATATAGAAGTCTTACGAGCTTGAAAATTTTCGTTCAAAATCTTTTGCATGAAATTATTTACATGTTACAATGAAGTGATAAGAAAAAAAAAAAAAAAAAAAAAGATGAACTTCGGCTCAAAATTCAAGAAATTATGCGTGTAAGAAAAGTTATACAAACAATAAATTATTATGACTCACTGTGATTACATAATCTTTGCGTATCTTTTTCCACAAATTTTAGTTATTTAAAATTTGTGTGTATATACACCATTTCGAAGTAAAAAAAAAATAACGAAAAGAAAAAGTTATTTTGGTGATTTTTATTCCAACAAATGACGTGGTACCTCATTTTTCATTTGTTCGTTCTCCCTCCTCATCTTGTGCGGAACGCTCTTCTACACAAGCGTCGTTCTTTACATTAATTATAGTGTGTGTTGTTTGCAGTTAAAATGTATATATATATATATATATATATATATATATATATATATATATATATATATAGCTAGGAACAAGTCTTTTAGTACTAAATAGTTAATGCATACAATTTCAATTGGTGCAAAAGATGTGAAAAAAATTAGAACCAATAAGAAGTATTTAAATATTTTTAGTAGGCTTATTCTTTGCGCATGAAGTACTTCAATTTTTTGCAACGAAAGTAGGTCGAGGCGGGAGGTTTTTTTTTACATAATCGTGACTCATCAGATAATTATATACCGTATTTGAAAGGTTGATTTATATATAAAGTGTTGACTTCATGTAGAAGGGAGTTGTTCCCTCCATCTCCGCTTCCCCTCCCCTTGACTGATCTGAAAGGGATCCTCTTAATTTCTGTCATTCCCATTTGCGTCTTCGGCCAAGAATGAGAACTCCGAAAGTGTAAATTTCAAATTAATCCATTCTCATTGTAGGAGTTAAGTTAGATTTTTATAGAAAATGCCACTCAGACCCGCAAGTGCGTCATAGCCTTAATTTTACCTTTCCCAAAATTCAGAAAATTCTCTTCCTAAATTCGAAATTCCCACTTCGATCATTTCCACGTTTGGTCCACGAATGGGAATGGTATAAAATACGAAGTAATTGTCTGAAACCATTCTAAGCCAGGTGTCTAGTCTTCTCTTAAAGGTACCGAGACAAAAGCGCTTTCGGCCATTGATGATCAAATTATTCCTCTCCCTCTAGCAGGAACTATTCATCTTTTGGTCTTCATTTTGAGAATAACTCACACAATTTTGCTTTTCTATATTCTGTTGTTGTTTTTTACATGTTTATATCGTTACCGCGCGAAGTGAGGCATCACTCCTTTCATTATTTCTATGTATTCCTGAGCTGGTCCCTTCTCTTCTCGCTGACTACGGCATTTATTTTCAAAGCCATTCCTATAGAGTATTTTAGGTTGTTGTTCCTTTAAATAATACTTAAATAGTCTCCTTTTTTTATTAACTAGCGGAGCGAGCCGGCGTTGCCGGGGTGGATGTTGAACGCTATAAGCTAACGAAAATATCACGACTTACCCTAACCAATCGTCAAGGGTGTACAATTAACCTAACCGGGCATTCAATTAACCTACCCGGGTATTCAATTAATCTAGTCAGGCATTTAGTTGACCTAACCGGGTATTTAATTAACCTAATCGGCATTCAGTTCACCTAACCGGGCATTCAATAAACCTAATCGGGCATTCAATTAACCTAACCTGGCATTCAGTTGACCTAACCGGGCATATACTATATATATAGCGTTCAACATCCACCCCGGCAACGCCGGGTCGCTCCGCTAGTTTTAATTATATGTGAAGCTCAAGATTTTCATGACTGTGTTCTTTTCTATAGTTTTATTGACCAAATAATTAGTCATGAAAATCTTAAGATTCAGAAATCTTGATACAATGTGAAGCTCAAAGTTTTCACGGTTGCGTTCTTTTCTGTAGTTTAATCGCGGTGTTGGGGCCTTCAAGCCCAGTAATTTTAATTACTTAATTTATTAACACCCAGGTGCACAACCTGGGGACCTAATCAATATGTGTGTGAAGTTTCATGTTTGTAACTGCTTCCATTTTGGAGTTATGGCTGGAACACACACACACACACACACACACACACACACACGTTCTTTTATTATTATTATAGTTTAATGGGTCCGTCAATATTAATGAATGATTCCGGCTGATGTACGAGTATAATCAGGATTTTCAATTGGAGAACCGTTACTTGTGTGGTCCCATATAACCTTTTTCACACACACACACACACACACACATATATATATATATATATACACAAACTCAGAATGGTTCCCTGAGAACATTATATGTTAAACACAGACCGTGCATGGAACAAGGAACTCTTCTGGGAAAATTAAATCGACTATAGTCCGAATAAGTAATGGTAATTTATGGGATCTCTTTGCGAGAGACCCGTTGCCCACGTCGGGCTAAAATCATGAAAAAGGAAAAAAACTATGGTATTTGTCATTTACCATTACTTATTCGGACTATAGTCGATTTAATTTTCCCAGAAGAGTTCCTTGTTCCATGCACGGTCTGTGTTTAACATATATATATATATATATATTGTACCGGACAAGCTCCTCCTGAGGCAAAATTCTGGATCTGTCCCTGTATAGTTATGTTATGACTTGGTTCCGCATCAAGAACGACAAAACGTCATTAAACCATAGAGAGAGAGAGAGAGAAACAGAGCGTTACAAGGGGTTACAAGGACAAGAGAAAGCCTCAAAGACCTTCCGGTCCACTTTGGGAGGTTCCTGTTATTAAACAAGTTTGTTTTTCTTTGAACTATCCTAGCAGTAGTAGAAAACTGGATAGAAAAGTATAAGGCGCTTTCCCCACCCTCCGTTCTCTCCCTGCCTGAGGCAGGTACGAGAGAAAGAGAGAGAGAGAGAGAGAGAGAGAGAGAGAGAGAGAGAGAGAGAGAGAGAGAGAGAAGTTTTGTGCGCGAAATATGAACGTAAAACATCAACGCAAATTAAACAAGCGTGTCAGTCAGAGAGAATACCAAAAAAAAAATTAATAATTTTAATGTTTTCTAAAATCTATTAGTACGTCAAGTTAAAATATTTTGTAAATTCTCAGTTTAGCGAAAACTACTTTAGCAAGAACTGAAACGTTTTGCAAAAGTAATAAAAGTTTTACTGACTTTATATGAAGGTCTTTCACGTTTACGAAACTTCTCATTTCTTGTTGGGATCATTAAAGTGAGTTAAAAAATACTATTAACCCAAAATTGTGTCTTTTTTTTTAATAATTCTCATTTTATTCTCAATTTATTCTTCATACAAGAATGAAAAGACCCAAGGGGGAGAAAGGACGTTCAATTGATTTAATCCTCAAATTGACCCACTTCCATTCCCGCCCCAGGGTTCTCCATTATGAGGTACATTTCTCAGATCTCCTCCCCGACCCTCGAGCCCGCAGTTACGACACAAATATGCGGACCTTAAAGGATGATAACCTGAAACCAGAATTTTTATCGGGCGAACGAAATGAGACATTTTATATCTAAATTGACTTAATTAGTTCTTCCTATCAGTGTGTTGGTATTGAACATATTCAGATTTACCATACAACAACGGCAGTAATCTAGATGAATACATTGATTTGGTGTACAAAATTAAGTCATTATCAGATAACCCCAAATATTCTCACTGTATAATAATGGGGGACTTTAACACACATGTGAACTCGGAATTCTTTGGAGAATTGGGTAACATGTGCGAGTCGGCCAATTTAAGTACAGGGTGTCCCAGAATTAACTATCTATTTCAATGAAATCGGACAAATTTTTTAAAAACACACTTTTATTTATGTTTATCATGTTTAATATGTGTTAAAAATGTATAAATTTCTAAATTTTTTTCATAATTTTATTTTCATAATTTTTTCATAGTTTTTCATAGTTTTATTTTCATTCTCTTTCAGAACCCTATTAATAATGAATATACAAGAACGCATCTTTGTTGTAACATCCCGTATCAAAGGAATGCAATGTAATGAAATCAGAGAAAAATTTACAAGAAGATTCCACAGAACCGGTCCTACAGACAAAGCGATTCGTGAACTTGTGAACAAATTTAAAAGAACTGGATCCGTACACGACGAGGTGGGAAGAGGACGCCCAAGGACAGCACGTAACAGTACCGAACAGGTACGACAATTGTTTGAGGATGAACCAACAACTTCGGTTAGGGAGGCCGGTCGAAGACTCAACATATCCAAGACAACAGTTCATAGAATTTTGCGTTCGACACTGATGAAAAAGGCTTATCACATTCAAGTAAATAAAGTTTTGACTTATGATTTATAAATCTATTTGTTTTTGTATCATAATTTAGTAATAAACAAAATTATGTCAGTTTTTATTAAATTTGTCCGATTTCATTGAAATAGATAGTTAATTCTGGGACACCCTGTATAAGTGATGTAGATGTATTAGGGGTAGCCAGTGGTAATTTTACATACGTTAGCGATATGAGTGGTACCACCAGGTGGATTGATCATTGTCTCACTAGTAATAATCTAAAGGATCGAATTGTTAGAGTTCATATTTTGCATGATTTCCTTCTTTCTGATCATAGACCATTAGAAATATTAATTAACGTTACCAATTTATGCGCAACACGACTTAACGAGAACTCAATAGGTAAGAATAATCGCGTCGATTGGTCCAATGTTAATATGCAGCAGAGAATAGAATACAAAGACAGAACAAGTCACCTCTTTAATAATTTAGAAATTTTGCACCTTGTCTGCTGTAATAATCCTTGCTCAAATGATTCTCACTGTAAACTCATAGATAGGTATTATAGTAAGATAATATCCCTGTTAAGAGAAGCAGGAAGCCCCTTGATTAAATCTTACAACTATCATCCTAAGGTTATTCCTGGATGGAATGATTTTATTGCCCCCCTGAATAGGGAATCGAAAGACGCCTATGATTTGTGGTGCTTTCATGGTAGACCCAGATTAGGACCAGTATACATAAATATGTATAGAAGTCGGGGTCAGTATAAGGCGGCCATAAGGCGATGTAAACAGGAAGAAGAGTATATTCGAGCATCAAAAGCCTGTGAAGCTCGCATAAATAACGATTATAACAAATTTTGGAAATTTGTTAAGAATCAAACGGGTGTCAAAAATGTCCTCCCTCCGACAATCGATGGGGTGTCGGGGGAGGATGAAATTGCAAAGCTGTGGAAAAACCACTATTCTAACATTCTTAATAGTGTGAGTAGGGATAATCTTAAGATAGATTGCAGCGAAACGATTGTGGAAGGGACAAGGGAAAATATTTTGATATCATTTTCTGAAGTAAAGAGGTTAATTAAAGAGTTAAAGACTGGTTCTGCGTCAGGGGTAGATGACTTATCGAATGAGCACTTAAAATATGCAAATGACGTAGTATGTCTGCATATATCATTGCTCCTATCAGCCATGCTTGCTCATAGCTATATCTCTGCAGAGTTCATGCGGGTATATATCTTGCCCCTGGTCAAAAATAAGTACGGAGACATTCTGTCCAGCAATAATTACAGGCCTATTGCTGTCGCTTCCTGCTTCTCGAAACTACTAGAAAAACTCTTGTTACGCCGATTAAATGATTTCCTATGGACATCGCCTAATCAGTTTGGCTTTAAAAGGTCCCACTCAACTGACCTGTGTATCTATGTACTTAAAGAAACAATATCTAAATACATTGACAGTAATTCAACTATTTATAGCTGTTTCCTTGATATAAGTAAGGCATATGATAGGGTGAACCACAATATTTTATTTGCAAAACTAGAAGACAGGAAGGTTCCCATGTACATATTAAATTTATTGAAATTTTGGTATTCCCACCAATCTTTCACTGTTAGGTGGGGCAATGTACTATCCGAGTGTTTTGGCTCCTCTCGCGGCGTGAGACAAGGCTCCTTGCTCTCCCCTATGCTGTTTAATGTGTATATTGACGGATTAATTGTTTCACTTAATGAGGCAACAGTAGGATGTTGTATAGATAACACAAGGATAAATAACTTAGTTTATGCCGATGATATGGTGTTAATAAGTCCCTCTGTTAAAGGTCTGGATCGGCTACTAAATGTCTGCGAAGTCTATTCGCAGAAACATGATATTCTTTTTAATGTTACAAAAACTAAGGTTATGCAATTTCATCCTAAAAGCTGTAATCAGCCAGCTGCTATAAGGTTTAAAATGAATGGTGAAGTAATTGAGGAAGTACAAGAGTTTAAGTATTTGGGTCAAACTATTACCAGCTCCTTGAGTGATGACTCGGATATAAGAAAACAATCTCGAAGCCTGTGTGCTAAAGCGAATATGGCCATAAGTAACTTTCGTTTCTGTACAAGTGAAGCTAAAGACACACTCTTTCGTACTTTCTGCAGTAATATATACGGTCAGCAACTCTGGGTGAATTATAAAAAAGGTTCTGGCAGAACCCTAAATTTGCTGTACAACAGGTCTTTTAGACTCTTACATAAATTACCCCCGAGATGCTCAGGTTCGCAAATGTTTGCTACTCGCAATGTCCCGAGTTTTCCGGAGGTAACAAGACGTGCTCAACACAGTCTAATGCAAAGAATTAAAAAATCAACCAACCCGATCATCCAAGCTATCCATGAGTCCTGCCATTTATCCTCTAAGCTATGGACTTCTTGGTACGAAAACGTCTGTCTGTAGCTCCACTTAACTTCGACAGTGCAGTATTATTTCTAATCAATTTTATATATTTCTATCCTTAGTATATGAACCGTCATTGTATTAATAATATTTGTCATATGGACTGTAGTCTGCCAATAAACCTTTTCATTTTCATTTAATTTTCATATATATATATATACTGTAGGTATATGTTTAATATGTTTAATATGTTGAATATGTTTAATACCAACATACTGATAGGATTAAACGTATTCAGATAGATAGATAGATAGATAGATATTATATTTATGTTTTAATATATTTTTCAGAAGTTTCACAACCAGAAACCTTTAAGAGCCATAAAATACATGATAAATAATTAGAAAAAATTATTCATTATCCGATAAAGGGTACATACATTTGTCCTGAATCTCTCAACGGATTTCAACGTATAACAGTGAACACGTATCGTATACATAATAAACCACATCAAAAGTTGGTTTTTCGACTCCGTGACTGGGTAAAAACGTTATATATAATGAATTATGTTTGTTGAACTAATGTTTCATTTCTTAATGTGGAAATAATAGAAAAATATGGTTACCCTGTAAAGTTGTTCCATACAGACCACCGTTTCTACAAATTGAATGATTCCATTCAAATCGAAAATGGAACAATTTTAAATCACATTTATTTTTAATGTCGATAATTGGTTGAAAATCGACCTAAATAGGAAGGATGTTCCAACGGCTTCAATGATGACTTATTAGTTTTACAAAGTAGTCGCTCCATAATCGACTCGTACAGCAAATGGAACAGTTATTTGTTTTAGAAAAGGTGTCTTGTATGGAACATCTTTACTTAATTCACACTGTTGGAACAACTTTTCTTTCTGGACCGATTTTGAATCACCTGTGTCGGTCGATATTACAAAACAAAATTGATTCAAAATCATTCTATATTTGGTTAATTATTTTTTTTAGAAATGGTGGTCTATGTGTGTGTGTGTGTGTGTGTGTGTGTGTATATATGAACAACTGTACAGTGTAGCTCCAAATTACTGCAGTAAATAATGGCAGAGATTTTTTCTTTTGCGTTAAAATTAACTCTATCTTGCCATTCAAAATTTAAATGAATTTCAATAGAGAAGATCCAACCTACGACAGCACGTGTATATATGATATAAAAATTTCGACTGTGTTGTTCAAATTGTTGGTGTCTGCGCGGAATGATGGGCGTGAAATGGAAGTAATCTTAACTTATTAAAAACAATAAATCACTCAATGAATATAAATATTTTTTTTAAAGTTTCAGAATGAAAATTGAATCAATTTTGGTACTTCTTCACATAGCAACAACTCTGGCCCAAGGAACGTCCATCACCGTGACAACAGCTTTCCATGAACTTGCAGAATTTCTTTCTACACATTTTACAATTGATTCCGAATCGTTTATCAAATCAGGTAAATGTTTTACTGTTTAAATTTCTTGTATGAAATCCCAAACCCTACTCGAAGGGAGTAGCATCTCCCTTCATGACTCAGTGTGAGGGATTATTTGGCTAATCCACCACAGGGATCGTTACCAGAGTTTATACAGGGTGTTCATTTTATCAGTTAATCCAAAGAAATATAAATAAAAACTAAATAAAGTACTACAGTATATTTCACACGTGTATGAACACTTATGATATGAGAAACATAACATTAGCAGTTGAAACACGTTATATCCAATGTTAGAAGTGTTCGCCGCCATGTTCAATGCACAAGCGTGCACGGCGAGGCATGTTGCTAGACACAGACTGGAACACTTCTGCCTGAATCTTGACAGTGTTGTTGGTAATGTTTTGTTACATCTCCTCCAGAGTGTGGAGGTTGTTCACATATGCCTAATTTTTAATGTAGCCCCACAAGAAGTAATCCGGTGATGATAAGTCATAAAAGGGTGGGGACCATAATCCCCTACAAACTATGCGATCACCGAAAAGGAATTTCAACTCTGTCATTATTGTCTGTCGAGACCTATGGCTTGTTGCACCATCATGTTGGAACTGAACTAGCCATTGTAGATTTCACCCTCTGATAGCCCAAGAACTCGTGTATATGTCATTGTAACTCCCCGACGTAATCGTGTTATGGAAAAAGATAGGTCTTACCTTCTCGGGATGAAGAGGGGTTCATGAATGGTTTGTGGGTTACTTGTGGACCATATACACGTGTTTTATGCACTCACATATCTAGTGAATTGAAGCGATACTTCATCCGAAATATCTTTTGTTTTCAAAAAGTTTAAATTTTTGTCTCACCACACCACGTAACATTATTCCACACATCACGCCAGTTTTGATATTCCTTTGCAAACTGGATCGTCTATTCTTTTATTCACGTCACTAATATACGTCTTTCTGATAAAAAATTGTCATTGCTGCTTACGTTCTTGAAGTTTTATTATCAAAGAGGACGTACTTATAGGGATTCCATGGTTCTCCTGAATGATTTCTCTCTCTCTCTCTCTCTCTCTCTCTCTCTCTCTCATTTATATATGTGGGGGATAATGATAATGTTTGATGTCTGCTAATGCCTGATGTTCGATGTTCGTTTATACCCACCTAAACGGCTAGGGCAATCTGCACCAAATTTAATACACACACACACACACATTAAGGGAGAACCAGGGAAATCTTTAGTACCCCCCCCCCCTGCCAGTCCTTCCCCTCCTTAGACTGTTTCTGAGTGGAGGGTTGCCGCACAAGGCGCATATATATAT
>JAJOZX010003164.1:0-357500 GCA_023014485.1 Bathynomus jamesi
ATGCAGTAAGGTATCTGTGGGTGGATACGAAAGACTTGAAAATGAACCTAAGGTTCAAAGATATAGAATGAAGTCAGTGTGTTTGGCCTCAGTTCGAGTCATTTCTGTTGGCAGCTACTTGCAGTACCATTGTTAAGAAATATTCTGAAGTCTATCCTAACACTGTCGAACACATAAGGAAATTTTTATGTTGATGATTTACTTGTTCCGTGGATAATACAGAAATGGCTAAACAGATATTCATGGAGGCTAGAGCTATAATGAGGAGGCTGGCATGGAGCTTAGAAAATGGCAGGCCAATCATTCGCATTACAAGATTTATGAGTCTTCCTGTGTATACCTGATGCAGCAGAAAGTAGTGAGATTCTGGTATTAAGGAGTTGTGGGCAATAGACGCAAAGGTGCTAGGCATTGTTTGGCAGCAGATGATGATTTGTTTACCTTCAATGGGAAATCTTTAGTAGAGCTGGCTGAGAATGAGAAAAGTGGACAAAACGTACAGCTCTTAGTTTGGCTTCAAAGGTCTTTGATCCTCTTGGATTCCTGGCTCCATTTGTGATAAAGTCAAAAATTTGGTTTCAGAGCCTCTGGGAAATTGGACTTGGTTGGGACCAAAGTTATCTGATCATATGGTGGTAAGGTGGAAATATTGGTTCAAAGAATTGGCACATCTTGGAGACATTGAAATCCCAATATGTACTTTGGAGAGTTGAACAATAGTCCAGACAATTTGGAGCTGCACATCTTTTGTGATGCAAGTGAGGAAGCTATGCAACTTGTATTTATATAAGAGCCGCATTGCAAGAGGAAGTAAGTTGCAGGTTGGTTGCTGCAAAGAGCAGAGTAGCACCTTTGAAAAGGCTTTCGGTTCCAAGGTTGGAATTGATGGGTGCCGTTATTGCTAGTCGGCTTGCAATTACAGTGCGAAAGTCTTTGGCCCTCTATGAAATTCCAAGCTATTATTGGACAGACTCCACTATAGTTTGGCACTGGTTAAGAAGCCAGGCAAGGAAATGGAAACCATTTGTTGCCAATAGGGTGGAGGAAATTCAAGCGCACACAGATCCCAAGCAATGGAAGCATTGTCCAGGCACCCAAAACCCCGCTGATTTACCAACACGAGGAATTTCAGTGAAAGATCTTGCACAGTCAAGTTTGGTGGAATGGGCCGGAGTGGCTAAAACTTGGAAGTGAAAACTGGCCTTCTAATCAGCTTATTGTAGGAGAATTCCAGGCTGAAGAAGCATGGGTGAGTGAGGTGAGAAAATGCGCTGTGAACAGTTGTCATGTTATGCAGCAGGACCCCATATTGAGGCTTGAGGACATTAGCAGTCTGAAAAGATTGTTAAGAGTGACAGCATGGGTATATAGATTTACAACAACATTAAGGGAGAAACAAGAAGGGAAGGAATTCTGAACAGTAATGAGATTCAGCAAGCCAGGAAATACTGGTGGTATATATGCAGAAGGAAAAATTTGGTGAAGAGAAAGAATTGCTCACCAGCCATCCATTACAGGTTCTGCCAACACATTCTGCGCTCAAGGGTTTGGATGTGTTTTTGGATCAGGATTTATTGAGAGTAGGAGGTAGACTACAGTTTTCTGGCTTCCAGAGGAGAAAAGACATCCAATTTTGCTACTTCTGGGGGCACTTTGTGGGCCTTTTGATCCAGGATACTCATCATAAGCTGTTACATGCTGGAGTTAGAGAAGTGATAATAGAGATTAGACAACAATTTTGATTCCCAAACTTAGACAAGTAGTAAAAAAGGTCTTGCATAAATGTGTGGTTTGCAAGCGTTGGAGTGCAAAGCCTTATTATGAAAAGGTGGCTCCACTTCCAAGAGAACGGTGTGTCTATACTGCCCCATTTGATGTAGTGGGAGTAGACTTCACAGGTCCAGTCTATGTGTATGAGCAATTGGAGTTTAACAAAGGTTATATATATGTCTTTTCACATGTGCTACCACCAGAGCAATCCATTTGGAGTTGGTAAGCAACTTAAGTAGTGATGTATTTCTTTTGGCCTTTAAAAAGGTTGTGAACAGAAGGGTTTCCCAAATAAAATCATATCGGATAATGGAAAAACCTTCAAAAAGGCTGCAAAAGAACTCCAAGAAGTTTGGTCCTTGCTAAAAGAGGAAGGATTCCAATCCTACTTTTCACACCAAGGGTACAGTGGGAGTTTATTGTTGAGAGAGCACCATGGTGGGGAGGATTTTGGGAAAGGCTAGTGAGAAGTGTAAAGTGTCCTTTAAAGAAACTTTTAGCTAATGCTCATTTGAGCAAAGAAGAATTCTGCACTGTTTTATGTGAAGTAGAAGCAATGGTGAACAGTAGGCCTATCACTTTTGTTTACAACAGTATGCAGGATGCAGAGCCATTGACACCAAATCATTTTCTTTGTGGTAAACGATTAACATCAAGCCCCAGTGTGCCAGAAGACTTGCAGCTATCCAGAGCACTCAAGGAGAGTTAACCAGACGGTTCAGGTACCTTGAAGAGCTACAAGATCAGTTATGGAAGAGGTGGCAGATGGAATACTTGCCAGAACTCAATTATTACCCATCAGGCAAGGTAAAGGGCTCCAATGCAAATTGTATCAAGGTGGGAAAAGTGGTAATGATTGGGGATGAAAGACCAAGGCAATGCTGGAAGCTTGGCATAATTGAAGAGTTGTTTGTTGGCAAAGACAATTTAGTTAGGTCTGCACTGGTAAAGACTTCAGGAGGAAAGTTAAAGAGACCTATACAAAAACTCTATGCTTTAGAAATCAGCAAAAACAGATAGTCAAGATGAACATTTGAGTTACAGCCTCATGGAGAAGGCTTGGCTAACCTTGCAGAAGGTAACGACAACAATGCTCTTCGGTGGGGAGTGTTAGAAAATCTAGAAGAGGAAGAACCATTGTTGTCCCAAGGCGATATGATGACTAAGCTGATTGATGCAGCATTGCTTGTATATATTAAGTTAAGGTGTATATATATCCATCTCATAATTGTAAGGTTAGTGAAAATTCACTTAATTTAGAGCTAGCATTTTTGGGCTCTTGTGGCATCAGTGTTTGGGACTCTGGTGACATCATTTTGGGGCGCTGCGCGTCCTTTCTACTCGTTTGTGGGATGTCGTACGTACAGGTTGTGGTCTGATAGAGAGCTCTCTTGCAATTCAGTTTGGTTGTTTAGATACAAGATTGTTGCATCGTGCAATAGTCCAGGTTGCGTTGTTGTTGCAAGGTTGAGAAAGAAGACATAAATAGTACCCCTTTTGTTTTCATATTAAATTCATGTAACTAAGGTCTAAGGTAGGCCCGCATCGAGTCAGCAACCCTGAGGTAGGACCTAATAGGATCTCAAATCCGTAAGCTTTAATTTTAGCTTAACTTGGGCTGTAGGTAGAACTGGCCCTTTAGAATTTGGCCGTTCACGGCTCAGCTGGGATTTTGAACCCAACAAATAAATAAAATAACAAACAGAGTCTAATTATAATGTAGCTTGGGATATATTAAAGAAACGGTTTGGTAAGCCAGAGATCTTAATTAAAAGCCCCTCCGTGAACATTTAGCTGTACCTCCTGTTAATAATCGCAATAGTGTCAAGGAGTTACGGCAGTTATATGATGAATTTCAAGTTAGAACTAGGTTCCTGGACAACTTGGGTGTAGGAATGGAAAAGTATGGTATAATGTTGGTCACTATACTGGAGTCTAAATTGCCTAGCTCAATTTTGCTTGAATTAAGTAGGGGACACTCTACAGAACATGTGTACATCCCCCTTCAGCAGATGTTAAGTCTTTTAAGTACAGAATTAGCAAGACGAGAGGGAATTGAGTTTGCACAGTGGGATGTTAAACAAGGGGACAAAGGTAGGCACAGCACCAAGGTTTCTACAAAAAGGAATAGCTCAGTACAGTGTCAGCTCTACATGCATCCTCTGAGAATAAATTAAAGGGAATCAAGGAATGCATATTTTGCGAAGGCAACCACAAGTCATACAAATGTGAGGTGGCTGAGGCTTTACCTTTTGAGGAGAGAAAGGACAGGGTAACTAAGTCCACAGCATGATTTAAATGGTTTTTGAAAGGTCACAGAGCGAGGTTTTGTAAGTTTAAAATTTGTGCAAAAAATGTCAATGCAGGCATCATCCTTATTGTGTGAAAACACTCCTAGTAGACCTACCACAGAAGTAGAGACATCAATGGCACATGCTATTGCTATGAAAGGGAGTAAAGTAAAGGGGGATTATTGCAAACAGCTGCAGCATTATTAATTGGGAATGATGGATAAGCTACTGTAAGAGTGTTGTTTGATAGTGGAAGCCAGTGTAGCTTTATTAAGACCAGAATTTCCAGAAAATTGAAGTTTAAAGAACTTAAGAGGAAAATTTAAGAATTTCTGGGTTTGGGGGTTCCGTTCAAAACCGAACCAAAGTTAAGAAGGTAAAGTTCTGGTTAAGGGGTTGTTACCACAAGTCCCACTATCAAGGTCCAAGCTGTAGAGATTGAGGAACTTTGTGCTCCAGTCACTACTTGTTTAGATATGGCATGTGTCCAAGAATTGCAAGTTAAAGGAATTAATTTGGGCAATAATAAGTTTGAAGGAACAGAAGATATTAGTCTTTTGATTGGAGCTGACTATTATTGGGACTTCATCACTGGTAATATTGTCCGCACATCTCGAGGCCCGGTAGCTATTGAAAGTAAGCTAGGCTGGATGCTACATGGTAGTTATTGCAATGAAATGGAAGTTAAGGCTCTTTTGTTAAGATTGAGGAGAACAGCCATGGTCTGGAAAGGCATTTGAAAGCGTTTTGGGAACTTGAATCTATTGGCATAAAGGACAAACAGGCAAGTACAGTGAACAATGATGTTTTAGAGCAATTTGAAAAAGGGATTGGGTTTAGAGATGGTTGCTATGAAGTTGGCCTACCATGGAAGGATTCTTGCAAACCCGGTTCAAACCTTCAGCTAGCTAATCGGAGGTTGGAGACTTCATTGTACAGGCTAAGAAAAAATGAGGAGTTGTTAATTGAATACAATGAGGCCATCCTAAGTTATGTAAGGGAGGGCTATGCTGAAAGGGTGCAAGGTGAGCTGGTGAGCCAGGAGTCACATTATCTGCCACACCATGCAGTGGTACGGCGAGACAAACTACCACCAAACTGAGGGTAGTTTTTGATGGCTCAGCCAAGGACAAAGGTGGTGTGTCCTTAAATGACTGTTTGGATGCTGGGCCAAATTAAATGCAGATTTATTTTCCTTGTTACTGAGATTCAGGTTTGGTAGAGTAGCATTGACTGCAGATGTGAAGCAAGCCTTTTGCGGATAAAGTTAAAACCAGGGACAGAGATGCAGTAAGGTATCTGTGGGTGGATACGAAAGACTTGTTTGGAAAATGAACCTAAGGTTCAAGCATATAGAATGAAGTCAGTGTTGTTTGGCCTCAGTTCTAGTCCATTTCTGTTGGCAGCTACTATGCAGTACCATTTTAAGAAATATTCTGAAGTCTATCCTAACACTATCGAACACATAAGGAAAAATTTTTATGTGATGATTTACTGTGTTCCGTGGATAATACAGAAATGGCTAAACAGATATTCATGGAGGCTAGAGCTATAATGAGGGAGGCTGGCATGGAGCTTAGAAAATGGCAGGCCAATCATTCGCAATTACAAGAGTTTATGAGTCATTCCGTGTAGTACCTGATGCAGCAGAAAGTATTGAGGATTCTGGTATTAAGGAGTTGTGGGCAATAGACGCAAAGGTGCTAGGCATTGTTTGGCCAAGCATGATGATTTGTTTACCTTCAATGGAAATCTTTAGTAGAGCTGGCTGAGAATGAGAAAAGGTGGACAAAACGTACAGCTCTTAGTTTGGCTTCAAAGGTCTTTGATCCTCTTGGATTCCTGGCTCCATTTGTGATAAAGTCAAAAATTTGGTTTCAGAGCCTCTGGAAATTGGACTTGTTGGGACCAAGAGTTACTGATCATATGGTGGTAAGGTGGAAATATTGGTTCAAAGAATTGGCACATCTTGGAGACATTGAAATCCCAATATGGTACTTTGGAGAGTTGAACATAGTCCAGACAATTTGGAGCTGCACATCTTTTGTGATGCAAGTGAGGAAGCCTATGCAACTTGTATTTATATAGAGGCCGCATTGCAAGAGGAAGTAAGTTGCAGGTTGGTTGCTGCAAAGAGCAGAGTAGCACCTTTGAAAAGGCTTTCGGTTCCAAGGTTGGAATTGATGGGTGCCGTTATTGCTAGTCGGCTTGCAATTACAGTGCGAAAGTCTTTGGCCCTCTATGAAATTCCAAGCTATTATTGGACAGACTCCACTATAGTTTGGCACTGGTTAAAGCCAGGCAAGGAAATGGGAAACCATTTGTTGCCAATAGGGTGGAGGAAATTCAAGCGCACACAGATCCCAAGCAATGGAAGCATTGTCCAGGCACCCAAAACCCCGCTGATTTACCAACACGAGGAATTTCAGTGAAAGATCTTGCACAGTCAAGTTTGTGGTGGAATGGGCCGGAGTGGCTAAAACTTGGAAGTGAAAACTGGCCTTCTAATCAGCTTATTGTAGGAGAATTCCAGGCTGAAGAAGCATGGGTGAGTGAGGTGAGAAAATGCGCTGTGAACAGTTGTCATGTTATGCAGCAGGACCCCATATTGAGGCTTGAGGACATTAGCAGTCTGAAAAGATTGTTAAGAGTGACAGCATGGGTATATAGATTTACCAACAACATTAAGGGAGAAACAAGAAGGGAAGGAATTCTGAACAGTAATGAGATTCAGCAAGCCAGGAAATACTGGGTGGTATATATGCAGAAGGAAAAATTTGGTGAAGAGAAAGAATTGCTCACCAGCCATCCATTACAGGTTCTGCCAACACATTCTGCGCTCAAGGGTTTGGATGTGTTTTTGGATCAGGATTTATTGAGAGTAGGAGGTAGACTACAGTTTTCTGGGCTTCCAGAGGAGAAAAGACATCCAATTTTGCTACCTTCTGGGGGGCACTTTGTGGGCCTTTTGATCCAGGATACTCATCATAAGCTGTTACATGCTGGAGTTAGAGAAGTGATAATAGAGATTAGACAACAATTTTGGATTCCCAAACTTAGACAAGTAGTAAAAAAGGTCTTGCATAAATGTGTGGTTTGCAAGCGTTGGAGTGCAAAGCCTTATTATGAAAAGGTGGCTCCACTTCCAAGAGAACGTGTGTCTATACTGCCCCATTTGATGTAGTGGAGTAGACTTCACAGGTCCAGTCTATGTGTATGAGCAATTGGAGTTTAACAAAGGTTATATATATGTCTTTTCACATGTGCTACCACCAGAGCAATCCATTTGGGAGTTGGTAAGCAACTTAAGTAGTGATGTATTTCTTTTGGCCTTTAAAAGTTTGTGAACAGAAGGGGTTTCCCAAATAAAATCATATCGGATAATGGAAAAACCTTCAAAAAGGCTGCAAAAGAACTCCAAGAAGTTTGGTCCTTGCTAAAAGAGGAAGGATTCCAATCCTACTTTTCACACCAAGGGGTACAGTGGGAGTTTATTGTTGAGAGACACCATGGTGGGGAGGATTTTGGGAAAGGCTAGTGAGAAGTGTAAAGTGTCCTTTAAAGAAACTTTTAGCTAATGCTCATTTGAGCAAAGAAGAATTCTGCACTGTTTATGTGAAGTAGAAGCAATGGTGAACAGTAGGCCTATCACTTTTGTTTACAACAGTATGCAGGATGCAGAGCCATTGACACCAAATCATTTTCTTTGTGGTAAACGATTAACATCAAGCCCCAGTGTGCCAGAAGACTTGCAGCCTATCCAGAGCACTCAAGGAGAGTTAACCAGACGGTTCAGGTACCTTGAAGAGCTACAAGATCAGTTATGGAAGAGGTGGCAGATGGAATACTTGCCAGAACTCAATTATTACCCATCAGGCAAGGTAAAGGGCTCCAATGCAAATTGTATCAAGGTGGGAAAAGTGGTAATGATTGGGGATGAAAGACCAAGGCAATGCTGGAAGCTTGGCATAATTGAAGAGTTGTTTGTTGGCAAAGACAATTTAGTTAGGTCTGCACTGGTAAGACTTCAGGAGGAAAGTTAAAGAGACCTATACAAAAACTCTATGCTTTAGAAATCAGCAAAAACACAGATAGTCAAGATGAAACATTTGAGTTACAGCCTCATGGAGAAGGCTTGGCTAACCTTGCAGAAGGTAACGACACAATGCCTCTTCGGTGGGAGTGTTAGAAAATCTAGAAGAGGAAGAACCATTGTTGTCCCAAGGCGATATGATGACTAAGCTGATTGATGCAGCATTGCTTGTATATATTAAGTTAAGGTGTATATATATCCATCTCATAATTGTAAGGTTAGTGAAAAATTCACTTAATTTAGAGCTAGCATTTTTGGGCTCTTGTGGCATCAGTGTTTGGGACTCTGGTGACATCATTTTGGGGCGCTGCGCGTCCTTTCTACTCGTTTGTGGGATGTCGTACGTACAGGTTGTGGTCTGATAGAGAGCTCTCTTGCAATTCAGTTTGGTTGTTTAGATACAAGATTGTTGCATCGTGCAATAGTCCAGGTTGCGTTGTTGTTGCAAGGTTGAGAAAGAAGACCATAAATAGTACCCCTTTTGTTTTCATATTAAATTCATGTAACTAAGGTCTAAGGTAGGCCCGCATCGAGTCAGCAACCCTGAGGTAGGACCTAATAGGATCTCAAATCCGTAAGCTTTAATTTTAGCTTAACTTGGGCTGTAGGTAGAACTGGCCCTTTAGAATTTGGCCGTTCACGGCTCAGCTGGGATTTTGAACCCAACAAAACAAATAAATAAAATAACAAACAGAGTCTAATTATAATGTAGCTTGGGATATATTAAAGAAACGGTTTGGTAAGCCAGAGATCTTAATTAAAAGCCACCTCCGTGAACATTTAGCTGTACCTCCTGTTAATAATCGCAATAGTGTCAAGGAGTTACGGCAGTTATATGATGAATTTCAAGTTAGAACTAGGTTCCTGGACAACTTGGGTGTAGGAATGGAAAAGTATGGTATAATGTTGGTCACTATACTGGAGTCTAAATTGCCTAGCTCAATTTTGCTTGAATTAAGTAGGGGACACTCTACAGAACATGTGTACATCCCCCTTCAGCAGATGTTAAGTCTTTTAAGTACAGAATTAGCAAGACGAGAGGGAATTGAGTTTGCACAGTGGGATGTTAAACAAGGGGACAAAGGTAGGCACAGCACCAAGGTTTCTACAAAAAGGAATAGCTCAGGTACAGTGTCAGCTCTACATGCATCCTCTGAGAATAAATTAAAGGGAATCAAGGAATGCATATTTTGCGAAGGCAACCACAAGTCATACAAATGTGAGGTGGCTGAGGCTTTACCTTTTGAGGAGAGAAAGGACAGGGTAACTAAGTCCACAGCATGATTTAAATGGTTTTTGAAAGGTCACAGAGCGAGGTTTTGTAAGTTTAAAATTTTGTGCAAAAAATGTCAATGCAGGCATCATCCATTATTGTGTGAAAACACTCCTAGTAGACCTACCACAGAAGTAGAGACATCAATGGCACATGCTATTGCTATGAAAGGGAGTAAAAGTAAAGGGGGATTATTGCAAACAGCTGCAGCATTATTAATTGGGAATGATGGATAAGCTACTGTAAGAGTGTTGTTTGATAGTGGAAGCCAGTGTAGCTTTATTAAGACCAGAATTTCCAGAAAATTGAAGTTTAAAGAACTTAAGAGGGAAAATTTAAGAATTTCTGGGTTTGGGGGTTCCGTTCAAAACCGAACATCTCGAGGCCCGGTAGCTATTGAAAGTAAGCTAGGCTGGATGCTACATGGTAGTTATTGCAATGAAATGGAAGTTAAGGCTCTTTTTGTTAAGATTGAGGAGAACAGCCATGGTCTGGAAAGGCATTTGAAAGCGTTTTGGGAACTTGAATCTATTGGCATAAAGGACAAACAGGCAAGTACAGTGAACAATGATGTTTTAGAGCAATTTGAAAAAGGGATTGGGTTTAGAGATGGTTGCTATGAAGTTGGCCTACCATGGAAGGATTCTTGCAAACCCGGTTCAAACCTTCAGCTAGCTAATCGGAGGTTGGAGACTTCATTGTACAGGCTAAGAAAAAATGAGGAGTTGTTAATTGAATACAATGAGGCCATCCTAAGTTATGTAAGGGAGGGCTATGCTGAAAGGGTGCAAGGTGAGCTGGTGAGCCAGGAGTCACATTATCTGCCACACCATGCAGTGGTACGGCGAGACAAAACTACCACCAAACTGAGGGTAGTTTTTGATGGCTCAGCCAAGGACAAAGGTGGTGTGTCCTTAAATGACTGTTTGGATGCTGGGCCAAATTTAAATGCAGATTTATTTTCCTTGTTACTGAGATTCAGGTTTGGTAGAGTAGCATTGACTGCAGATGTGAAGCAAGCCTTTTTGCGGATAAAGTTAAAACCAGAGGACAGAGATGCAGTAAGGTATCTGTGGGTGGATACGAAAGACTTGTTGGAAAATGAACCTAAGGTTCAAGCATATAGAATGAAGTCAGTGTTGTTTGGCCTCAGTTCTAGTCCATTTCTGTTGGCAGCTACTATGCAGTACCATTTTAAGAAATATTCTGAAGTCTATCCTAACACTATCGAACACATAAGGAAAAATTTTTATGTTGATGATTTACTGTGTTCCGTGGATAATACAGAAATGGCTAAACAGATATTCATGGAGGCTAGAGCTATAATGAGGGAGGCTGGCATGGAGCTTAGAAAATGGCAGGCCAATCATTCGCAATTACAAGAGTTTATGAGTCATTCCTGTGTAGTACCTGATGCAGCAGAAAGTATTGAGGATTCTGGTATTAAGGAGTTGTGGGCAATAGACGCAAAGGTGCTAGGCATTGTTTGGCAGCAAGATGATGATTTGTTTACCTTCAATGGGAAATCTTTAGTAGAGCTGGCTGAGAATGAGAAAAGGTGGACAAAACGTACAGCTCTTAGTTTGGCTTCAAAGGTCTTTGATCCTCTTGGATTCCTGGCTCCATTTGTGATAAAGTCAAAAATTTGGTTTCAGAGCCTCTGGGAAATTGGACTTGGTTGGGACCAAGAGTTACCTGATCATATGGTGGTAAGGTGGAAATATTGGTTCAAAGAATTGGCACATCTTGGAGACATTGAAATCCCAATATGGTACTTTGGAGAGTTGAACAATAGTCCAGACAATTTGGAGCTGCACATCTTTTGTGATGCAAGTGAGGAAGCCTATGCAACTTGTATTTATATAAGAGGCATTGCAAGAGGAAGTAAGTTGCAGGTTGGTTGCTGCAAAGCAGAGTAGCACCTTTGAAAAGGCTTTGGTTCGGTTCCAAGGTTGGAATTGATGGGTGCCGTTATTGCTAGTCGGCTTGCAATTACAGTGCGAAAGTCTTTGGCCCTCTATGAAATTCCAAGCTATTATTGGACAGACTCCACTATAGTTTGGCACTGGTTAAGAAGCCAGGCAAGGAAATGGAAACCATTTGTTGCCAATAGGGTGGAGGAAATTCAAGCGCACACAGATCCCAAGCAATGGAAGCATTGTCCAGGCACCCAAAACCCCGCTGATTTACCAACACGAGGAATTTCAGTGAAAGATCTTGCACAGTCAAGTTTGTGGTGGAATGGGCCGGAGTGGCTAAAACTTGGAAGTGAAAACTGGCCTTCTAATCAGCTTATTGTAGGAGAATTCCAGGCTGAAGAAGCATGGGTGAGTGAGGTGAGAAAATGCGCTGTGAACAGTTGTCATGTTATGCAGCAGGACCCCATATTGAGGCTTGAGGACATTAGCAGTCTGAAAAGATTGTTAAGAGTGACAGCATGGGTATATAGATTTACCAACAACATTAAGGGAGAAACAAGAAGGGAAGGAATTCTGAACAGTAATGAGATTCAGCAAGCCAGGAAATACTGGGTGGTATATATGCAGAAGGAAAAATTTGGTGAAGAGAAAGAATTGCTCACCAGCCATCCATTACAGGTTCTGCCAACACATTCTGCGCTCAAGGGTTTGGATGTGTTTTTGGATCAGGATTTATTGAGAGTAGGAGGTAGACTACAGTTTTCTGGGCTTCCAGAGGAGAAAAGACATCCAATTTTGCTACCTTCTGGGGGGCACTTTGTGGGCCTTTTGATCCAGGATACTCATCATAAGCTGTTACATGCTGGAGTTAGAGAAGTGATAATAGAGATTAGACAACAATTTTGGATTCCCAAACTTAGACAAGTAGTAAAAAAGGTCTTGCATAAATGTGTGGTTTGCAAGCGTTGGAGTGCAAAGCCTTATTATGAAAAGGTGGCTCCACTTCCAAGAGAACGGTGTGTCTATACTGCCCCATTTGATGTAGTGGGAGTAGACTTCACAGGTCCAGTCTATGTGTATGAGCAATTGGAGTTTAACAAAGGTTATATATATGTCTTTTCACATGTGCTACCACCAGAGCAATCCATTTGGAGTTGGTAAGCAACTTAAGTAGTGATGTATTTCTTTTGGCCTTTAAAAGTTTGTGAACAGAAGGGGTTTCCCAAATAAAATCATATCGGATAATGGAAAAACCTTCAAAAAGGCTGCAAAAGAACTCCAAGAAGTTTGGTCCTTGCTAAAAGAGGAAGGATTCCAATCCTACTTTTCACACCAAGGGGTACAGTGGGAGTTTATTGTTGAGAGAGCACCATGGTGGGGAGGATTTTGGGAAAGGCTAGTGAGAAGTGTAAAGTGTCCTTTAAAGAAACTTTTAGCTAATGCTCATTTGAGCAAAGAAGAATTCTGCACTGTTTTATGTGAAGTAGAAGCAATGGTGAACAGTAGGCCTATCACTTTTGTTTACAACAGTATGCAGGATGCAGAGCCATTGACACCAAATCATTTTCTTTGTGGTAAACGATTAACATCAAGCCCCAGTGTGCCAGAAGACTTGCAGCCTATCCAGAGCACTCAAGGAGAGTTAACCAGACGGTTCAGGTACCTTGAAGAGCTACAAGATCAGTTATGGAAGAGGTGGCAGATGGAATACTTGCCAGAACTCAATTATTACCCATCAGGCAAGGTAAAGGGCTCCAATGCAAATTGTATCAAGGTGGGAAAAGTGGTAATGATTGGGGATGAAAGACCAAGGCAATGCTGGAAGCTTGGCATAATTGAAGAGTTGTTTGTTGGCAAAGACAATTTAGTTAGGTCTGCACTGGTAAAGACTTCAGGAGGAAAGTTAAAGAGACCTATACAAAAACTCTATGCTTTAGAAATCAGCAAAAACACAGATAGTCAAGATGAAACATTTGAGTTACAGCCTCATGGAGAAGGCTTGGCTAACCTTGCAGAAGGTAACGACAACAATGCCTCTTCGGTGGGGAGTGTTAGAAAATCTAGAAGAGGAAGAACCATTGTTGTCCCAAGGCGATATGATGACTAAGCTGATTGATGCAGCATTGCTTGTATATATTAAGTTAAGGTGTATATATATCCATCTCATAATTGTAAGGTTAGTGAAAAATTCACTTAATTTAGAGCTAGCATTTTTGGGCTCTTGTGGCATCAGTGTTTGGGACTCTGGTGACATCATTTTGGGGCGCTGCGCGTCCTTTCTACTCGTTTGTGGGATGTCGTACGTACAGGTTGTGGTCTGATAGAGAGCTCTCTTGCAATTCAGTTTGGTTGTTTAGATACAAGATTGTTGCATCGTGCAATAGTCCAGGTTGCGTTGTTGTTGCAAGGTTGAGAAAGAAGACCATAAATAGTACCCCTTTTGTTTTCATATTAAATTCATGTAACTAAGGTCTAAGGTAGGCCCGCATCGAGTCAGCAACCCTGAGGTAGGACCTAATAGGATCTCAAATCCGTAAGCTTTAATTTTAGCTTAACTTGGGCTGTAGGTAGAACTGGCCCTTTAGAATTTGGCCGTTCACGGCTCAGCTGGGATTTTGAACCCAACAAATAAATAAAATAACAAACAGAGTCTAATTATAATGTAGCTTGGGATATATTAAAGAAACGGTTTGGTAAGCCAGAGATCTTAATTAAAAGCCACCTCCGTGAACATTTAGCTGTACCTCCTGTTAATAATCGCAATAGTGTCAAGGAGTTACGGCAGTTATATGATGAATTTCAAGTTAGAACTAGGTTCCTGGACAACTTGGGTGTAGGAATGGAAAAGTATGGTATAATGTTGGTCACTATACTGGAGTCTAAATTGCCTAGCTCAATTTTGCTTGAATTAAGTAGGGGACACTCTACAGACATGTGTACATCCCCCTTCAGCAGATGTTAAGTCTTTTAAGTACAGAATTAGCAAGACGAGAGGGAATTGAGTTTGCACAGTGGGATGTTAAACAAGGGGACAAAGGTAGGCACAGCACCAAGGTTTCTACAAAAAGGAATAGCTCAGGTACAGTGTCAGCTCTACATGCATCCTCTGAGAATAAATTAAAGGGAATCAAGGAATGCATATTTTGCGAAGGCAACCACAAGTCATACAAATGTGAGGTGGCTGAGGCTTTACCTTTTGAGGAGAGAAAGGACAGGGTAACTAAGTCCACAGCATGATTTAAATGGTTTTTGAAAGGTCACAGAGCGAGGTTTTGTAAGTTTAAAATTTTGTGCAAAAAATGTCAATGCAGGCATCATCCATTATTGTGTGAAAACACTCCTAGTAGACCTACCACAGAAGTAGAGACATCAATGGCACATGCTATTGCTATGAAAGGGAGTAAAAGTAAAGGGGGATTATTGCAAACAGCTGCAGCATTATTAATTGGGAATGATGGATAAGCTACTGTAAGAGTGTTGTTTGATAGTGGAAGCCAGTGTAGCTTTATTAAGACCAGAATTTCCAGAAAATTGAAGTTTAAAGAACTTAAGAGGGAAAATTTAAGAATTTCTGGGTTTGGGGGTTCCGTTCAAAACCGAACCAAAGTTAAGAAGGTAGAAGTTCTGGTTAAGGGGTTGTTACCACAAAGTCCCACTATCAAGGTCCAAGCTGTAGAGATTGAGGAACTTTGTGCTCCAGTCACTACTTGTTTAGATATGGCATGTGTCCAAGAATTGCAAGTTAAAGGAATTAATTTGGGCAATAATAAGTTTGAAGGAACAGAAGATATTAGTCTTTTGATTGGAGCTGACTATTATTGGGACTTCATCACTGGTAATATTGTCCGCACATCTCGAGGCCCGGTAGCTATTGAAAGTAAGCTAGGCTGGATGCTACATGGTAGTTATTGCAATGAAATGGAAGTTAAGGCTCTTTTTGTTAAGATTGAGGAGAACAGCCATGGTCTGGAAAGGCATTTGAAAGCGTTTTGGGAACTTGAATCTATTGGCATAAAGGACAAACAGGCAAGTACAGTGAACAATGATGTTTTAGAGCAATTTGAAAAAGGGATTGGGTTTAGAGATGGTTGCTATGAAGTTGGCCTACCATGGAAGGATTCTTGCAAACCCGGTTCAAACCTTCAGCTAGCTAATCGGAGGTTGGAGACTTCATTGTACAGGCTAAGAAAAAATGAGGAGTTGTTAATTGAATACAATGAGGCCATCCTAAGTTATGTAAGGGAGGGCTATGCTGAAAGGGTGCAAGGTGAGCTGGTGAGCCAGGAGTCACATTATCTGCCACACCATGCAGTGGTACGGCGAGACAAAACTACCACCAAACTGAGGGTAGTTTTTGATGGCTCAGCCAAGGACAAAGGTGGTGTGTCCTTAAATGACTGTTTGGATGCTGGGCCAAATTTAAATGCAGATTTATTTTCCTTGTTACTGAGATTCAGGTTTGGTAGAGTAGCATTGACTGCAGATGTGAAGCAAGCCTTTTGCGGATAAAGTTAAAACCAGAGGACAGAGATGCAGTAAGGTATCTGTGGGTGGATACGAAAGACTTGTTGGAAAATGAACCTAAGGTTCAAGCATATATAGAATGAAGTCAGTGTTGTTTGGCCTCAGTTCTAGTCCATTTCTGTTGGCAGCTACTATGCAGTACCATTTTAAGAAATATTCTGAAGTCTATCCTAACACTATCGAACACATAAGGAAAAATTTTTATGTTGATGATTTACTGTGTTCCGTGGATAATACAGAAATGGCTAAACAGATATTCATGGAGGCTAGAGCTATAATGAGGGAGGCTGGCATGGAGCTTAGAAAATGGCAGGCCAATCATTCGCAATTACAAGAGTTTATGAGTCATTCCTGTGTAGTACCTGATGCAGCAGAAAGTATTGAGGATTCTGGTATTAAGGAGTTGTGGGCAATAGACGCAAAGGTGCTAGGCATTGTTTGGCAGCAAGATGATGATTTGTTTACCTTCAATGGGAAATCTTTAGTAGAGCTGGCTGAGAATGAGAAAAGGTGGACAAAACGTACAGCTCTTAGTTTGGCTTCAAAGGTCTTTGATCCTCTTGGATTCCTGGCTCCATTTGTGATAAAGTCAAAAATTTGGTTTCAGAGCCTCTGGGAAATTGGACTTGGTTGGGACCAAGAGTTATCTGATCATATGGTGGTAAGGTGGAAATATTGGTTCAAAGAATTGGCACATCTTGGAGACATTGAAATCCCAATATGGTACTTTGGAGAGTTGAACAATAGTCCAGACAATTTGGAGCTGCACATCTTTTGTGATGCAAGTGAGGAAGCCTATGCAACTTGTATTTATATAAGAGGCGCATTGCAAGAGGAAGTAAGTTGCAGGTTGGTTGCTGCAAAGAGCAGAGTAGCACCTTTGAAAAGGCTTTCGGTTCCAAGGTTGGAATTGATGGGTGCCGTTATTGCTAGTCGGCTTGCAATTACAGTGCGAAAGTCTTTGGCCCTCTATGAAATTCCAAGCTATTATTGGACAGACTCCACTATAGTTTGGCACTGGTTAAGAAGCCAGGCAAGGAAATGGAAACCATTTGTTGCCAATAGGGTGGAGGAAATTCAAGCGCACACAGATCCCAAGCAATGGAAGCATTGTCCAGGCACCCAAAACCCCGCTGATTTACCAACACGAGGAATTTCAGTGAAAGATCTTGCACAGTCAAGTTTGTGGTGGAATGGGCCGGAGTGGCTAAAACTTGGAAGTGAAAACTGGCCTTCTAATCAGCTTATTGTAGGAGAATTCCAGGCTGAAGAAGCATGGGTGAGTGAGGTGAGAAAATGCGCTGTGAACAGTTGTCATGTTATGCAGCAGGACCCCATATTGAGGCTTGAGGACATTAGCAGTCTGAAAAGATTGTTAAGAGTGACAGCATGGGTATATAGATTTACCAACAACATTAAGGGAGAAACAAGAAGGGAAGGAATTCTGAACAGTAATGAGATTCAGCAAGCCAGGAAATACTGGGTGGTATATATGCAGAAGGAAAAATTTGGTGAAGAGAAAGAATTGCTCACCAGCCATCCATTACAGGTTCTGCCAACACATTCTGCGCTCAAGGGTTTGGATGTGTTTTTGGATCAGGATTTATTGAGAGTAGGAGGTAGACTACAGTTTTCTGGGCTTCCAGAGGAGAAAAGACATCCAATTTTGCTACCTTCTGGGGGGCACTTTGTGGGCCTTTTGATCCAGGATACTCATCATAAGCTGTTACATGCTGGAGTTAGAGAAGTGATAATAGAGATTAGACAACAATTTTGGATTCCCAAACTTAGACAAGTAGTAAAAAAGGTCTTGCATAAATGTGTGGTTTGCAAGCGTTGGAGTGCAAAGCCTTATTATGAAAAGGTGGCTCCACTTCCAAGAGAACGGTGTGTCTATACTGCCCCATTTGATGTAGTGGGAGTAGACTTCGCAGGTCCAGTCTATGTGTATGAGCAATTGGAGTTTAACAAAGGTTATATATATGTCTTTTCACATGTGCTACCACCAGAGCAATCCATTTGGAGTTGGTAAGCAACTTAAGTAGTGATGTATTTCTTTTGGCCTTTAAAAGGTTTGTGAACAGAAGGGGTTTCCCAAATAAAATCATATCGGATAATGGAAAAACCTTCAAAAAGGCTGCAAAAGAACTCCAAGAAGTTTGGTCCTTGCTAAAAGAGGAAGGATTCCAATCCTACTTTTCACACCAAGGGGTACAGTGGGAGTTTATTGTTGAGAGAGCACCATGGTGGGGAGGATTTTGGGAAAGGCTAGTGAGAAGTGTAAAGTGTCCTTTAAAGAAACTTTTAGCTAATGCTCATTTGAGCAAAGAAGAATTCTGCACTGTTTTATGTGAAGTAGAAGCAATGGTGAACAGTAGGCCTATCACTTTTGTTTACAACAGTATGCAGGATGCAGAGCCATTGACACCAAATCATTTTCTTTGTGGTAAACGATTAACATCAAGCCCCAGTGTGCCAGAAGACTTGCAGCCTATCCAGAGCACTCAAGGAGAGTTAACCAGACGGTTCAGGTACCTTGAAGAGCTACAAGATCAGTTATGGAAGAGGTGGCAGATGGAATACTTGCCAGAACTCAATTATTACCCATCAGGCAAGGTAAAGGGCTCCAATGCAAATTGTATCAAGGTGGGAAAAGTGGTAATGATTGGGGATGAAAGACCAAGGCAATGCTGGAAGCTTGGCATAATTGAAGAGTTGTTTGTTGGCAAAGACAATTTAGTTAGGTCTGCACTGGTAAAGACTTCAGGAGGAAAGTTAAAGAGACCTATACAAAAACTCTATGCTTTAGAAATCAGCAAAAACACAGATAGTCAAGATGAAACATTTGAGTTACAGCCTCATGGAGAAGGCTTGGCTAACCTTGCAGAAGGTAACGACAACAATGCCTCTTCGGTGGGGAGTGTTAGAAAATCTAGAAGAGGAAGAACCATTGTTGTCCCAAGGCGATATGATGACTAAGCTGATTGATGCAGCATTGCTTGTATATATTAAGTTAAGGTGTATATATATCCATCTCATAATTGTAAGGTTAGTGAAAAATTCACTTAATTTAGAGCTAGCATTTTTGGGCTCTTGTGGCATCAGTGTTTGGGACTCTGGTGACATCATTTTGGGGCGCTGCGCGTCCTTTCTACTCGTTTGTGGGATGTCGTACGTACAGGTTGTGGTCTGATAGAGAGCTCTCTTGCAATTCAGTTTGGTTGTTTAGATACAAGATTGTTGCATCGTGCAATAGTCCAGGTTGCGTTGTTGTTGCAAGGTTGAGAAAGAAGACCATAAATAGTACCCCTTTTGTTTTCATATTAAATTCATGTAACTAAGGTCTAAGGTAGGCCCGCATCGAGTCAGCAACCCTGAGGTAGGACCTAATAGGATCTCAAATCCGTAAGCTTTAATTTTAGCTTAACTTGGGCTGTAGGTAGAACTGGCCCTTTAGAATTTGGCCGTTCACGGCTCAGCTGGGATTTTGAACCCAAAAATAAATAAAATAACAAACAGAGTCTAATTATAATGTAGCTTGGGATATATTAAAGAAACGGTTTGGTAAGCCAGAGATCTTAATTAAAAGCCACCTCCGTGAACATTTAGCTGTACCTCCTGTTAATAATCGCAATAGTGTCAAGGAGTTACGGCAGTTATATGATGAATTTCAAGTTAGAACTAGGTTCCTGGACAACTTGGGTGTAGGAATGGAAAAGTATGGTATAATGTTGGTCACTATACTGGAGTCTAAATTGCCTAGCTCAATTTTGCTTGAATTAAGTAGGGGACACTCTACAGAACATGTGTACATCCCCTTCAGCAGATGTTAAGTCTTTTAAGTACAGAATTAGCAAGACGAGAGGGAATTGAGTTTGCACAGTGGGATGTTAAACAAGGGGACAAAGGTAGGCACAGCACCAAGGTTTCTACAAAAAGGAATAGCTCAGGTACAGTGTCAGCTCTACATGCATCCTCTGAGAATAAATTAAAGGGAATCAAGGAATGCATATTTTGCGAAGGCAACCACAAGTCATACAAATGTGAGGTGGCTGAGGCTTTACCTTTTGAGGAGAGAAAGGACAGGGTAACTAAGTCCACAGCATGATTTAAATGGTTTTTGAAAGGTCACAGAGCGAGGTTTTGTAAGTTTAAAATTTTGTGCAAAAAATGTCAATGCAGGCATCATCCATTATTGTGTGAAAACACTCCTAGTAGACCTACCACAGAAGTAGAGACATCAATGGCACATGCTATTGCTATGAAAGGGAGTAAAAGTAAAGGGGGATTATTGCAAACAGCTGCAGCATTATTAATTGGGAATGATGGATAAGCTACTGTAAGAGTGTTGTTTGATAGTGGAAGCCAGTGTAGCTTTATTAAGACCAGAATTTCCAGAAAATTGAAGTTTAAAGAACTTAAGAGGGAAAATTTAAGAATTTCTGGGTTTGGGGGTTCGTTCCTCAAACCGAACATCTCGAGGCCCGGTAGCTATTGAAAGTAAGCTAGGCTGGATGCTACATGGTAGTTATTGCAATGAAATGGAAGTTAAGGCTCTTTTTGTTAAGATTGAGGAGATCAGCTAGCTAATCGGAGGTTGGAGACTTCATTGTACAGGCTAAGAAAAAATGAGGAGTTGTTAATTGAATACAATGAGGCCATCCTAAGTTATGTAAGGGAGGGCTATGCTGAAAGGGTGCAAGGTGAGCTGGTGAGCCAGGAGTCACATTATCTGCCACACCATGCAGTGGTACGGCGAGACAAAACTACCACCAAACTGAGGGTAGTTTTTGATGGCTCAGCCAAGGACAAAGGTGGTGTGTCCTTAAATGACTGTTTGGATGCTGGGCCAAATTTAAATGCAGATTTATTTTCCTTGTTACTGAGATTCAGGTTTGGTAGAGTAGCATTGACTGCAGATGTGAAGCAAGCCTTTTTGCGGATAAAGTTAAAACCAGAGGACAGAGATGCAGTAAGGTATCTGTGGGTGGATACGAAAGACTTGTTGGAAAATGAACCTAAGGTTCAAGCATATAGAATGAAGTCAGTGTTGTTTGGCCTCAGTTCTAGTCCATTTCTGTTGGCAGCTACTATGCAGTACCATTTTAAGAAATATTCTGAAGTCTATCCTAACACTATCGAACACATAAGGAAAAATTTTTATGTTGATGATTTACTGTGTTCCGTGGATAATACAGAAATGGCTAAACAGATATTCATGGAGGCTAGAGCTATAATGAGGGAGGCTGGCATGGAGCTTAGAAAATGGCAGGCCAATCATTCGCAATTACAAGAGTTTATGAGTCATTCCTGTGTAGTACCTGATGCAGCAGAAAGTATTGAGGATTCTGGTATTAAGGAGTTGTGGGCAATAGACGCAAAGGTGCTAGGCATTGTTTGGCAGCAAGATGATGATTTGTTTACCTTCAATGGGAAATCTTTAGTAGAGCTGGCTGAGAATGAGAAAAGGTGGACAAAACGTACAGCTCTTAGTTTGGCTTCAAAGGTCTTTGATCCTCTTGGATTCCTGGCTCCATTTGTGATAAAGTCAAAAATTTGGTTTCAGAGCCTCTGGGAAATTGGACTTGGTTGGGACCAAGAGTTACCTGATCATATGGTGGTAAGGTGGAAATATTGGTTCAAAGAATTGGCACATCTTGGAGACATTGAAATCCCAATATGGTACTTTGGAGAGTTGAACAATAGTCCAGACAATTTGGAGCTGCACATCTTTTGTGATGCAAGTGAGGAAGCCTATGCAACTTGTATTTATATAAGAGGCGCATTGCAAGAGGAAGTAAGTTGCAGGTTGGTTGCTGCAAAGAGCAGAGTAGCACCTTTGAAAAGGCTTTCGGTTCCAAGGTTGGAATTGATGGGTGCCGTTATTGCTAGTCGGCTTGCAATTACAGTGCGAAAGTCTTTGGCCCTCTATGAAATTCCAAGCTATTATTGGACAGACTCCACTATAGTTTGGCACTGGTTAAGAAGCCAGGCAAGGAAATGGAAACCATTTGTTGCCAATAGGGTGGAGGAAATTCAAGCGCACACAGATCCCAAGCAATGGAAGCATTGTCCAGGCACCCAAAACCCCGCTGATTTACCAACACGAGGAATTTCAGTGAAAGATCTTGCACAGTCAAGTTTGTGGTGGAATGGGCCGGAGTGGCTAAAACTTGGAAGTGAAAACTGGCCTTCTAATCAGCTTATTGTAGGAGAATTCCAGGCTGAAGAAGCATGGGTGAGTGAGGTGAGAAAATGCGCTGTGAACAGTTGTCATGTTATGCAGCAGGACCCCATATTGAGGCTTGAGGACATTAGCAGTCTGAAAAGATTGTTAAGAGTGACAGCATGGGTATATAGATTTACCAACAACATTAAGGGAGAAACAAGAAGGGAAGGAATTCTGAACAGTAATGAGATTCAGCAAGCCAGGAAATACTGGGTGGTATATATGCAGAAGGAAAAATTTGGTGAAGAGAAGAATTGCTCACCAGCCATCCATTACAGGTTCTGCCAACACATTCTGCGCTCAAGGGTTTGGATGTGTTTTTGGATCAGGATTTATTGAGAGTAGGAGGTAGACTACAGTTTTCTGGGCTTCCAGAGGAGAAAAGACATCCAATTTTGCTACCTTCTGGGGGGCACTTTGTGGGCCTTTTGATCCAGGATACTCATCATAAGCTGTTACATGCTGGAGTTAGAGAAGTGATAATAGAGATTAGACAACAATTTTGGATTCCCAAACTTAGACAAGTAGTAAAAAAGGTCTTGCATAAATGTGTGGTTTGCAAGCGTTGGAGTGCAAAGCCTTATTATGAAAAGGTGGCTCCACTTCCAAGAGAACGGTGTGTCTATACTGCCCCATTTGATGTAGTGGGAGTAGACTTCGCAGGTCCAGTCTATGTGTATGAGCAATTGGAGTTTAACAAAGGTTATATATATGTCTTTTCACATGTGCTACCACCAGAGCAATCCATTTGGAGTTGGTAAGCAACTTAAGTAGTGATGTATTTCTTTTGGCCTTTAAAAGGTTTGTGAACAGAAGGGGTTTCCCAAATAAAATCATATCGGATAATGGAAAAACCTTCAAAAAGGCTGCAAAAGAACTCCAAGAAGTTTGGTCCTTGCTAAAAGAGGAAGGATTCCAATCCTACTTTTCACACCAAGGGGTACAGTGGGAGTTTATTGTTGAGAGAGCACCATGGTGGGGAGGATTTTGGGAAAGGCTAGTGAGAAGTGTAAAGTGTCCTTTAAAGAAACTTTTAGCTAATGCTCATTTGAGCAAAGAAGAATTCTGCACTGTTTTATGTGAAGTAGAAGCAATGGTGAACAGTAGGCCTATCACTTTTGTTTACAACAGTATGCAGGATGCAGAGCCATTGACACCAAATCATTTTCTTTGTGGTAAACGATTAACATCAAGCCCCAGTGTGCCAGAAGACTTGCAGCCTATCCAGAGCACTCAAGGAGAGTTAACCAGACGGTTCAGGTACCTTGAAGAGCTACAAGATCAGTTATGGAAGAGGTGGCAGATGGAATACTTGCCAGAACTCAATTATTACCCATCAGGCAAGGTAAAGGGCTCCAATGCAAATTGTATCAAGGTGGGAAAAGTGGTAATGATTGGGGATGAAAGACCAAGGCAATGCTGGAAGCTTGGCATAATTGAAGAGTTGTTTGTTGGCAAAGACAATTTAGTTAGGTCTGCACTGGTAAAGACTTCAGGAGGAAAGTTAAAGAGACCTATACAAAAACTCTATGCTTTAGAAATCAGCAAAAACACAGATAGTCAAGATGAAACATTTGAGTTACAGCCTCATGGAGAAGGCTTGGCTAACCTTGCAGAAGGTAACGACAACAATGCCTCTTCGGTGGGGAGTGTTAGAAAATCTAGAAGAGGAAGAACCATTGTTGTCCCAAGGCGATATGATGACTAAGCTGATTGATGCAGCATTGCTTGTATATATTAAGTTAAGGTGTATATATATCCATCTCATAATTGTAAGGTTAGTGAAAAATTCACTTAATTTAGAGCTAGCATTTTTGGGCTCTTGTGGCATCAGTGTTTGGGACTCTGGTGACATCATTTTGGGGCGCTGCGCGTCCTTTCTACTCGTTTGTGGGATGTCGTACGTACAGGTTGTGGTCTGATAGAGAGCTCTCTTGCAATTCAGTTTGGTTGTTTAGATACAAGATTGTTGCATCGTGCAATAGTCCAGGTTGCGTTGTTGTTGCAAGGTTGAGAAAGAAGACCATAAATAGTACCCCTTTTGTTTTCATATTAAATTCATGTAACTAAGGTCTAAGGTAGGCCCGCATCGAGTCAGCAACCCTGAGGTAGGACCTAATAGGATCTCAAATCCGTAAGTTTTAATTTTAGCTTAACTTGGGCTGTAGGTAGAACTGGCCCTTTAGAATTTGGCCGTTCACGGCTCAGCTGGGATTTTGAACCCAAAAAATAAATAAAATAACAAACAGAGTCTAATTATAATGGAGCTTGGGATATATTAAAGAAACGGTTTGGTAAGCCAGAGATCTTAATTAAAAGCCACCTCCGTGAACATTTAGCTGTACCTCCTGTTAATAATCCCAATAGTGTCAAGGAGTTACGGCAGTTATATGATGAATTTCAAGTTAGAACTAGGTTCCTGGACAACTTGGGTGTAGGAATGGAAAAGTATGGTATAATGTTGGTCACTATACTGGAGTCTAAATTGCCTAGCTCAATTTTGCTTGAATTAAGTAGGGGACACTCTACAGAACATGTGTACATCCCCCTTCAGCAGATGTTAAGTCTTTTAAGTACAGAATTAGCAAGACGAGAGGGAATTGAGTTTGCACAGTGGGATGTTAAACAAGGGGACAAAGGTAGGCACAGCACCAAGGTTTCTACAAAAAGGAATAGCTCAGGTACAGTGTCAGCTCTACATGCATCCTCTGAGAATAAATTAAAGGAATCAAGGAATGCATATTTTGCGAAGGCAACCACAAGTCATACAAATGTGAGGTGGCTGAGGCTTTACCTTTTGAGGAGAGAAAGGACAGGGTAACTAAGTCCACAGCATGATTTAAATGGTTTTTGAAAGGTCACAGAGCGAGGTTTTGTAAGTTTAAAATTTTGTGCAAAAAATGTCAATGCAGGCATCATCCATTATTGTGTGAAAACACTCCTAGTAGACCTACCACAGAAGTAGAGACATCAATGGCACATGCTATTGCTATGAAAGGGAGTAAAAGTAAAGGGGGATTATTGCAAACAGCTGCAGCATTATTAATTGGGAATGATGGATAAGCTACTGTAAGAGTGTTGTTTGATAGTGGAAGCCAGTGTAGCTTTATTAAGACCAGAATTTCCAGAAAATTGAAGTTTAAAGAACTTAAGAGGGAAAATTTAAGAATTTCTGGGTTTGGGTGTTCCGTTCAAAACCGAACATCTCGAGGCCCGGTAGCTATTGAAAGTAAGCTAGGCTGGATGCTACATGGTAGTTATTGCAATGAAATGGAAGTTAAGGCTCTTTTTGTTAAGATTGAGGAGATCAGCTAGCTAATCGGAGGTTGGAGACTTCATTGTACAGGCTAAGAAAAAATGAGGAGTTGTTAATTGAATACAATGAGGCCATCCTAAGTTATGTAAGGGAGGGCTATGCTGAAAGGGTGCAAGGTGAGCTGGTGAGCCAGGAGTCACATTATCTGCCACACCATGCAGTGGTACGGCGAGACAAAACTACCACCAAACTGAGGGTAGTTTTTGATGGCTCAGCCAAGGACAAAGGTGGTGTGTCCTTAAATGACTGTTTGGATGCTGGGCCAAATTTAAATGCAGATTTATTTTCCTTGTTACTGAGATTCAGGTTTGGTAGAGTAGCATTGACTGCAGATGTGAAGCAAGCCTTTTTGCGGATAAAGTTAAAACCAGAGGACAGAGATGCAGTAAGGTATCTGTGGGTGGATACGAAAGACTTGTTGGAAAATGAACCTAAGGTTCAAGCATATAGAATGAAGTCAGTGTTGTTTGGCCTCAGTTCTAGTCCATTTCTGTTGGCAGCTACTATGCAGTACCATTTTAAGAAATATTCTGAAGTCTATCCTAACACTATCGAACACATAAGGAAAAATTTTTATGTTGATGATTTACTGTGTTCCGTGGATAATACAGAAATGGCTAAACAGATATTCATGGAGGCTAGAGCTATAATGAGGGAGGCTGGCATGGAGCTTAGAAAATGGCAGGCCAATCATTCGCAATTACAAGAGTTTATGAGTCATTCCTGTGTAGTACCTGATGCAGCAGAAAGTATTGAGGATTCTGGTATTAAGGAGTTGTGGGCAATAGACGCAAAGGTGCTAGGCATTGTTTGGCAGCAAGATGATGATTTGTTTACCTTCAATGGGAAATCTTTAGTAGAGCTGGCTGAGAATGAGAAAAGGTGGACAAAACGTACAGCTCTTAGTTTGGCTTCAAAGGTCTTTGATCCTCTTGGATTCCTGGCTCCATTTGTGATAAAGTAAAAATTTGGTTTCAGAGCCTCTGGGAAATTGGACTTGGTTGGGACCAAGAGTTACCTGATCATATGGTGGTAAGGTGGAAATATTGGTTCAAAGAATTGGCACATCTTGGAGACATTGAAATCCCAATATGGTACTTTGGAGAGTTGAACAATAGTCCAGACAATTTGGAGCTGCACATCTTTTGTGATGCAAGTGAGGAAGCCTATGCAACTTGTATTTATATAAGAGGCGCATTGCAAGAGGAAGTAAGTTGCAGGTTGGTTGCTGCAAAGAGCAGAGTAGCACCTTTGAAAAGGCTTTCGGTTCCAAGGTTGGAATTGATGGGTGCCGTTATTGCTAGTCGGCTTGCAATTACAGTGCGAAAGTCTTTGGCCCTCTATGAAATTCCAAGCTATTATTGGACAGACTCCACTATAGTTTGGCACTGGTTAAGAAGCCAGGCAAGGAAATGGAAACCATTTGTTGCCAATAGGGTGGAGGAAATTCAAGCGCACACAGATCCCAAGCAATGGAAGCATTGTCCAGGCACCCAAAACCCCGCTGATTTACCAACACGAGGAATTTCAGTGAAAGATCTTGCACAGTCAAGTTTGTGGTGGAATGGGCCGGAGTGGCTAAAACTTGGAAGTGAAAACTGGCCTTCTAATCAGCTTATTGTAGGAGAATTCCAGGCTGAAGAAGCATGGGTGAGTGAGGTGAGAAAATGCGCTGTGAACAGTTGTCATGTTATGCAGCAGGACCCCATATTGAGGCTTGAGGACATTAGCAGTCTGAAAAGATTGTTAAGAGTGACAGCATGGGTATATAGATTTACCAACAACATTAAGGGAGAAACAAGAAGGGAAGGAATTCTGAACAGTAATGAGATTCAGCAAGCCAGGAAATACTGGGTGGTATATATGCAGAAGGAAAAATTTGGTGAAGAGAAAGAATTGCTCACCAGCCATCCATTACAGGTTCTGCCAACACATTCTGCGCTCAAGGGTTTGGATGTGTTTTTGGATCAGGATTTATTGAGAGTAGGAGGTAGACTACAGTTTTCTGGGCTTCCAGAGGAGAAAAGACATCCAATTTTGCTACCTTCTGGGGGGCACTTTGTGGGCCTTTTGATCCAGGATACTCATCATAAGCTGTTACATGCTGGAGTTAGAGAAGTGATAATAGAGATTAGACAACAATTTTGGATTCCCAAACTTAGACAAGTAGTAAAAAAGGTCTTGCATAAATGTGTGGTTTGCAAGCGTTGGAGTGCAAAGCCTTATTATGAAAAGGTGGCTCCACTTCCAAGAGAACGGTGTGTCTATACTGCCCCATTTGATGTAGTGGGAGTAGACTTCGCAGGTCCAGTCTATGTGTATGAGCAATTGGAGTTTAACAAAGGTTATATATATGTCTTTTCACATGTGCTACCACCAGAGCAATCCATTTGGAGTTGGTAAGCAACTTAAGTAGTGATGTATTTCTTTTGGCCTTTAAAAGGTTTGTGAACAGAAGGGGTTTCCCAAATAAAATCATATCGGATAATGGAAAAACCTTCAAAAAGGCTGCAAAAGAACTCCAAGAAGTTTGGTCCTTGCTAAAAGAGGAAGGATTCCAATCCTACTTTTCACACCAAGGGGTACAGTGGGAGTTTATTGTTGAGAGAGCACCATGGTGGGGAGGATTTTGGGAAAGGCTAGTGAGAAGTGTAAAGTGTCCTTTAAAGAAACTTTTAGCTAATGCTCATTTGAGCAAAGAAGAATTCTGCACTGTTTTATGTGAAGTAGAAGCAATGGTGAACAGTAGGCCTATCACTTTTGTTTACAACAGTATGCAGGATGCAGAGCCATTGACACCAAATCATTTTCTTTGTGGTAAACGATTAACATCAAGCCCCAGTGTGCCAGAAGACTTGCAGCCTATCCAGAGCACTCAAGGAGAGTTAACCAGACGGTTCAGGTACCTTGAAGAGCTACAAGATCAGTTATGGAAGAGGTGGCAGATGGAATACTTGCCAGAACTCAATTATTACCCATCAGGCAAGGTAAAGGGCTCCAATGCAAATTGTATCAAGGTGGGAAAAGTGGTAATGATTGGGGATGAAAGACCAAGGCAATGCTGGAAGCTTGGCATAATTGAAGAGTTGTTTGTTGGCAAAGACAATTTAGTTAGGTCTGCACTGGTAAAGACTTCAGGAGGAAAGTTAAAGAGACCTATACAAAAACTCTATGCTTTAGAAATCAGCAAAAACACAGATAGTCAAGATGAAACATTTGAGTTACAGCCTCATGGAGAAGGCTTGGCTAACCTTGCAGAAGGTAACGACAACAATGCCTCTTCGGTGGGGAGTGTTAGAAAATCTAGAAGAGGAAGAACCATTGTTGTCCCAAGGCGATATGATGACTAAGCTGATTGATGCAGCATTGCTTGTATATATTAAGTTAAGGTGTATATATATCCATCTCATAATTGTAAGGTTAGTGAAAAATTCACTTAATTTAGAGCTAGCATTTTTGGGCTCTTGTGGCATCAGTGTTTGGGACTCTGGTGACATCATTTTGGGGCGCTGCGCGTCCTTTCTACTCGTTTGTGGGATGTCGTACGTACAGGTTGTGGTCTGATAGAGAGCTCTCTTGCAATTCAGTTTGGTTGTTTAGATACAAGATTGTTGCATCGTGCAATAGTCCAGGTTGCGTTGTTGTTGCAAGGTTGAGAAAGAAGACCATAAATAGTACCCCTTTTGTTTTCATATTAAATTCATGTAACTAAGGTCTAAGGTAGGCCCGCATCGAGTCAGCAACCCTGAGGTAGGACCTAATAGGATCTCAAATCCGTAAGCTTTAATTTTAGCTTAACTTGGGCTGTAGGTAGAACTGGCCCTTTAGAATTTGGCCGTTCACGGCTCAGCTGGGATTTGAACCCAACAAATAAATAAAATAACAAACAGAGTCTAATTATAATGTAGCTTGGGATATATTAAAGAAACGGTTTGGTAAGCCAGAGATCTTAATTAAAAGCCACCTCCGTGAACATTTAGCTGTACCTCCTGTTAATAATCGCAATAGTGTCAAGGAGTTACGGCAGTTATATGATGAATTTCAAGTTAGAACTAGGTTCCTGGACAACTTGGGTGTAGGAATGGAAAAGTATGGTATAATGTTGGTCACTATACTGGAGTCTAAATTGCCTAGCTCAATTTTGCTTGAATTAAGTAGGGGACACTCTACAGAACATGTGTACATCCCCCTTCAGCAGATGTTAAGTCTTTTAAGTACAGAATTAGCAAGACGAGAGGGAATTGAGTTTGCACAGTGGGATGTTAAACAAGGGGACAAAGGTAGGCACAGCACCAAGGTTTCTACAAAAAGGAATAGCTCAGGTACAGTGTCAGCTCTACATGCATCCTCTGAGAATAAATTAAAGGGAATCAAGGAATGCATATTTTGCGAAGGCAACCACAAGTCATACAAATGTGAGGTGGCTGAGGCTTTACCTTTTGAGGAGAGAAAGGACAGGGTAACTAAGTCCACAGCATGATTTAAATGGTTTTTGAAAGGTCACAGAGCGAGGTTTTGTAAGTTTAAAATTTTGTGCAAAAAATGTCAATGCAGGCATCATCCATTATTGTGTGAAAACACTCCTAGTAGACCTACCACAGAAGTAGAGACATCAATGGCACATGCTATTGCTATGAAAGGGAGTAAAAGTAAAGGGGGATTATTGCAAACAGCTGCAGCATTATTAATTGGGAATGATGGATAAGCTACTGTAAGAGTGTTGTTTGATAGTGGAAGCCAGTGTAGCTTTATTAAGACCAGAATTTCCAGAAAATTGAAGTTTAAAGAACTTAAGAGGGAAAATTTAAGAATTTCTGGGTTTGGGGGTTCCGTTCAAAACCGAACATCTCGAGGCCCGGTAGCTATTGAAAGTAAGCTAGGCTGGATGCTACATGGTAGTTATTGCAATGAAATGGAAGTTAAGGCTCTTTTTGTTAAGATTGAGGAGAACAGCCATGTCTGGAAAGGCATTTGAAAGCGTTTTGGGAACTTGAATCTATTGGCATAAAGGACAAACAGGCAAGTACAGTGAACAATGATGTTTTAGAGCAATTTGAAAAAGGGATTGGGTTTAGAGATGGTTGCTATGAAGTTGGCCTACCATGGAACGATTCTTGCAAACCGGTTCAAACCTTCAGCTAGCTAATCGGAGGTTGGAGACTTCATTGTACAGGCTAAGAAAAAAGGAGTTGTTAATTGAATACAATGAGGCCATCCTAAGTTATGTAAGGGAGGGCTATGCTGAAAGGGTGCAAGGTGAGCTGGTGAGCCAGGAGTCACATTATCTGCCACACCATGCAGTGGTACGGCGAGACAAAACTACCACCAAACTGAGGGTAGTTTTTGATGGCTCAGCCAAGGACAAAGGTGGTGTGTCCTTAAATGACTGTTTGGATGCTGGGCCAAATTTAAATGCAGATTTATTTTCCTTGTTACTGAGATTCAGGTTTGGTAGAGTAGCATTGACTGCAGATGTGAAGCAAGCCTTTTGCGGATAAAGTTAAAACCAGAGGACAGAGATGCAGTAAGGTATCTGTGGGTGGATACGAAAGACTTGTTGGAAAATGAACCTAAGGTTCAAGCATATAGAATGAAGTCAGTGTTGTTTGGCCTCAGTTCTAGTCCATTTCTGTTGGCAGCTACTATGCAGTACCATTTTAAGAAATATTCTGAAGTCTATCCTAACACTATCGAACACATAAGGAAAAATTTTTATGTTGATGATTTACTGTGTTCCGTGGATAATACAGAAATGGCTAAACAGATATTCATGGAGGCTAGAGCTATAATGAGGGAGGCTGGCATGGAGCTTAGAAAATGGCAGGCCAATCATTCGCAATTACAAGAGTTTATGAGTCATTCCTGTGTAGTACCTGATGCAGCAGAAAGTATTGAGGATTCTGGTATTAAGGAGTTGTGGGCAATAGACGCAAAGGTGCTAGGCATTGTTTGGCAGCAAGATGATGATTTGTTTACCTTCAATGGGAAATCTTTAGTAGAGCTGGCTGAGAATGAGAAAGGTGGACAAAACGTACAGCTCTTAGTTTGGCTTCAAAGGTCTTTGATCCTCTTGGATTCCTGGCTCCATTTGTGATAAAGTAAAAAATTTGGTTTCAGAGCCTCTGGGAAATTGGACTTGGTTGGGACCAAGAGTTACCTGATCATATGGTGGTAAGGTGGAAATATTGGTTCAAAGAATTGGCACATCTTGGAGACATTGAAATCCCAATATGGTACTTTGGAGAGTTGAACAATAGTCCAGACAATTTGGAGCTGCACATCTTTTGTGATGCAAGTGAGGAAGCCTATGCAACTTGTATTTATATAAGAGGCGCATTGCAAGAGGAAGTAAGTTGCAGGTTGGTTGCTGCAAAGAGCAGAGTAGCACCTTTGAAAAGGCTTTCGGTTCCAAGGTTGGAATTGATGGGTGCCGTTATTGCTAGTCGGCTTGCAATTACAGTGCGAAAGTCTTTGGCCCTCTATGAAATTCCAAGCTATTATTGGACAGACTCCACTATAGTTTGGCACTGGTTAAGAAGCCAGGCAAGGAAATGGAAACCATTTGTTGCCAATAGGGTGGAGGAAATTCAAGCGCACACAGATCCCAAGCAATGGAAGCATTGTCCAGGCACCCAAAACCCCGCTGATTTACCAACACGAGGAATTTCAGTGAAAGATCTTGCACAGTCAAGTTTGTGGTGGAATGGGCCGGAGTGGCTAAAACTTGGAAGTGAAAACTGGCCTTCTAATCAGCTATTGTAGGAGAATTCCAGGCTGAAGAAGCATGGTGAGTGAGGTGAGAAAATGCGCTGTGAACAGTTGTCATGTTATGCAGCAGGACCCATATTGAGGCTTGAGGACATTAGCAGTCTGAAAAGATTGTTAAGAGTGACAGCATGGGTATATAGATTTAACAACATTAAGGGAGAAACAAGAAGGGAAGGAATTCTGAACAGTAATGAGATTCAGCAAGCCAGGAAATACTGGGTGGTATATATGCAGAAGGAAAAATTTGGTGAAGAGAAAGAATTGCTCACCAGCCATCCATTACAGGTTCTGCCAACACATTCTGCGCTCAAGGGTTTGGATGTGTTTTTGGATCAGGATTTATTGAGAGTAGGAGGTAGACTACAGTTTTCTGGGCTTCCAGAGGAGAAAAGACATCCAATTTTGCTACCTTCTGGGGGCACTTTGTGGGCCTTTTGATCCAGGATACTCATCATAAGCTGTTACATGCTGGAGTTAGAGAAGTGATAATAGAGATTAGACAACAATTTTGGATTCCCAAACTTAGACAAGTAGTAAAAAAGGTCTTGCATAAATGTGTGGTTTGCAAGCGTTGGAGTGCAAAGCCTTATTATGAAAAGGTGGCTCCACTTCCAAGAGAACGGTGTGTCTATACTGCCCCATTGATGTAGGGGAGTAGACTTCGCAGGTCCAGTCTATGTGTATGAGCAATTGGAGTTTAAAAAGGTATATATATGTCTTTTCACATGTGCTACCACCAGAGCAATCCATTGGAGTTGGTAAGCAACTTAAGTAGTGATGTATTTCTTTGGCCTTTAAAAGGTTTGTGAACAGAAGGGGTTTCCCAATAAAATCATATCGGATAATGGAAAAACCTTCAAAAAGGCTGCAAAGAACTCCAAGAAGTTTGGTCCTTGCTAAAAGAGGAAGGATTCCAATCCTACTTTTCACACCAAGGGGTACAGTGGGAGTTTATTGTTGAGAGAGCACCATGGTGGGGAGGATTTTGGGAAAGGCTAGTGAGAAGTGTAAAGTGTCCTTAAAGAAACTTTTAGCTAATGCTCATTTGAGCAAAGAAGAATTCTGCACTGTTTTATGTGAAGTAGAAGCAATGGTGAACAGTAGGCCTATCACTTTTGTTTACAACAGTATGCAGGATGCAGAGCCATTGACACCAAATCATTTTCTTTGTGGTAAACGATTAACATCAAGCCCCAGTGTGCCAGAAGACTTGCAGCCTATCCAGAGCACTCAAGGAGAGTTAACCAGACGGTTCAGGTACCTTGAAGAGCTACAAGATCAGTTATGGAAGAGGTGGCAGATGGAATACTTGCCAGAACTCAATTATTACCCATCAGGCAAGGTAAAGGGCTCCAATGCAAATTGTATCAAGGTGGGAAAAGTGGTAATGATTGGGGATGAAAGACCAAGGCAATGCTGGAAGCTTGGCATAATTGAAGAGTTGTTTGTTGGCAAAGACAATTTAGTTAGGTCTGCACTGGTAAAGACTTCAGGAGGAAAGTTAAAGAGACCTATACAAAAACTCTATGCTTTAGAAATCAGCAAAAACACAGATAGTCAAGATGAAACATTTGAGTTACAGCCTCATGGAGAAGGCTTGGCTAATCTTGCAGAAGGTAACGACAACAATGCCTCTTCGGTGGGGAGTGTTAGAAAATCTAGAAGAGGAAGAACCATTGTTGTCCAAGGCGATATGATGACTAAGCTGATTGATGCAGCATTGCTTGTATATATTAAGTTAAGGTGTATATATATCCATCTCATAATTGTAAGGTTAGTGAAAAATTCACTTAATTTAGAGCTAGCATTTTGGGCTCTTGTGGCATCAGTGTTTGGGACTCTGGTGACATCATTTTGGGGCGCTGCGCGTCCTTTCTACTCGTTTGTGGGATGTCGTACGTACAGGTTGTGGTCTGATAGAGAGCTCTCTTGCAATTCAGTTTGGTTGTTTAGATACAAGATTGTTGCATCGTGCAATAGTCCAGGTTGCGTTGTTGTTGCAAGGTTGAGAAAGAAGACCATAAATAGTACCCCTTTTGTTTTCATATTAAATTCATGTAACTAAGGTCTAAGGTAGGCCCGCATCGAGTCAGCAACCCTGAGGTAGGACCTAATAGGATCTCAAATCCGTAAGCTTTAATTTTAGCTTAACTTGGGCTGTAGGTAGAACTGGCCCTTTAGAATTTGGCCGTTCACGGCTCAGCTGGGATTTTGAACCCAACAAATAAATAAAATAACAAACAGAGTCTAATTATAATGTAGCTTGGGATATATTAAAGAAACGGTTTGGTAAGCCAGAGATCTTAATTAAAAGCCACCTCCGTGAACATTTAGCTGTACCTCCTGTTAATAATCGCAATAGTGTCAAGGAGTTACGGCAGTTATATGATGAATTTCAAGTTAGAACTAGGTTCCTGGACAACTTGGGTGTAGGAATGGAAAAGTATGGTATAATGTTGGTCACTATACTGGAGTCTAAATTGCCTAGCTCAATTTTGCTTGAATTAAGTAGGGGACACTCTACAGAACATGTGTACATCCCCCTTCAGCAGATGTTAAGTCTTTTAAGTACAGAATTAGCAAGACGAGAGGGAATTGAGTTTGCACAGTGGGATGTTAAACAAGGGGACAAAGGTAGGCACAGCACCAAGGTTTCTACAAAAAGGAATAGCTCAGGTACAGTGTCAGCTCTACATGCATCCTCTGAGAATAAATTAAAGGGAATCAAGGAATGCATATTTTGCGAAGGCAACCACAAGTCATACAAATGTGAGGTGGCTGAGGCTTTACCTTTTGAGGAGAGAAAGGACAGGGTAACTAAGTCCACAGCATGATTTAAATGGTTTTTGAAAGGTCACAGAGCGAGGTTTTGTAAGTTTAAAATTTTGTGCAAAAAATGTCAATGCAGGCATCATCCATTATTGTGTGAAAACACTCCTAGTAGACCTACCACAGAAGTAGAGACATCAATGGCACATGCTATTGCTATGAAAGGGAGTAAAAGTAAAGGGGGATTATTGCAAACAGCTGCAGCATTATTAATTGGGAATGATGGATAAGCTACTGTAAGAGTGTTGTTTGATAGTGGAAGCCAGTGTAGCTTTATTAAGACCAGAATTTCCAGAAAATTGAAGTTTAAAGAACTTAAGAGGGAAAATTTAAGAATTTCTGGGTTTGGGGGTTCCGTTCAAAACCGAACCAAAGTTAAGAAGGTAGAAGTTCTGGTTAAGGGGTTGTTACCACAAAGTCCCACTATCAAGGTCCAAGCTGTAGAGATTGAGGAACTTTGTGCTCCAGTCACTACTTGTTTAGATATGGCATGTGTCCAAGAATTGCAAGTTAAAGGAATTAATTTGGGCAATAATAAGTTTGAAGGAACAGAAGATATTAGTCTTTTGATTGGAGCTGACTATTATTGGGACTTCATCACTGGTAATATTGTCCGCACATCTCGAGGCCCGGTAGCTATTGAAAGTAAGCTAGGCTGGATGCTACATGGTAGTTATTGCAATGAAATGGAAGTTAAGGCTCTTTTTGTTAAGATTGAGGAGAACAGCCATGGTCTGGAAAGGCATTTGAAAGCGTTTTGGGAACTTGAATCTATTGGCATAAAGGACAAACAGGCAAGTACAGTGAACAATGATGTTTTAGAGCAATTTGAAAAAGGGATTGGGTTTAGAGATGGTTGCTATGAAGTTGGCCTACCATGGAAGATTCTTGCAAACCCGGTTCAAACCTTCAGCTAGCTAATCGGAGGTTGGAGACTTCATTGTACAGGCTAAGAAAAAATGAGGAGTTGTTAATTGAATACAATGAGGCCATCCTAAGTTATGTAAGGGAGGGCTATGCTGAAAGGGTGCAAGGTGAGCTGGTGAGCCAGGAGTCACATTATCTGCCACACCATGCAGTGGTACGGCGAGACAAAACTACCACCAAACTGAGGGTAGTTTTTGATGGCTCAGCCAAGGACAAAGGTGGTGTGTCCTTAAATGACTGTTTGGATGCTGGGCCAAATTTAAATGCAGATTTATTTTCCTTGTTACTGAGATTCAGGTTTGGTAGAGTAGCATTGACTGCAGATGTGAAGCAAGCCTTTTTGCGGATAAAGTTAAAACCAGAGGACAGAGATGCAGTAAGGTATCTGTGGGTGGATACGAAAGACTTGTTGGAAAATGAACCTAAGGTTCAAGCATATAGAATGAAGTCAGTGTTGTTTGGCCTCAGTTCTAGTCCATTTCTGTTGGCAGCTACTATGCAGTACCATTTTAAGAAATATTCTGAAGTCTATCCTAACACTATCGAACACATAAGGAAAAATTTTTATGTTGATGATTTACTGTGTTCCGTGGATAATACAGAAATGGCTAAACAGATATTCATGGAGGCTAGAGCTATAATGAGGGAGGCTGGCATGGAGCTTAGAAAATGGCAGGCCAATCATTCGCAATTACAAGAGTTTATGAGTCATTCCTGTGTAGTACCTGATGCAGCAGAAAGTATTGAGGATTCTGGTATTAAGGAGTTGTGGGCAATAGACGCAAAGGTGCTAGGCATTGTTTGGCAGCAAGATGATGATTTGTTTACCTTCAATGGGAAATCTTTAGTAGAGCTGGCTGAGAATGAGAAAAGGTGGACAAAACGTACAGCTCTTAGTTTGGCTTCAAAGGTCTTTGATCCTCTTGGATTCCTGGCTCCATTTGTGATAAAGTCAAAAATTTGGTTTCAGAGCCTCTGGGAAATTGGACTTGGTTGGGACCAAGAGTTACCTGATCATATGGTGGTAAGGTGGAAATATTGGTTCAAAGAATTGGCACATCTTGGAGACATTGAAATCCCAATATGGTACTTTGGAGAGTTGAACAATAGTCCAGACAATTTGGAGCTGCACATCTTTTGTGATGCAAGTGAGGAAGCCTATGCAACTTGTATTTATATAAGAGGCGCATTGCAAGAGGAAGTAAGTTGCAGGTTGGTTGCTGCAAAGAGCAGAGTAGCACCTTTGAAAAGGCTTTCGGTTCCAAGGTTGGAATTGATGGGTGCCGTTATTGCTAGTCGGCTTGCAATTACAGTGCGAAAGTCTTTGGCCCTCTATGAAATTCCAAGCTATTATTGGACAGACTCCACTATAGTTTGGCACTGGTTAAGAAGCCAGGCAAGGAAATGGAAACCATTTGTTGCCAATAGGGTGGAGGAAATTCAAGCGCACACAGATCCCAAGCAATGGAAGCATTGTCCAGGCACCCAAAACCCCGCTGATTTACCAACACGAGGAATTTCAGTGAAAGATCTTGCACAGTCAAGTTTGTGGTGGAATGGGCCGGAGTGGCTAAAACTTGGAAGTGAAAACTGGCCTTCTAATCAGCTTATTGTAGGAGAATTCCAGGCTGAAGAAGCATGGGTGAGTGAGGTGAGAAAATGCGCTGTGAACAGTTGTCATGTTATGCAGCAGGACCCCATATTGAGGCTTGAGGACATTAGCAGTCTGAAAAGATTGTTAAGAGTGACAGCATGGGTATATAGATTTACCAACAACATTAAGGGAGAAACAAGAAGGGAAGGAATTCTGAACAGTAATGAGATTCAGCAAGCCAGGAAATACTGGGTGGTATATATGCAGAAGGAAAAATTTGGTGAAGAGAGAATTGCTCACCAGCCATCCATTACAGGTTCTGCCAACACATTCTGCGCTCAAGGGTTTGGATGTGTTTTTGGATCAGGATTTATTGAGAGTAGGAGGTAGACTACAGTTTTCTGGGCTTCCAGAGGAGAAAAGACATCCAATTTTGCTACCTTCTGGGGGGCACTTTGTGGGCCTTTTGATCCAGGATACTCATCATAAGCTGTTACATGCTGGAGTTAGAGAAGTGATAATAGAGATTAGACAACAATTTTGGATTCCCAAACTTAGACAAGTAGTAAAAAAGGTCTTGCATAAATGTGTGGTTTGCAAGCGTTGGAGTGCAAAGCCTTATTATGAAAAGGTGGCTCCACTTCCAAGAGAACGGTGTGTCTATACTGCCCCATTTGATGTAGTGGGAGTAGACTTCGCAGGTCCAGTCTATGTGTATGAGCAATTGGAGTTTAACAAAGGTTATATATATCTTTTCACATGTGCTACCACCAGAGCAATCCATTTGGAGTTGGTAAGCAACTTAAGTAGTGATGTATTTCTTTTGGCCTTTAAAAGGTTTGTGAACAGAAGGGGTTTCCCAAATAAAATCATATCGGATAATGGAAAAACCTTCAAAAAGGCTGCAAAAGAACTCCAAGAAGTTTGGTCCTTGCTAAAAGAGGAAGGATTCCAATCCTACTTTTCACACCAAGGGGTACAGTGGGAGTTTATTGTTGAGAGAGCACCATGGTGGGGAGGATTTTGGGAAAGGCTAGTGAGAAGTGTAAAGTGTCCTTTAAAGAAACTTTTAGCTAATGCTCATTTGAGCAAAGAAGAATTCTGCACTGTTTTATGTGAAGTAGAAGCAATGGTGAACAGTAGGCCTATCACTTTTGTTTACAACAGTATGCAGGATGCAGAGCCATTGACACCAAATCATTTTCTTTGTGGTAAACGATTAACATCAAGCCCCAGTGTGCCAGAAGACTTGCAGCCTATCCAGAGCACTCAAGGAGAGTTAACCAGACGGTTCAGGTACCTTGAAGAGCTACAAGATCAGTTATGGAAGAGGTGGCAGATGGAATACTTGCCAGAACTCAATTATTACCCATCAGGCAAGGTAAAGGGCTCCAATGCAAATTGTATCAAGGTGGGAAAAGTGGTAATGATTGGGGATGAAAGACCAAGGCAATGCTGGAAGCTTGGCATAATTGAAGAGTTGTTTGTTGGCAAAGACAATTTAGTTAGGTCTGCACTGGTAAAGACTTCAGGAGGAAAGTTAAAGAGACCTATACAAAAACTCTATGCTTTAGAAATCAGCAAAAACACAGATAGTCAAGATGAAACATTTGAGTTACAGCCTCATGGAGAAGGCTTGGCTAACCTTGCAGAAGGTAACGACAACAATGCCTCTTCGGTGGGGAGTGTTAGAAAATCTAGAAGAGGAAGAACCATTGTTGTCCCAAGGCGATATGATGACTAAGCTGATTGATGCAGCATTGCTTGTATATATTAAGTTAAGGTGTATATATATCCATCTCATAATTGTAAGGTTAGTGAAAAATTCACTTAATTTAGAGCTAGCATTTTTGGGCTCTTGTGGCATCAGTGTTTGGGACTCTGGTGACATCATTTTGGGGCGCTGCGCGTCCTTTCTACTCGTTTGTGGGATGTCGTACGTACAGGTTGTGGTCTGATAGAGAGCTCTCTTGCAATTCAGTTTGGTTGTTTAGATACAAGATTGTTGCATCGTGCAATAGTCCAGGTTGCGTTGTTGTTGCAAGGTTGAGAAAGAAGACCATAAATAGTACCCCTTTTGTTTTCATATTAAATTCATGTAACTAAGGTCTAAGGTAGGCCCGCATCGAGTCAGCAACCCTGAGGTAGGACCTAATAGGATCTCAAATCCGTAAGCTTTAATTTTAGCTTAACTTGGGCTGTAGGTAGAACTGGCCCTTTAGAATTTGGCCGTTCACGGCTCAGCTGGGATTTTGAACCCAACAAATAAATAAAATAACAAACAGAGTCTAATTATAATGTAGCTTGGGATATATTAAAGAAACGGTTTGGTAAGCCAGAGATCTTAATTAAAAGCCACTCCGTGAACATTTAGCTGTACCTCCTGTTAATAATCGCAATAGTGTCAAGGAGTTACGGCAGTTATATGATGAATTTCAAGTTAGAACTAGGTTCCTGGACAACTTGGGTGTAGGAATGGAAAAGTATGGTATAATGTTGGTCACTATACTGGAGTCTAAATTGCCTAGCTCAATTTTGCTTGAATTAAGTAGGGGACACTCTACAGAACATGTGTACATCCCCCTTCAGCAGATGTTAAGTCTTTTAAGTACAGAATTAGCAAGACGAGAGGGAATTGAGTTTGCACAGTGGGATGTTAAACAAGGGGACAAAGGTAGGCACAGCACCAAGGTTTCTACAAAAAGGAATAGCTCAGGTACAGTGTCAGCTCTACATGCATCCTCTGAGAATAAATTAAAGGGAATCAAGGAATGCATATTTTGCGAAGGCAACCACAAGTCATACAAATGTGAGGTGGCTGAGGCTTTACCTTTTGAGGAGAGAAAGGACAGGGTAACTAAGTCCACAGCATGATTTAAATGGTTTTTGAAAGGTCACAGAGCGAGGTTTTGTAAGTTTAAAATTTTGTGCAAAAAATGTCAATGCAGGCATCATCCATTATTGTGTGAAAACACTCCTAGTAGACCTACCACAGAAGTAGAGACATCAATGGCACATGCTATTGCTATGAAAGGGAGTAAAAGTAAAGGGGGATTATTGCAAACAGCTGCAGCATTATTAATTGGGAATGATGGATAAGCTACTGTAAGAGTGTTGTTTGATAGTGGAAGCCAGTGTAGCTTTATTAAGACCAGAATTTCCAGAAAATTGAAGTTTAAAGAACTTAAGAGGGAAAATTTAAGAATTTCTGGGTTTGGGGGTTCCGTTCAAAAACCGAACCAAAGTTAAGAAGGTAGAAATTCTGGTTAAGGGGTTGTTACCACAAAGTCCCACTATCAAGGTCCAAGCTGTAGAGATTGAGGAACTTTGTGCTCCAGTCACTACTGTTTAGATATGGCATGTGTCCAAGAATTGCAAGTTAAAGGAATTAATTTGGGCAATAATAAGTTTGAAGGAACAGAAGATATTAGTCTTTTGATTGGAGCTGACTATTATTGGGACTTCATCAATGGCACATGCTATTAAAGAACTTAAGAGGGAAAATTTAAGAATTTCAGGGTTTGGGGTTCCGTTCAAAACCGAACCAAAGTTAAGAAGGTAGAAGTTCTGGTTAAGGGGTTGTTACCACAAAGTCCCACTATCAAGGTCCAAGCTGTAGAGATTGAGGAACTTTGTGCTCCAGTCACTACTTGTTTAGATATGGCATATATCCAAGAATTGCAAGTTAAAGGAATTAATTTGGGCAATAATAAGTTTGAAGGAACAGAAGATATTAGTCTTTTGATTGGAGCTATTATTGGGACTTCATCACTGGTAATATTGTCCGCACATCTCGAGGCCCGGTAGCTATTGAAAGTAAGGTAGGCTGGATGCTACATGGTACCTATTGCAATGAAATGGAGGTTAAAGCTCTTTTTGTTAAGATTGAGGAGAACAGCCATGGTTTGGAAAGGCATTTGAAAGCCTTTTGAGAACTTGAATCCATTGGCATAAAGGACAAACAGGAGAAGCAGGCAAGTACAGTGAACAGTGATGTTTTAGAGCAATTTGAAAAAGGGATTGGGTTTAGAGATGGTTGCTATGAGGGTGGCCTCCCTTGGAAGGATTCTTGCAAACCCGGTTCAAACCTTCAACTAGCTAATCGGAGGTTGGAGACTTCATTGCACAGGCTAAGAAAAAATGAGTTGTTAATTGAATACAATGAGGCCATCCTAAGCTATGTAAAGGAGGGCTATGCTGAAAGGGTGCAAGGTGAGCTGGTGAGCCAGGAGGCACATTATCTGCCACACTATGCAGTGGTCGGCGAGACAAAACTACACCAAACTGAGGGTAGTTTTTGATGGCTCAGCCAAGGACAAAGGTGGTGTGTCCTTGAATGACTGTTTTTGATTCTGGGCCAAATTTAAATGCAGATTTATTTTCCTTGTTACTGAGATTCAGGTTTGGTAGAGTAGCATTGACTGCAGATGTGAAGCAAGCCTTTTAGCGGATAAAGTTAAAACCAGAGGACAGAGATGCAGTAAAGTATCTGTGGATGGATACGAAAGACTTGTTGGAAAATGAACCTAAGGTTCAAGCATATAGAATGAAGTCAGTGTTGTTTGGCCTCAGCTCTATTCCATTTCTGTTAGCAGCTAGTATGCAGTACCATTTTAAGAAATATTCTGAAGTCTATCCTAACACTATGAACACATAAGGAAAAATTTTTATGTGATGATTTACTGTGTTCCGTGGATAATACAGAAATGGCTAAACAGATATTCATGGAGGCTAGAGCTATAATGAGGGAGGCTGGCATGGAGCTAGAAAATGGCAGACCAATCATTCTCTATTACAAGAGTTTATGAGTCAATCCTGTGTAGTACATGATGCAGCAGAAAGTATTGAGTATTCTGGTATTAAGGAGTTGTGGGCAATAGACGCAAAAGTGCTAGGCATTGTTTGGCAGCAAGGAGAGGATTTGTTTACCTTCAATGGGAAATCTTTAGTATAGCTGGCTGAGAATGAGACAAGGTGGACAAAACGTACAGCTCTTAGTTTGGCTTCAAAGGTCTTTGATCCTCTAGGATTGTTTAGGGCTGAATAGTGAATTGTATTAGAGTTAGGGCTGGGTAGGAATTAGTTTTAGAGTTAGGGCTGAGTAAGAATTAGTTTTAGAGTTAGGGCTGAGTAGGAATTAGTTTTAGAGTTAGGGCTGAGTAGGAATTAGTTTTAGAGTTAGGGCTGAGTAGGAATTAGTTTTAGAGTTAGGGCTGAGTAGGAATTAGTTTTAGAGTTAGGGCTGAGTAGGAATTAGTTTTAGAGTTAGGCCGGCGGGACCTACGCTATAGTACGGTAGCTTACCCACACAAACAAACCAAATCGGACGACCCACTAGGCTACATCCAATTTTCCAAAGAACCACTTGAACCCAATAAGCCAAATTAAACCAATGAGCCAAATTTAACCCAATGAACAAAATTTAATTAAATGAGCCAAATTTAATCCAATGAGCTTAATCGAATCCCATGAGCTTAATCGAATCCCATGAGCTTAATTGAATCCCATCCTCGTCGGCAAATGTGATAGCGTGGGGTAGACACCCCAGTTAGGTTACTTAGGTTCTAGCAAACAATCAAAAGCACTTACCGGTGCGTTGAATTGTTTGCTAGAACCTAAGTAACCTAACTAGGGTGTCTACCCCACGCTATCACATTTGCGACGAGGATGGGATTCAATTAAGCTCATGGGATTCGATCAAGCTCATGGGATTCGATTAAGCTCATTGGATTAAATTTGGCTCATTTGATTAAATTTTGTTCATTGGGTTAAATTTGGCTCATTGGTTTAATTTGGCTTATTGGGTTCAAATGGTTGTTTGGAAAATTGGATGTAGCCTAGTGGGTCGTCCGATTTGGTTTGTTTGTGTGGGTAAGCTACCGTACTATAGCGTAGGTCCCGCAGGCTTAACTCTAAAACTAATTCCTACTCAGCCCTAACTCTAAAACTAATTCCAACCCAGCCCTAACTCTAATACAATTCACTATTCAGCCCTAACTGGGGAGTAACTAGATCAAATTTAAACCAAATCTAACCTACTTCACGTGATTTGGCCTAATTCGGTTTTGCTCTAGCATGTCAGTGATTGGCAATATAAGCCCCTACGAAGACTCTGGGGAGGACTTCGAAGCTGATGCCACTAGGGTGAGGTTGTTTTTCGAGGCAAATTCCATTCCTGATGCTAAGAAAGTACCTACCTTTTTAACTATAATAGGCCCTAAAACGTTTGGTTTAGTTATGGACCTAGTTTCTCCTAAAGCACCGGAAACCTGCACCTATAATGAATTGGTACAGGCCCTAACCGATCACTACAAACCCCGAGTAGTTCTCATCTATGAACGTTTCAAATTTTATTCGAGGCATCAGACGGGAAATGAAAGCATTGCAGAGTTTGTTGCAGGAATAAAAAGCCATAGCCGTACGTGTAAATTTGGGGACAAATTAGATGAAATGCTAAGAGATAGGTTTGTAATGGGTCTCAAAGAGGAGTCTACCCAGAGAGCCCTATTAGCCATACAGGACCTAACTTTTAGTCAAGCTGTAGAAATAGCTACGGCTAGAGAAGCAGCTGCTAAAGATGTTAGAGCTTTTGGAAATCACAGTAGTAAAGCCCAACACGTAAATAGCTTTAAATCTTCTAGGCCTGACAGACTAAACTTGTAGGGGAGGAGTGAGGTGACGTGTGTGTATATATATGTATATAGTCTAAAAGTCACTAAAGGGGAAATATCACTAAATCTAAGCTGAATGGCAACAGCAAGTCATAAACGAACGAACGCGGCTATTCGTATTGTTTGGGCTAGCCTAGAGATGTTTTTTCTATCTGACCTAATCGTTGGTGCTGAGTGTAATTAGGTGGTGTTTCTAAGGTGACAAATGGGGTAGGAAGTTGCCCGTACTTAAGTATAGTTAGGGGTAATGTCTATAGCTTCTAAATTGGTAATGTAAGAGAGAGTTAGGTAGGCTGTTTGTGGGACACAGGAATCTAATGGTAGGCTCCCAAAGGAATATCAAATTCAACGCACCGGTAAGTGCTTTTGATTGTTTGCTAGAACCTAAGTAACCTAACTGGGGTGTCTACCCCACGCTATCACACTCTATTACAAGAGTTTATGAGTCAGTCCTGTGTAGTACCTGATGCAGCAGAAAGTATTGAGTATTCTGGTATTAAGGAGTTGTGGGCAATAGACGCAAAGGTGCTAGGCATTGTTTGGCAGTAAGAGATGATTTGTTTACCTTCAATGGGAAATCTTTAGTAGAGTGGTTGAGAATGAGAAAGGTGGACAAAACGTACAGCTCTTAGTTTGGCTTCAAAGGTCTTTGATCCTCTTGGATTCCTGGCTCCATTTGTGATAAAGTCAAAAATTTGGTTTCAGAGCCTCTGGGAAATTGGACTTGGTTGGGACCAAGAGTTACTGATCATATGGTGGTAAGGTGGAAATATTGGTTCAAAGAATTGGCACATCTTGGAGACATTGAAATCCCAATATGGTACTTTGGAGAGTTGAACAATAGTCCAGACAATTTGGAGCTGCACATCTTTTGTGATGCAAGTGAGGAAGCCTATGCAACTTGTATTTATATAAGAGGCGCATTGCAAGAGGAAGTAAGTTGCAGGTTGGTTGCTGCAAAGAGCAGAGTAGCACCTTTGAAAAGGCTTTCGGTTCCAAGGTTGGAATTGATGGGTGCCGTTATTGCTAGTCGGCTTGCAATTACAGTGCGAAAGTCTTTGGCCCTCTATGAAATTCCAAGCTATTATTGGACAGACTCCACTATAGTTTGGCACTGGTTAAGAAGCAAGGAAATGGAAACCATTTGTTGCCAATAGGGTGGAGGAAATTCAAGCGCACACAGATCCCAAGCAATGGAAGCATTGTCCAGGCACCCAAAACCCCGCTGATTTACCAACACGAGGAATTTCAGTGAAAGATCTTGCACAGTCAAGTTTGTGGTGGAATGGGCCGGAGTGGCTAAAACTTGGAAGTGAAAACTGGCCTTCTAATCAGCTTATTGTAGGAGAATTCCAGGCTGAAGAAGCATGGGTGAGTGAGGTGAGAAAATGCGCTGTGAACAGTTGTCATGTTATGCAGCAGGACCCCATATTGAGGCTTGAGGACATTAGCAGTCTGAAAAGATTGTTAAGAGTGACAGCATGGGTATATAGATTTACCAACAACATTAAGGGAGAAACAAGAAGGGAAGGAATTCTGAACAGTAATGAGATTCAGCAAGCCAGGAAATACTGGGTGGTATATATGCAGAAGGAAAAATTTGGTGAAGAGAGAGAATTGCTCACCAGCCATCCATTACAGGTTCTGCCAACACATTCTGCGCTCAAGGGTTTGGATGTGTTTTTGGATCAGGATTTATTGAGAGTAGGAGGTAGACTACAGTTTTCTGGGCTTCCAGAGGAGAAAAGACATCCAATTTTGCTACCTTCTGGGGGGCACTTTGTGGGCCTTTTGATCCAGGATACTCATCATAAGCTGTTACATGCTGGAGTTAGAGAAGTGATAATAGAGATTAGACAACAATTTTGGATTCCCAAACTTAGACAAGTAGTAAAAAAGGTCTTGCATAAATGTGTGGTTTGCAAGCGTTGGAGTGCAAAGCCTTATTATGAAAAGGTGGCTCCACTTCCAAGAGAACGGTGTGTCTATACTGCCCCATTTGATGTAGTGGGAGTAGACTTCGCAGGTCCAGTCTATGTGTATGAGCAATTGGAGTTTAACAAAGGTTATATATGTCTTTTCACATGTGCTACCACCAGAGCAATCCATTTGGAGTTGGTAAGCAACTTAAGTAGTGATGTATTTCTTTTGGCCTTTAAAAGGTTTGTGAACAGAAGGGGTTTCCCAAATAAAATCATATCGGATAATGGAAAAACCTTCAAAAAGGCTGCAAAAGAACTCCAAGAAGTTTGGTCCTTGCTAAAAGAGGAAGGATTCCAATCCTACTTTTCACACCAAGGGGTACAGTGGGAGTTTATTGTTGAGAGAGCACCATGGTGGGGAGGATTTTGGGAAAGGCTAGTGAGAAGTGTAAAGTGTCCTTTAAAGAAACTTTTAGCTAATGCTCATTTGAGCAAAGAAGAATTCTGCACTGTTTTATGTGAAGTAGAAGCAATGGTGAACAGTAGGCCTATCACTTTTGTTTACAACAGTATGCAGGATGCAGAGCCATTGACACCAAATCATTTTCTTTGTGGTAAACGATTAACATCAAGCCCCAGTGTGCCAGAAGACTTGCAGCCTATCCAGAGCACTCAAGGAGAGTTAACCAGACGGTTCAGGTACCTTGAAGAGCTACAAGATCAGTTATGGAAGAGGTGGCAGATGGAATACTTGCCAGAACTCAATTATTACCCATCAGGCAAGGTAAAGGGCTCCAATGCAAATTGTATCAAGGTGGGAAAAGTGGTAATGATTGGGGATGAAAGACCAAGGCAATGCTGGAAGCTTGGCATAATTGAAGAGTTGTTTGTTGGCAAAGACAATTTAGTTAGGTCTGCACTGGTAAAGACTTCAGGAGGAAAGTTAAAGAGACCTATACAAAAACTCTATGCTTTAGAAATCAGCAAAAACACAGATAGTCAAGATGAAACATTTGAGTTACAGCCTCATGGAGAAGGCTTGGCTAACCTTGCAGAAGGTAACGACAACAATGCCTCTTCGGTGGGGAGTGTTAGAAAATCTAGAAGAGGAAGAACCATTGTTGTCCCAAGGCGATATGATGACTAAGCTGATTGATGCAGCATTGCTTGTATATATTAAGTTAAGGTGTATATATATCCATCTCATAATTGTAAGGTTAGTGAAAAATTCACTTAATTTAGAGCTAGCATTTTTGGGCTCTTGTGGCATCAGTGTTTGGGACTCTGGTGACATCATTTTGGGGCGCTGCGCGTCCTTTCTACTCGTTTGTGGGATGTCGTACGTACAGGTTGTGGTCTGATAGAGAGCTCTCTTGCAATTCAGTTTGGTTGTTTAGATACAAGATTGTTGCATCGTGCAATAGTCCAGGTTGCGTTGTTGTTGCAAGGTTGAGAAAGAAGACCATAAATAGTACCCCTTTTGTTTTCATATTAAATTCATGTAACTAAGGTCTAAGGTAGGCCCGCATCGAGTCAGCAACCCTGAGGTAGGACCTAATAGGATCTCAAATCCGTAAGCTTTAATTTTAGCTTAACTTGGGCTGTAGGTAGAACTGGCCCTTTAGAATTTGGCCGTTCACGGCTCAGCTGGGATTTTGAACCCAACAAATAAATAAAATAACAAACAGAGTCTAATTATAATGTAGCTTGGGATATATTAAAGAAACGGTTTGGTAAGCCAGAGATCTTAATTAAAAGCCACCTCCGTGAACATTTAGCTGTACCTCCTGTTAATAATCGCAATAGTGTCAAGGAGTTACGGCAGTTATATGATGAATTTCAAGTTAGAACTAGGTTCCTGGACAACTTGGGTGTAGGAATGGAAAAGTATGGTATAATGTTGGTCACTATACTGGAGTCTAAATTGCCTAGCTCAATTTTGCTTGAATTAAGTAGGGGACACTCTACAGAACATGTGTACATCCCCCTTCAGCAGATGTTAAGTCTTTTAAGTACAGAATTAGCAAGACGAGAGGGAATTGAGTTTGCACAGTGGGATGTTAAACAAGGGGACAAAGGTAGGCACAGCACCAAGGTTTCTACAAAAAGGAATAGCTCAGGTACAGTGTCAGCTCTACATGCATCCTCTGAGAATAAATTAAAGGGAATCAAGGAATGCATATTTTGCGAAGGCAACCACAAGTCATACAAATGTGAGGTGGCTGAGGCTTTACCTTTTGAGGAGAGAAAGGACAGGGTAACTAAGTCCACAGCATGATTTAAATGGTTTTTGAAAGGTCACAGAGCGAGGTTTTGTAAGTTTAAAATTTTGTGCAAAAAATGTCAATGCAGGCATCATCCATTATTGTGTGAAAACACTCCTAGTAGACCTACCACAGAAGTAGAGACATCAATGGCACATGCTATTGCTATGAAAGGGAGTAAAAGTAAAGGGGGATTATTGCAAACAGCTGCAGCATTATTAATTGGGAATGATGGATAAGCTACTGTAAGAGTGTTGTTTGATAGTGGAAGCCAGTGTAGCTTTATTAAGACCAGAATTTCCAGAAAATTGAAGTTTAAAGAACTTAAGAGGGAAAATTTAAGAATTTCTGGGTTTGGGGGTTCCGTTCAAAACCGAACCAAAGTTAAGAAGGTAGAAGTTCTGGTTAAGGGGTTGTTACCACAAAGTCCCACTATCAAGGTCCAAGCTGTAGAGATTGAGGAACTTTGTGCTCCAGTCACTACTTGTTTAGATATGGCATGTGTCCAAGAATTGCAAGTTAAAGGAATTAATTTGGGCAATAATAGTTTGAAGGAACAGAAGATATTAGTCTTTTGATTGGAGCTGACTATTATTGGGACTTCATCAATGGCACATGCTATTAAAGAACTTAAGAGGGAAAATTTAAGAATTTCTGGGTTTGGGGGTTCCGTTCAAAACCGAACCAAAGTTAAGAAGGTAGAAGTTCTGGTTAAGGGGTTGTTACCACAAAGTCCCACTATCAAGGTCCAAGCTGTAGAGATTGAGGAACTTTGTGCTCCAGTCACTACTTGTTTAGATATGGCATATATCCAAGAATTGCAAGTTAAAGGAATTAATTTGGGCAATAATAAGTTTGAAGGAACAGAAGATATTAGTCTTTTGATTAGAGCTATTATTGGGACTTCATCACTGGTAATATTGTCCGCACATCTCGAGGCCCGGTAGCTATTGAAAGTAAGGTAGGCTGGATGCTACATGGTACCTATGCAATGAAATGGAGGTTAAAGCTCTTTTTGTTAAGATTGAGGAGAACAGCCATGGTTTGGAAAGGCATTTGAAAGCCTTTTGAGAACTTGAATCCATTGGCATAAAGGACAAACAGGAGAAGCAGGCAAGTACAGTGAACAGTGATGTTTTAGAGCAATTTGAAAAAGGGATTGGGTTTTAGAGATGGTTGCTATGAGGGTGGCCTCCCTTGGAAGGATTCTTGCAAACCCGGTTCAAACCTTCAACTAGCTAATCGGAGGTTGGAGACTTCATTGCACAGGCTAAGAAAAAATGAGTTGTTAATTGAATACAATGAGGCCATCCTAAGCTATGTAAAGGAGGGCTATGCTGAAAGGGTGCAAGGTGAGCTGGTGAGCCAGGAGGCACATTATCTGCCACACTATGCAGTGGTCGGCGAGACAAATCTACCACCAAACTGAGGGTAGTTTTTGATGGCTCAGCCAAGGACAAAGGTGGTGTGTCCTTGAATGACTGTTTTTGATTCTGGGCCAAATTTAAATGCAGATTTATTTTCCTTGTTACTGAGATTCAGGTTTGGTAGAGTAGCATTGACTGCAGATGTGAAGCAAGCCTTTTAGCGGATAAAGTTAAAACCAGAGGACAGAGATGCAGTAAAGTATCTGTGGATGGATACGAAAGACTTGTTGGAAAATGAACCTAAGGTTCAAGCATATAGAATGAAGTCAGTGTTGTTTGGCCTCAGCTCTATTCCATTTCTGTTGGCAGCTACTATGCAGTACCATTTTAAGAAATATTCTGAAGTCTATCCTAACACTATTGAACACATAAGGAAAAATTTTTATGGTGATGATTTGCTGTGTTCCGTGGATAATACAGAAATGGCTAAACAGATATTCATGGAGGCTAGAGCTATAATGAGGGAGGCTGGCATGGAGCCTAGAAAATGGCAGACCAATCATTCTCTATTACAAGAGTTTATGAGTCAATCCTGTGTAGTACATGATGCAGCAGAAAGTATTGAGGATTCTGGTATTAAGGAGTTGTGGGCAATAGACGCAAAAGTGCTAGGCATTGTTTGGCAGCAAGGAGAGGATTTGTTTACCTTCAATGGGAAATCTTTAGTATAGCTGGCTGAGAATGAGACAAGGTGGACAAAACGTACAGCTCTTAGTTTGGCTTCAAAGGTCTTTGATCCTCTAGGATTGTTTAGGGCTGAATAGTGAATTGTATTAGAGTTAGGGCTGGGTAGGAATTAGTTTTAGAGTTAGGGCTGCGTAAGAATTAGTTTTAGAGTTAGGGCTGAGTAGGAATTAGTTTTAGAGTTAGGGCTGAGTAGGAATTAGTTTTAGAGTTAGGGCTGAGTAGGAATTAGTTTTAGAGTTAGGGCTGAGTAGGAATTAGTTTTAGAGTTAGGGCTGAGTAGGAATTAGTTTTAGAGTTAGGCCGGCGGGACCTACGCTATAGTACGGTAGCTTACCCACACAAACAAACCAAATCGGACGACCCACTAGGCTACATCCAATTTTCCAAAGAACCACTTGAACCCAATAAGCCAAATTAAACCAATGAGCCAAATTTAACCCAATGAACAAAATTTAATTAAATGAGCCAAATTTAATCCAATGAGCTTAATCGAATCCCATGAGCTTAATCGAATCCCATGAGCTTAATTGAATCCCATCCTCGTCGGCAAATGTGATAGCGTGGGGTAGACACCCCAGTTAGGTTACTTAGGTTCTAGCAAACAATCAAAAGCACTTACCGGTGCGTTGAATTGTTTGCTAGAACCTAAGTAACCTAACTAGGGTGTCTACCCCACGCTATCACATTTGCGACGAGGATGGGATTCAATTAAGCTCATGGGATTCGATCAAGCTCATGGGATTCGATTAAGCTCATTGGATTAAATTTGGCTCATTTGATTAAATTTTGTTCATTGGGTTAAATTTGGCTCATTGGTTTAATTTGGCTTATTGGGTTCAAATGGTTGTTTGGAAAATTGGATGTAGCCTAGTGGGTCGTCCGATTTGGTTTGTTTGTGTGGGTAAGCTACCGTACTATAGCGTAGGTCCCGCAGGCTTAACTCTAAAACTAATTCCTACTCAGCCCTAACTCTAAAACTAATTCCTACCCAGCCCTAACTCTAATACAATTCACTATTCAGCCCTAACTGGGGAGTAACTAGATCAAATTTAAACCAAATCTAACCTACTTCACGTGATTTGGCCTAATTCGGTTTTGCTCTAGCATGTCAGTGATTGGCAATATAAGCCCCTACGAAGACTCTGGGGAGGACTTCGAAGCTGATGCCACTAGGGTGAGGTTGTTTTTCGAGGCAAATTCCATTCCTGATGCTAAGAAAGTACCTACCTTTTTAACTATAATAGGCCCTAAAACGTTTGGTTTAGTTATGGACCTAGTTTCTCCTAAAGCACCGGAAACCTGCACCTATAATGAATTGGTACAGGCCCTAACCGATCACTACAAACCCCGAGTAGTTCTCATCTATGAACGTTTCAAATTTTATTCGAGGCATCAGACGGGAAATGAAAGCATTGCAGAGTTTGTTGCAGGAATAAAAAGCCATAGCCGTACGTGTAAATTTGGGGACAAATTAGATGAAATGCTAAGAGATAGGTTTGTAATGGGTCTCAAAGAGGAGTCTACCCAGAGAGCCCTATTAGCCATACAGGACCTAACTTTTAGTCAAGCTGTAGAAATAGCTACGGCTAGAGAAGCAGCTGCTAAAGATGTTAGAGCTTTTGGAAATCACAGTAGTAAAGCCCAACACGTAAATAGCTTTAAATCTTCTAGGCCTGACAGACTAAACTTGTAGGGGAGGAGTGAGGTGACGTGTGTGTATATATATGTATATAGTCTAAAAGTCACTAAAGGGGAAATATCACTAAATCTAAGCTGAATGGCAACAGCAAGTCATAAACGAACGAACGCGGCTATTCGTATTGTTTGGGCTAGCCTAGAGATGTTTTTTCCTATCTGACCTAATCGTTGGTGCTGAGTGTAATTAGGTGGTGTTTCTAAGGTGACAAATGGGGTAGGAAGTTGCCCGTACTTAAGTATAGTTAGGGGTAATGTCTATAGCTTCTAAATTGGTAATGTAAGAGAGAGTTAGGTAGGCTGTTTGTGGGACACAGGAATCTAATGGTAGGCTCCCAAAGGAATATCAAATTCAACGCACCGGTAAGTGCTTTTGATTGTTTGCTAGAACCTAAGTAACCTAACTGGGGTGTCTACCCCACGCTATCACACTCTATTACAAGAGTTTATGAGTCAGTCCTGTGTAGTACCTGATGCAGCAGAAAGTATTGAGTATTCTGGTATTAAGGAGTTGTGGGCAATAGACGCAAAAGTGCTAGGCATTGTTTGGCAGTAAGGAGAGGATTTGTTTACCTTCAATGGGAAATCTTTAGTAGAGGTGGTTGAGAATGAGACAAGGTGGACAAAACGTACAGCTCTTAGTTTGGCTTCAAAGGTCTTTGATCCTCTTGGATTCCTGGCTCCATTTGTGATAAAGTCAAAAATTTGGTTTCAGAGCCTCTGGGAAATTGGACTTGGTTGGGACCAAGAGTTATCTGATCATATGGTGGTAAGGTGGAAATATTGGTTCAAAGAATTGGCACATCTTGGAGACATTGAAATCCCAAGATGGTACTTTGGAGAGTTGAACAATAGTCCAGACAATTTGGAGCTGCACATCTTTTGTGATGCAAGTGAGGAAGCCTATGTAACCTGCATTTATATAAGAGGCACATTGAAAGAGGAAGTAAGTTGCAGGTTGGTTGCGTTGCTGCAAAGAGCAGAGTAGCACCTTTGAAAAAGCTTTCTGTTCCAAGGTTGGAATTGATGGGTGCAGTTATTGCTAGTCGGCTTGCAGTTACAGTGCAAAAGTCTTTGGCCCTCTATGAAATTCCAGGCTATTATTGGACAGACTCCACTATAGTTTGGCACTGGTTAAGAAGCCAGGCAAGGAAATGGAAACCATTTGTTGCCAATAGGGTGGAGGAATTACAAGCGCACACAGATCCCAAGCAATGGAAGCATTGTCCAGGCACTCAAAACCCAGCTGATTTACCAACACGAAGAATTTCAGTGAAAGATCTTGCACAGTCAAGTTTGTGGTGGAATGGGCCAGTGTGGCTAAAACTTGGAAGTGAAAACTGGCCTTCTAATCAGCTTATTGTAGGAGAATGCCAGGCTGAAGAAGCATGGGTGAGTGAGGTGAGAAAATGCACTGTGAACAGTTGTGAAGTTATGCAGCAGGACCCCATATTGAGGCTTGAGGAAATTAGCAGTCTGAAAAGGTTGTTAGAGTGACAGCATGGGTATATAGATTTACCAACAATATTAAGGGAGAAACAAGAAGGGAAGGAATTCTGAACAGTAAGGAGACTCAGCAAGCCAGGAAATACTGCGTGGTATATGTGCAGAAGGAAAAATTTGGTGAGGAGAGGGAATTGCTCACCAGCCGTCCATTACAGGTTCTACCAACACATTCTGCTCTCAAGGGTTTGGATGTGTTTTTGGATCAGGATTTATTGAGAGTAGGAGGTAGACTACAGTTTTCTGGGCTTCCAGAGGAGAAAAGACATCCAATTTTGCTACCTTCTGGGGGGCACTTTGTGGAACTTTTGATCCTGGATACTCATCATAAGTTGTTATATGCTGGAGTTAGAGAAGTGACAATAGAGATCAGACAACAGTTTTGGATTCCCAAAATTAGACAAGTAGTAAAAAAGGTCTTGCATAAATGTGTGGTTTGCAAGCGTTGGAGTGCAAAGCCTTATTATGAAAAGGTGGCTCCACTTCCAAGAGAACGGTGTGTCTATACTGCCCCATTTGATGTAGTGGGAGTAGACTTCGCAGGTCCAGTCTATGTGTATGAGCAATTGGAGTTTAACAAAGGTTATATGTCTTTTCACATGTGCTACCACCAGAGCAATCCATTTGGAGTTGGTAAGCAACTTAAGTAGTGATGTATTTCTTTTGGCCTTTAAAAGGTTTGTGAACAGAAGGGGTTTCCCAAATAAAATCATACCGGATAATGCAAAAACCTTCAAAAAGGCTGCAAAAGAACTCCAAGAAGTTTGGTCCTTGCTAAAAGAGGAAGGATTCCAATCCTACTTTTCACACCAAGGGGTACAGTGGGAGTTTATTGTTGAGAGAGCACCATGGTGGGGAGGATTTTGGGAAAGGCTAGTGAGAAGTGTAAAGTGTCCATTAAAGAAACTTTTAGCTAATGCTCATTTGAGCAATGAAGAATTCTGCACTGTTTTATGTGAAGTAGAAGCAAAGGTGAACAGTAGGCCTATCACTTTTGTTTATAACAGTATGCAGGATGCAGAACCATTGACACCAAATCATTTTATTTGTGGTAAACGATTAACATCAAGCCCCAGTGTTCCAGAAGACTCGCAGCCTATCCAGAGCACTCAAGGAGAGTTAACCAGAAGGTTCAGGTACCTTGAAGAGCTACAAGATCAGTTATTGAAGAGGTGGCAGATGGAATACTTGCCAGAACTCAATTATTACCCATCAGGTAATGTAAAGGCCTCCAATGCAAATTGTATCAAGGTGGGAGAAGTGGTAATGATTGGGGATGAAAGACCAAGGCAATGCTGGAAGCTTGGCATAATTGAAGAGTTGTTTGTTGGCAAAGACAATGTAGTTAGGTCTGCACTGGTAAAGACTTCAGGAGGAAAATTAAAGAGACCTATACAAAAAGTCTATGCTTTAGAAATCAGCAAAAACACGGATAGTCAAGATGAAACATTTGAGTTACAGCCTCATGGAGAAGGCTTCGCTAAATTTGCAGAAGGTAATGACAACAATGCCTCTTCGGTGGGGAGTGTTAGAAAATCTAGAAGAGGAAGAACCATTGTTGTCCCAAGGCGATATGATGACTAAGCTGATTGATGCAGCATTGCTTGTATATATTAAGTTAAGATGTATATATATCCATCTCATAATTGTAAGGTTAGTGAAAAATTCACTTAATTTAGAGCTAGCATTTTTTGGCTCTTGTGGCATCATTGTTTGGGCACTCTTGTAGCATCATTTTTTGGGGGGCTGCGCGTCTTTTCTACTCGTGTGTGGAATGCTGTACTTACAGGGTGTGGTCTTATAGAGAGCTCTCTTGCAATTCAGTTTGGTTGTTTAGATACAATATTGTTGCATCGTGCAATAGTGCAGGTTGTGTTGTTGTTGCAAGGTTTAGAAAGAAGACCATAAATAGTGCCCGTTTGTTTTTTATCTTAAATTCATGCAACTGAGGCCTAAGGTAGGCCCACATCGATTGAGCAACCCTGAGGTAGGACTTAATAGGACCCCCAAGTCCGTAAGTTTTTAATTCTAGCTTAACTTGGGCTGTAGGTTGAACTGGCCCTTCAGAGCTTGGCCGTTCACGGCTCAGCTGGGATTTTGAACCCAATAAAAAAAAATAATAATAACAAGAGTCACTAAAGGGAAAAATCACTAAAGAAAGCTGAATGGCAACACGAAGGGATAAACAGAGCAACGCAGGCTGTTCGTTGGTTTTTGGCTGGACTAGAGCATGGTTATTCACATCTGACTAAATCGTTGGTGCTAAGTTTAATTTGGTGATGTTTCTAAGGTAAGAAATGGGGTAGAAAGTTGTCAGTAAATAATAATAATTAGGGGTAATGTCTATAGCTTCTAAATTAGTAAAGTTAGAGAGTTTAGGTAGGCTGCTTTGTCGGACGCAGGAAATCTATGGTAGGCCTTAAAGAATATCTAATTCAACGCACCGGTAAGTGCCTTTGTTTGTTGTTTAGAAACTAGTAAATTAAGCTATTACATTTGGCGACGAGGATGATTGGATTTAATTTGGCTCATTGGAATAAATTTGGTTCATTGGATTAAATTTGGTTCATTGGATTTAATTTGGCTTATTGGGTTCAAGTGGTTGTTTGGAAAATTGGATGTAACCTAGTGGGTTGTCCGATTTGGTTGGCTTGTGTGGGTAAGCTACCGTACTGCCCTAACTCTAATACTAATTCCTTCTCAGCCCTAACTCTATTACAATTTACTACTCAGCCCTAACTGGGGAGTAACTAGATCAAATTTAAACCAAATCTAACCTACTTCACGTTATTTGGCCTAAATCGGTTTTGTTCTAGCATGTCGGTGATTGGCTATATGAGCCCTTACGAAGACTCTGGAGGACTTCGAAGCTTATGCCACTAGGGTGAGGTTGTTTTTCGAGGCAAATTCCATTCCTGATGCTAAGAAAGTACCTACCTTTTTAACTATAATAGGCCCTAAAACGTTTGGCTTAGTTATGGACCTAGTTGCTCCTATAGCACCGGAAACTTGCACCTATAGTGAATTGGTACAGGCCCTAACCGATCACTACAAACCCCGAGTAGTTCTCATCTATGAACGTTTCAAATTTTATTCGAGGCATCAGACGGTGAATGAAAGCATTGCAGAGTTTGTTGCAGGAATAAAAAGCCATAGCCGTACTTGTAAATTTGGGGACAAATTAGACGAAATGCTAAGAGATAGGTTTGTAATGGGTCTCAAAGAGGGGTCTACCCAGAGAGCCCTATTAGCTATACAGGACCTAACTTTTAGTCAGGTTGTAGAAATAGCTGGGCTAGAGAAGCAGCTGCTAAAGATGTTAGAGCTTTTGGCAGTCACAGTAGTAAAGCCCAATACGTAAGTAGCTGTAAATCTTCTAGGCCTGGCAGACCTAATGAGCCTACTAGACAGACAAATAAAAGGTATGCGGTAAATACGACTAAACCTACTAATTCAAACGCTAAACAGGAGGAAAAGCATTCCAAGCCATGTACTGGGTGTAGAAAACACCATTGGAAGAAGGACTGTCCTTTTAAAGAGGCAGTTTGCCGAAACTGTAGTAAAATAGGCCACATAGTTAAAGTTTGTTTTTCAAAGAAAACAAGGGGTGAAAATTCTAATTATAACATTTCTAGTGTAAATCCTCAAAAGGGAAATATTTCGAACATTGGAGTACCTATTTTATAAGCAGCAAAGTGATAATACAGGCCCATAGATTGTAGAGGTAGGCCCAAATGGAATTACAGTTCCTCTAGAACTAGATACAGGTGCTGCCCGAACTGTCATGTCCAAAACAGTTTTTGACAAAACTTTCAAAAATACACCTAAACTATGTACAGGGCTATTTAAATTGATTCACCTGATTTCAAATGAGAATATTTTTTAATGTTACAAATACAGAGTGATTTGTGATACATCAACCAAAAGAAAAACTGTCCAAATTTTGTCTCTCACCTCATAAATGCTCTATGTGACTTCCCCTAGTTACACGAGCAACGTCGACACGATAGTCGAATTCCTCTCATACTCGCTCCAGCATGTCCGTTGTCACTGACTCTACGGCAGTAACAATGCGAGTTCGGAGCTCATCAAAGATGTGGCCAACGGTGGCACGTACACAGTATCCTTAACGTACCCCCAAAGGAAGAAGTCGCACGGTGTAAGATCCGGCGACCTAGGGGGCCAGCTGTGGAGCACCAAGTCATGGGGCCCACTGCGACCAATCCAACGGCGAGTGAGCACTTCGTTGAGAAAACGGCGAACATCCAAATGCCAATGAGGCGGCGCCCCATCTTGCTGGAAAATGTAGTCGCCGGAATCTTCGTTCAATTGGGGAAATAACCAGTTCTGCAGCATATCCAGATAGGAGTGACCAGTCACTGTGTTTTCCATGAAAAAGAAGGGGCCGTAAACCTTTGCCCGGGAAATGGCACAGAAGGTGTTAACTTTAGGTGAGTCGCACTCGTGCTCGATTGTTGCATGTGGTTGTTGCGTGCCCCATATGCGAAGGTTGTGACGGTTCACCTTGCCACTTAAATGAAAAGTTGCTTCGTCACTGAACACCAGGCGGGGAGCAAATTCGTCATCCTCCATAGCCTCCTGCATAAGATCGCAAAAGTTCTGTCGTTTTAACTTGTCCCCCGGCCGTAGAGCCTGCAACAGTTGCAACCTGTATGGCTTCATATGCAAGCGCCGTCTCAAAACACGCCAAACAGTCGTCTGAGGAAGTCCCAATTCTCGACTGGCGCGGTTTGTTGATTTCCTCGGGCTACGTTGGAAACTCTCTCTGATTCTTTGCACATTATCCTCAGACACGCGCGGTCGTCCTGTGGACTTGCCTTTACACAAACATCCTGTTTCCTCGAACTGCCGATACCACCGACAGATGCTCTGAGCACCCGGTGGATCTGTTTGTAACGTCGACGAAACTCACGCTGCACTGTGACTACCGATTTACAGCTCGAAAACTGCAACACACAAAACGCCTTCTGCTGTGCGGACGCCATTTTCACACTGACTGTTTGTTGCTAGGCTAGGCCACGGCGTGACTTTGGAGCCCTCTCGCGGTGATCTTGTAAAACTCAGAGATTTCCTCTTTCATGTGGTGTATGCCCAGTTGATGCACGGTTGATAGGTACGGAAGTATTCTCAGTTGAAATCGGATGAATCATTTTAAATAGCCCTGTACATGCATCCAAAACAATACTAAAAAAATATGGGGACATACAAATACCCATTTGTGGAGAAGCATCCATCACAGATACACTCAACAAGAATACTTTGTCTCATCCATTAACTCTTTTAGTGGTGATGAGCAAGGGCCTACTCTACTAGGCCGTGATTGGATTGATGCTTTGAAAATGCCGATTGACAAAATTTTGCCAAAGGGTCAGGCAGATGTGCATACACTCTCATATCCGTCTGACATAGACTCATTGTTAAGGGAGTTTTCTTCTGCTTTTGGGCCTGAAGTAGGCAACCTAAAAGGCCATCAGGTCTGTGTAGAAGTAGATCCTAATGTAACTCCGAAATTTTGTAAGGCTCGTTCAATTGCGCATGCACTGCGGGAGAAGGTAGATTTAGAAATTGACAGGCTGCTCAAAGATAAAATTATCGAACCAGTCACACACACTAAGTGGGCTGCCCCAGTAGTTCCTGTACTAAAACCTGAGAAGTCCGTGCGGTTATGTGAAGATTACCGTTTAACAGCAAATACAGTAGTCCTTCTGGATTGCTACCCTATACCCAAGCCCGATGAATTATTTAGCTCTCTTGCTGGGGGTAAATATTTCACAAAATTAGATATGTCCCAAGCCTATGCTCAACAAAGTTTAGATGAAAATTCGAAAGAACTAACTTTCATAAATACGCACCGAGGCCTATATAAGTACAATAGGCTATGCTATGGAATAGCATCGGCTCCGGGTATTTTTCTGAGGACAATGGACCAAGCTCTAGGTCACATTCCGGGGGTACTTTGTTTTCTAGATGATGTCCTCATTTCAGGTTCGTCTAAAAAAGAACACCTAACTAGATTAACAACAGTTCTAAAAAGACTCCGGGATGCCGGACTTACGCTAAAGAAAGAAAAGTGTTCGTGGGTCACTAACGAGGTTTCATATTTAGGGTTCCGCATAGATGCCTCAGGCATTCATCCAACGGTGGATAAACTAGAAGCAATAAAAAATGCACCACCTCCACAAAACATCACACAGTTACAAGCTTATTTAGGTCTCCTAAACTTTTATAGGAAATTTTTGCCTAATGCATCGACTTTCTTAAAAAGGTTATTACGATCTGGGCAACAGTGGAGATGAGAGAAAACCCAAAAGGAAGCATTTGAGGCTTCCAAGGACGTACTACTAAAGTCCACTCTCCTAGTGCATTATGATTCTAAACTTCCTCTCATAGTTTCAGCAGATAGCAGTTCTTATGGAATTGGGGCAGTGTTATCTCACCACATTTATGGTGTAGATAGACCTATCTGTTTTGCTTCTAGAACACTAACTGAGACTGAAAGACGATATGCACAACTTGAACGTGAACCCTTAGCCTTAGTATTTGCAGTAAAAAAAAATTTCATTTCTATCAATGGGGTCATGAATTTAAACCAATTACTGACCATAGGCCTCTTTTAGGTTTATTTTCACCTAATAAAAATATTCCAGTTATGGCCTCAGGTAGGATTCAACGATGGACACTGATTCTACAAGCCTATAAATTTGACTTAGTACATCGGTCAAGCAAACTTCTAGGTACGGCTGATGCGCTAAGTAGGTTGCCTTTAGAAAATCCAAATGAATGTGTACCTATACCTACAGAATGGGTTCACTTGATGGAGTTTTTGGAATCCACTCCAGTATCTGCGGTACAGATAGAGCAGTGGACAAAATCACACCCTATTCTGTCTAGGGTTATCCATTACTGCTCAGTTGGTTGGCCTACTAAGGTTGAGAGTGAATTACAGCCTTTTTATCAACATCATTCTGGACTCTCGATCCAAAATGGCTGTCTCTTATGGGGCCACAGAGTGATAATTCCGAACGAAGGCAGGTCGAATTTAGTGAAGGAACTTCACGTTGAACACATGGGTGCAACAAAAATGAAAGAGCTGGCCCGGTTTAGATGGAGAACTCGAATCATTGGTTCGTTCCTGTCAAAGCTGCCTAGAGAACAAGAGAACAGAGATCTCCCAAAGAAAAGTCCACTTCATCCTTGGGAATGGCCTACTATACCTTGGCATAGGATCCATGTTTACTATGCAGGTCCTATAAATAATACCTATTTCCTAGTCATTGTGGACGCCTACTCTACTGTAAGTGGGTGGAAATTTTTCCAACCACTTCCACGACTTCGGGTGTTACTATTCGCTTACTCCGTTCGTGTTTCGCTCGATGGGGTTTACCCGTAGTCCTGGTTTCCGACAATGGTACTTGTTTTACTAGTAAGGAATTTCGTTCTTTTGTCCACCTAAATGGCATTAGACATCATTCGGTCTAGTGCTTTTCACCCGTCTACTAACGGTCTCGCGGAAAACATGGTCCGTACTTTCAAGTCGGCCTTGCATCATTCTCGTGGGGAGGAAATGCAAGTGGTGTTGGATAAATTTTTGTTTAAATATCGACTAACACCTCACACAACGACGGGGGTGTCTCCTTCTAAACTTATGATTGGCCGGGGAATTCGTTCAGTTTTCGATTTGTTACGTCCAAACGAAACGTTACAACGACGAGTTTTACACCATCAGGAAAAACAGACGTTGTACCACGACACTAAAAAAGGGAGGGTTATAGAAGCGCAACCTAATGATCCAGTTATGATTCGCAACTATGGGGCTGGACCAAAATGGGTTCCTGCAACTGTGCAGGAGAGAACGGGCCCTGTTTCCTTCAAGTGCCAACTGGAAAATGGTCGTTCTTTTAAACGCCATCAGGACCAGATATGGGAACGTGAATTGCAGAATGACCGGAGTCTTCCGGAAGAGAGAACCGATCCTCTGGAAAATGGTTCAATTCGCCCGCCTATCCATGTTGCACCTATTCCTACAACATCAACCCCGTTCCGCAGGTCGTCTATGGTCTCTCACCCCCCCTGACAGACTAAACTTGTAGGGCAGGAGTGAGGTGACGTGTGTGTATGTATATGTATTGTTAATTTATTTATTTGTTGGGTTCAAAATCCCAGCTGAGCCGTGAACGGCCAAGTTCTAAAGGGCCAGTTCAACCTACAGCCCAAGTTAAGCTAAAATTAAAAACTTACGGACTTGAGGTCCTATTAGGTCCTACCTCATGGTTGCTGACTCGATGTGGGCCTACCTTAGGCCTCAGTTGCATGAATTTAAGATAAAAACAAAAGGGGCACTATTTATGGTCTTCTTTCTCAACCTTGCAACAACAACACAACCTGGACTATTGCACGATGCAACAATCTTGTATCTAAACAACCAAACTGAATTACAAGAGAGCTCTCTATAAGACCACACCCTGTAAGTACGGCATTCCACAAACGAGTAGAAAGGACGCGCAGCGCCCCAAAATGATGCCACCAGAGTGACCAAACAATGATGCCACAAGAGCCCAAAAATGCTAGCTCAAAATTAAGTGAATTTTTCACTAACCTTACAATTATGAGATGGATATATATACCTTAACTTAATATATACAATCAATGCTGCATCAATCAGCTTAGTCATCATATCGCCTTGGGACAACAATGGTTCTTCCTCTTCTAGATTTTCTAACACTCCCCACCGAAGAGGCATTGTTGTCATTACCTTCTGCAAGGTTAGCCAAGCCTTCTCCATGAGGCTGTAACTCAAATGTCTCATCTTGACTATCTGTGTTTTTGCTGATTTCTAAAGCATAGAGTTTTTGTATAGGTCTCTTTAACTTTCCTCCTGAAGCCTTTACCAGTGCAGACCTAACTAAATTGTCTTTGCCAACAAACAACTCTTCAATTATGCCAAGCTTCCAGCATTGCCTTGGTCTTTCATTCCCAATCATTACCACTTCTCCCACTTTGATACAATTTGCATTGGAGCCCTTTACCTTGCCTGATGGGTAATAATTGAGTTCTGGCAAGTATTCCATCTGCCACCTCTTCCATAACTGATCTTGTAGCTCTTCAAGGTACCTGAACCGTCTGGTTAACTCTCGTTGAGTGCTCTGGATAGGCTGCAAGTCTTCTGGCACACTGGGGCTTGATTTTAATCGTTTACCACAAAGAAAAAGATTTGGTGTCAATGGCTCTGCATCCTGCATACTGTTATAAACAAAAGTGATAGGCCTACTGTTCACCATTGCTTCTACTTCACATAAAACCGTGCAGAATTCTTCTTTGCTCAAATGAGCATTAGCTAAAAGTTTCTTTAATGGACACTTTACACTTCTCACTAGCCTTTCCCAAAATCCTCCCCACCATGGTGCTCTCTCAACAATAAACTCCCACTGTACCCCTTGGTGTGAAAAGTAGGATTGGAATCATTCCTCTTTTAGCAAGGACCAAATTTCTTGGAGTTCCTTTGCAGCCTTTTTGAAGGTTTTTGCATTATCCGATATGATTTTATTTGGGAAACCCCTTCTGTTCACAAACCTTTTAAAGGCCAAAAGAAATACATCACTACTTAAGTTGCTTACCAACTCCAAATGGATTGCTCTGGTGACTGATCTTCTAGCTCTTCAAGGTACTTGAACCTTCTGGTTAACTCTTCTTGAGTGCTCTGGATAGGTTGCAAGTCTTCTGGCAAACTGGGGCTTGATGTTAATCGTTTACCACAAAGAAAATGATTTGGTGTCAGTGGCTCTGCATCCTGCATACTGTTATAAACCATTGCTTCTACTTCACACAAAACAGTGCAGAATTCTTCTTTGCTCAAATGAGCATTACCTAAAATTTTCTTTAATGGACACTACACTTCTCACAAGCCTTTCCCAAAATCCTCCTCACCATGGTGCTCTCTCAACAATAAACTCCCACTGTACCCAATGGTGTGAAAAGTAGGATTGGAATCCCTCCTCTTTTAGCAAGGACCAAACCTCTTGGAGTTCCTTTGCAGCCCTTTTTAAGGTTTTTGCATTATCCAATATGATTTTATTTGGGAAACCCCTTCTGTTCACAAACCTTTTAAGGGCCAAAAGAAATACATCACTACTTAAGTAGCTTACCAACTCCGAATGGATTACTCTGGTGGTAGCACATGTGAAAAGACATATATAACCTTTGTTAGATTCCCCTTGCTCATACACATAGACTGGACCTGCGAAGTCTACTCCCACTACATCAAATGGAGCAGTATAGACACACCGTTCTCTTGGAAGTGGAGCCACCTTTCCATAATAAAGCTTTGCACTCCAACGCTTGCAAACTATACATTTATGCAAGACCGTTTTTACTACTTGTCTAATTTTGGGAATTCAAAACTGTTGTCTGATCTCTATTATCACTTCTCTAACTCCAGCATGTAACAACTTATGTTGAGTATCCAGGATCAAAAGTTCCACAAAGTACCGCCCAGAAGGTCGCAAAATTGAATGTCTTTTCTCCTCTGGAAGCCCAGAAAACTGTAGTCTACCTCCTACTCTCAATAAATCCTGATCCAAAAACACATCCAAACCCTTGAGAGCAGAAAGTGTTGGCAGAACCTGTAATGGACTGCTGATGAACAATTCCCTCTCTTCACCAAATTTTTCCTTCTGCACATATATCACGCAGTATTTCCTGGCTTGCTGAGTCTCCTTACTGTTCAGAATTCATTCCCTTCTTGTTTCTCCCTTAATGTTGTTTGTAAATCTATATACCCATGCTGTCATTCTTAACAACCTTTTCAGACTGCTAATGTCTTCAAGCCTCAATATGGGGTCCTGCTGCATAACTTGACAACTGTTCACAGTGCATTTTCTCATTTCACTCACCCATTCTTCTTCAGCCTGGCATTCTCCTACAATAAGCTGATTAGAAGGCCACTTTTCACTTCCAAGTTTTAGCCACTCTTGCCCATTCCACCACAAACTTGACTGTGCAAGATCTTTCACTGAAATTCCTCGTGTTGGTAAATCAGTTGGGTTTTGGGTGCCTGGACAATGCTTCCATTGCTTGGGATCTGTGTGTGCTTGAATTTCCTCCACCCTATCAGCAACAAATGGTTTCCATTTCCTTGCCTGGCTTCTTAACCAGTGCCAAACTATAGTGGAGTCTGTCCAATAATAGCTTGGAATTTCATAGAGGGCCAGAGACTTTTGCACCGTAACTGCAAGCCGACTAGCAATAACTGCACCCATCAATTCCAACATTGGAATAGGAAGCCTTTTCAAAAGTGCTACTCTGCTCTTTGCAGCAACCAACCTGCAACTTACTTCCTCTTTGAATGTGCCTCTTATATAAATACAAGTTGCATAGGCTTCCTCACTTGCATCACAAAAGATGTGCAGCTCCAAATTGTCTGGACTATTGTTCAACTCTCCAAAGTACCATCTTGGGATTTCAATGTCTCCAAGATGTGCCAATTCTTTGAACCAATATTTCCAGTTTACCACCATATGATCAGGTAACTCTTGGTCCCAACCAAGTCCAATTTCCCAGAAGCTCTGAAACCAAATTTTTTACTTTATCACAAATGGAGCCAGGAATCCAAGAGGATCAAAGACCTTTGAAGCCAAACTAAGAGCTGTACATTTTGTCCACCTTTTCTCATTCTCAGCAGCTCTGCTAAAGATTTCCCATTGAAGGTAAACAAATCCTCTCCTTGCTGCCAAACAATGCCGAGCACCTTTGTGTCTATTGCCCACAACTCCTTAATACCAGAATCCTCAATACTTTCTGCTGCATCAGGTACTACACAGGACTGACTCATAAACTGTTGTAATTGAGAATGATTGGTCTGCCATTTTCTAAGCTCCATGCCAGCCTCCCTCATTATAGCTCTAGCCTCCCTGAATATCTATTTAGCTATTTCTGTATTATCCACGGAACACAGCAAATGATCAACATAAAATTTTTCCTTATGTGTTCAATAGTGTTAGGATAGACTTCAGAATATTTCTTAAAATGGTACTGCAAAGTAGCTGCCAACAGAAATGGACTAGAGCTGAGGCCAAACAACACTGACTTCATTCTATATGCTTGAACCTTAGGTTCATTTTCCAACAAATCTTTCGTATCCAGCTACAGATACCTTACTGCATCTCTGTCCTCTGGTTTTAACTTTATCCGCTAAAAGGCTTGCTTCACATCTGCAGTCAATGCTACTCTATCAAACCTGAATCTCAGTAACAAGGAAAATAAATCTGCATTTAAATTTGGCCCAGCATCCAAATGGTCATTCAAGGACACACTATCTTTGTCCTTGGCTGAGTCATCAAAAACTATTCTCAGTTTGGTGGTAGTTTTGTCTCGCCGGACCACTGCATGGTGTGGCAGATAATGTGCCTCCTGGCTCACCAGCTCACCTTGCACCCTTTCAGCATAGCCCTCCTTTACATAGCTTAGGATGGCCTCATTTTATTCAATTAACAACTCATTTTTTCTTAGCCTGTGCAATGAAGTCTCCAACCTCCTATTAGCTAGCTGGCTAGCTGAAGGTTTGAACTGGGTTTGCAAGAATCCTTCCAAGGGAGGCCAACTTCATAGCAACCATCTCTAAACCCATTCCCTTTTTCAAATTGCTCTAAAACATCACTGTTCACTGTACTTGCCTGCTTCTCCTGTTTGTCCTTTATGCCAATGGATTCAAGTTCCCAAAAGGCTTTCAAATGCCTTTCCAAACCATGGCTGTTCTCCTCAATCTTAACAAAAAGAGCTTTAACCTCCACTTCATTGCAATAGCTACCATGTAGCATCCATCCTAGCTTACTTTCAATGGCTACCGGACCTGGAGATGTGCGGACAATATTACCAGTGATGAAGTCCCAGTAACAGTCAGATCCAATCAAAAGACTAATATCTTCTGTTCCTTCAAACTTATGAATTTACGATTGCCCCAATTAATTCCTTTAACTTGAAATTCTTGGACACATGCCATATCTAAAGAAGTAGTGACTGGAGCACAAAATTCCTCAATCTCTACAGCTTGGACTTTGATAGTGGGACCTTGTGGTAACAACCACTTAACCAGAACTTCTACCTTCTTAACTTTGGTTCGGTTTTGAACGGAACCCCCAAACCCAGAAATTCTTAAATTTTCCCTCTTAAGTTCTTTAAACTTCAATTTTCTGGAAACTCTGGTCTTAATAAAGCTACACTGGCTACCACTATCAAACAACACTCTTACAATAGCTTCTCCATCATTCCCAATTAATAATGCTGCAGCTGTTTACAATAATTCTCCTTTACTTTTACTCCCTTTCATAGCAGTGGTATGTGCCACTGATGTCTCTACTTCTGGGGTAGGCCTACTAGGAGTGTTTTCACACAATAATGGCTGATGCCAGCCATGGCATTTTTTGCACAAAATTTTGAACTTACAAAACCTTGCTCTGTGACCTTTCAAAAAACATTTAAAACATGCTGTGGACTTAGTTACCCTGTCCTTTCTCTCCTCAAAAGGTAAAGCCTCAGCCACCTCACATTTGTATGACTTGTGGTTGCCTTCGCAAAATATGCATTCCTTGATTCCCTTTAATTTATTCTCAGAGGATGCATGTAGAGCTGACACTGTACCTGGGCTATTCCTTTTTGTAGAAACTTTGGTGCTGTGCCTGCCTTTGTCCCCTTGTTTAACATCCCACTGTGCAAACTCAATTCCCTCTCGTCTTGCTAATTCTGTGCCTAAAAGACTTAACATCTGCTGAAGGGGAATGTACACATGTTCTGTAGAGTGTCCCCTACTTAATTCAAGCAAAATTGAGCTAGGCAATTTAGACTCCAGTATAGTGACCAACATTATACCATACCTTTCCATTCCTACACCCAAGTTGTCCAAGGATCTAGTTCTAACTTCAAATTCATCATATAACTGCCGTAACTCCTTGACACTATTGAGATTATTAACAGGAGGTATAGCTAAAAGTTCGCGGAGGTGGCTTTTAATTAAGATCTCTGGTTTACCAAACCGTTTATTTAATATATCCCAAGCTACATTATAATTAGCATTTGTTAATGCTAATCCTGCTAGGCTGCTATTGTCTTTGCTGCCTCCCCTTCCAAGAGGGACTGCAAATAATTAAACTTCTCCACCGCACTTAACACTTGACTAGAATGAACTGCTGATTGAAAACTGTCTGCCCATCCTTGCCATTCCTTAATGCTCCCAGAAAATGTTTTGAGTACAAGCCTCGGTAATTGAACTGCAGATCTGTTAACGTCAACTTCACAAACTCCGTTTGTTGAGGGTTGTGTCTCATTATTAGCCTGGTCTCTAACTGTACTGAGCTGCTAAACTCTTTTGTCCTGTGGCATACTTTAATTATGTCATCAATAATCTCTTCAAAGTAAATTATGTTATTTTCTATTTCATCCTCTTCTATAAGAACCTCAATTTTAACATTTACTTCGCTTAGAGCAACCTTTTTAGTTTCTAATATGGAAAGCTGCGCAATCACTAAGCTTAAATCCTCTTGCTCTATGGCAGAATCTATAGTGGCAATGCCCTTTGTAATTAAACCTTTGTAGGCGCTTCTCCTTTTTCTAAACTTGTTCAATTCAGCTGCACTCATCTTCAATGCAAACAACAATTGGGCTCAATAAAAAATAAGCTGAATTGGCAAAAATACTTAACCAAACTGATCAAACTCAAATTTTTTGCTTTTTCAAATAAACTGAATTGCTGGGTGGAGTACTGACCAACCACCAATAGGGAATACCAAATTTTCCACCCAAGTAACTGACGCACTGAAGTCTGCAACCTTCGCCTACGAACAATAAACCAAAATTAACCAAACCGGTAAAATGTAGGCCCAAAACAACGACAGACTAGTGGCCAAGTTTCGCAATTGGGCGACCAAACTTTCTACCCTGGGACCTTAACTCAATTATGCTCATCCCGTCTAGGCCTAACTTGGACTACAATTTGCACAATCAGAACTTTGCCGAAAAATAGTCACTGACTCAGTCTTGGGCTAGAATCCGGTTCCGAAGGACCATGTTATTTTTTTATTTTATTGGGTTCTGAATCCCAGCTGAGCCGTGAACGGCCAAGCTCTGAAGGGCCAGTTCAACCTACAGCCCAAGTTAAGCTAGACTAAAAACTTACGGACTTGGAGGTCCTATTAGGTCCTACCTCAAGGTTGCTGACTCGATGTGGGCCTACCTTAGGCCTGAGTTGCATAAAATTAAGATAAAAAACAAAAGGGCACTATTTGTGGTCTTCTTTCTAAACCTTGCAACAACAACAACACAACCTGCACCATTGCACGATGCAACAATCTTGTATCTAAACAACCAAACTGAATTGCAAGAGAGCTCTCTATAAGACCACACCCTGTAAGTGCCGCATTCAACAAACGAGTAGGAAGGACGCGCAGTACCCCAAAAAAATGATGCCACAAGAGTGCCCAAACAATGATGCCACAAAAGCCAAAAAATGCTAGCTCTAAATTAAGTGAATTTTTCACTAACCTTACAATTATGAGATGGATATATATACACCTTAACTTAATATATGTATATAAGCAATGCTGCATCAATCAGCTTAGTCATCATATAGCCTTGGGACAACAATGGCTCTTCCTCTTATAGATTTTCTAACAGATGTCTTGGTGAAACCAGGCATTTATAAGCATTTATAGGCAGTAGTTTTTAATCAAAATTTAATGAAAATTACTTACATATGTACTCGTAATATGAAATATGACAGTTTGTGAAAAATCTGTATGTGATGGCGAAAAATCAATATTATTTGCGGAATCAGCGTGCAAAAATTATATACTATGTAACTTATGTAAGTGATAAAATATTTCGGACAACAAAACCATCGCAGGCCTATGTAATTTGTCATGATTAACACGATCAAATGCTTTAGAGACATCCAGGAAGACCAAAAATACATTAGCATCTAGAGTTTGGTATTTACAGACCATTTCCTTCAAGGCATACACACACACATCTCAGTACTGTTTCTTTTTGAAACGAAATTGGTTATCACTAGTATACAGGTAACATTGAAGTCTATTAATGAGTATATATTCAAACACCTTAGACATAATACTGGCCAAGGCTATTGGCCTATAGTTATCTTTATTGTAACACCAGTACACATTTGGAAACTTGTCGATCGATTTTTACAAACTAGTTGGTGATTCTATATAATTTGAGTGCTCTGATCTCAAAAATATAGTTAGTTTTTCCCTATCACGTATGGTTTTCTTACTACAGGGTGTGTCATAAATCCCCCATTTATCCCCAAATGTGAACCATCTTATCGAGACCAAAATTGGATTGCACATGCTAAACCATAAATTTTGTTGTTATAGACTACAGTAACGCTTACATAATAATTTAGGGTAAATATATATAACAACGAGTCCCGTTCCCAGCAAAATACTCTCTCCCCTCCCATCAATGGGTGGTTAACATTTGGGGACAGATGAGGTATTACAACACCCCTTGTAGCACGAAATCTTTAGGTGATAGAGTAAAACCTAATTATTAAAGCAGAATTAAATAGCTCCTAGCTCTTGGACAAGCATATTGCTTGTTTATGAAATAATAAAAAAATAACTGAAAGAAACAAAATATATTTACCTTCTTTACTTGCAAACATTTCAGGACTTATTCCAAAGACTTAAGACTACGAAGGTAGATCTGACTAATGACGACTAAACCGGTGCTTCTTTGATGTTTTCTTATGCTGTGCGTTAGGCTGATCTCGTTGCAGACACCAGCAGTAATCCGCCATCATATTTGTATGCCATCTTCCTTGATATCTTCTTTCCATGGTTTTGATGTTCTGGTGAAATCGTTCCCCTTGCTCCTCACTGACATCTCCGAGATTTTCGGGAAAACGGTCAAGATGCGAAAATAAGAAGTGAACTTTCAGGCTCATGTTGCAGCCCAAGGCGCAAAACTTTTTAAGCATATTTTCCACCAGTCTTTCATAATTTTGGCTTTTGTAGTTTCCCAAGAAGTTTTCAACAACATCTTTGAAACCAAGCCATGCTTCTTTTTCTTTATTGGTCATTGTGTTCAGGAAATGATCGTCTGTCAATAACTTTCTAATCTGAGGACCTATAAAAACACCTTCCTTTATTTTCTCGTAGCTAATCTTTGGATATTTTGAACAAATGTACTTGAAACACTCACCTTCTCTATTCAATGCTTTGACATACTGCTTCATCAAGTCTAACTTAATGTGCAAGGGTGTTAGGAGGATTTTATTTGGTTCAACTAGATGTTCATGTAAAATGTTCTTTGATCCTGGGGTAAGATTCTCTCTAGGAGGCCAAGTTTTCCTCTTCCAGTGCTGGTCACGTGCTCGACTATCCCATTCGCAGATGAAACATGGCATCTTAGTGTATCCTGATTGCTGCCCAAGTAACACGCAAAGGACTTTGAGATCCCCACACAATATCCATCTGTGATGTTGATACTGAATTTTTTCCAGAAGCAGTTTCATGTTATCATAGGCCTCTTTTAAATGAGTAGAATAGGCCACTGGGATTGATGCATATTTGTTACCGTTGTGCAGTAACACTCCTTTTAGACTGGTTTTAGAGGAATCTATAAACAACCTCCAGTCACTGGTTTGGTATTCGATGCCTAGCTTGCACATTAATCCTGTGATGTCCTTGCAAAATACCAAGGGACCATCTTCTTCGAAAAAAGGCACGAAGTCTTTCTCACGATTTCTGTACCAAGTGAAGTATGTGTCGGATGCCAATAAATTGTTCTCCTGCAATCTAGACCCCGAAAGTTCTGCAGAGTCCTTAGGCAGATTCAAATCCCTGACTAAGTCATTTAGTTCGGCTTGGGTTAATGGTTTAGGAGGATCTCGGTCAGCTGTTGGCTGTTCATAAACATCATCATTGTCTGGATTTGGAGCTGAATCAGAATCTGAATTGTATTGATCCAGACTCTCGGGTGGGCGGGGAATAGGAACTTCTGGACCATGGGGTACCGGCCTTATTGCAGATGGAAGACTTGGGTATTGAAGGCTCTCTTTATTCTTTGCATTATAACCTTTAACATTGCAAGAACAGAAGTAGCAGTCGTCGGTATGGTTTCTAGGCTCGCGCCATACCATAGGGATCCCAAATGGCAAACTTTTCTTTTTACCTTTGCTCCAATTCCTTAGTGCCGCAACACACGTAAGACAAACCTTGTGTGGAGCCCAACTTTTGTCTTGATCTCCTAATTTAATTCCAAATAAGCATGATAAGCTCTCTTAATGAAGGTCGTTACATTTGTCCTTTGTTTTACAACAACATACCGACCACAAATATAGCAAAATATGTCTGGACTATGGGTACATCCTCTAGAAGCCATTATTAAAATTTTAAAGACGTAATGTTAGAATTATCTATCTGAAAAATATGAAAAAACGAAATTAATTAAAGATAAAAAAGGTAAAAAATTACAAAACGCCCCAAAATTGTTTTGCTAATAACTTTAAAACTGTGGGTGATAGAAAAAACCTGGTAGCATTTTTTAATTCAGCGCAGCGAACTGCTTCAGAATCACAACTCAAAATAAAGAAATCGATTTTCATGCAGACCGGTGTTATTTTTCCTGCAACTGTTCTAGACTGTACTGTGATATGTCTGTTATGATTTATGTAGTTCCTTCTTTCTGTTGCCTCTCTTTCGATTGCCTTTGTTGCAGATAGGAAGCCTCAAACTATTATAAAAATAATAAACACTGAAAATTGAATGTACTTAGGATGTATTTGGATTGCACTTAAATACATTTTTTGTAATAGCTTGGGGTTAGTGACCCCGCTACGTTACTAGGTTTCTAAACAACAAACAAAGGCACCGGTGCGTTGAATTAGATATTCTTTAGGGCCTACCATAGATTTCCTGCGTCCCACAAAGCAGTCTACCTAAACTCTATAACTTTACTAATTTAGAAGCTATAGACATTACCCCTAACTATTATTATTTACTGACAACTTTCTACCCCATTTCTCACCTTAGAAACATCACCAAATTAAACTTAGCACCAACGATTTAGTCAGATATGAATAACCATGCTCTAGTCCAGCCACAAACCAACGAACAGCCAGCGTTGCTCTATTTATCCCTTCGTGTTACCATTCAGCTTTCTTTTAGTGATTTTTCCCTTTAGTGACTTTAGACTATATACATGTTAGAAAATCTAGAAGAGGAAGAACCATTGTTGTCCCAAGGCGATATGATGACTAAGCTGATTGATGCAGCATTGATTGTATATATTAAGTTAAGGTATATACGTATATCCATCTCATAATTGTAAGGTTAGTGAAAAATTCACTTAATTTAGAGCTAGCATTTTTGGGCTCTTGTGGCATCATTGTTTGGTCACTGGTGGCATCATTTTGGGGCGCTGCGCGTCCTTTCTACTCGTTTGTGGATGTCGTACGTACAGGGTGTGGTCTTATAGAGAGCTCTCTTGCAATTCAGTTTGGTTGTTTAGATACAAGATTGTTGCATCGTGCAATAGTCCAGGTTGCGTTGTTGTTGCAAGGTTGAGAAAGAAGACCATAAATAGTGCCCCTTTTGTTTATCTTAAATTCATGCAACTGAGGTCTAAGGTAGGCCCACATCGAGTCAGCAACCCTGAGGTAGGACCTAATAGGATCTCAATCCGTAAGTTTTAATTTTAGCTTAACTTGGGCTGTAGGTTGAACTGGCCCTTTAGAATTTGGCCGTTCACGGCTCAGCTGGGATTTTGAACCCAACAAATAAATAAATAACATGGTCCTTCGAACCGGATTCTAGCCCAAGACTGAGTCTGACTATTTTTCGGCAAAGTTCTGATTGTGCAAATTGTAGCCCAAGTTAGGCCTAGACGGGTTGAGCATTATTGAATTAAGGTCCCAGGGTAAAAGTTTGGTCGCCCAATTGCGAAACTTGGCCAGTCGTCTGTCGTTGTTTTGGCCTACATTTTACCGGTTTGGTTAATTTGGTTATTATTGAATTAAGGTCCCAGGGTAGAAAGTTTGGTCGCCCAATTGCGAAACTTGGCCACTCGTCTGTCGTTGTTTTGGCCTACATTTTACCGGTTTGGTTAATTTTGGTTATTATTGAATTAAGGTCCCAGGGTAGAAAGTTTGGTCGCCCAATTGCGAAACTTGGCCACTTGTCTGTCGTTGTTTTGGCCTACATTTTACCGGTTTGGTTAATTTTGGTTATTATTGAATTAAGGTCCCAGGGTAGAAAGTTTGGTCCCAATTGCGAAACTTGGCCACTTCGTCTGTCGTTGTTTTTGGCCTACATTTTACCGGTTTGGTTAATTTGGTTTATTATTCGTAGGCGAAGGTTGCAGACCAGTGCGCCAGTTACTTGGGTGGAAAAATTGGTATTCCATACTGGTGTTGGTTAGTACCACCTAGCAATTCAGTTTATTTGAAAGTAAAATTTGCGTTTGATCAGTTTGGTTAAGTATTTCTGCCAATTCAGCTATTTGGCATTGAGCCCAATTGTTGTTTGCATTGAAGATGAGTGCATCTGAATTGAACAAGTTTAAAAAGGAGAAGCGCCTACAAAGGTCTAATTACAAAGGTCATTGCCACTATAGATTCTGCCATAGAGCAAGAGGATTTACGCTTAGTGACTGCGCAGCTTTCCATATTAGAAACTAAAAAGGTTGCTCTAAGTGAGGTAAATGTTAAAATTGAGGCTCTTATAGAAGAGGATGAAATAGAAAATAACATAATTTACTTTGAAGAGATTATTGATGATATAATTAAAGTAGGCCTCCGAGCAAAAGAGTTTAGCAGCTCAGTACAGTTAGAGAAGGTCTAATAATGAAACACAACACTCAACAAATGATGTTTGTGAAGTTAAGGTTAACAGATCTGTAGTTCAATTACCGAGCTTGTACTCAAAACATTTTCTGGGAGTATTCAGGAATGGCAAGGATGGGCAGACAGTTTTCAATCAGCAGTTCATTCTAGTCAAGTGTTAAGTGCCGTGGAGAAGTTTAATTATTTGCAGTCCCTCTTGGAAGGGGAGGCAGCAAAGACTATAGCAGGATTAGCATTAACAGAGGCTAATTATAATGTGGCTTGGATATATTAAAGAAACGGTTTGGTAAGCCAGAGATCTTAATTAAAAGCCACCTCCGTGCACTTTTAGCTATACCTCCTGTTAATAATCCTAATAGTGTCAAGGAGTTACGGCAGTTATAGGATGAATTTGAATTAGAACTAGGTCCCTGGACAACTTGGGTGTAGGAATGGAAAGGTATGGTATAATGTTGGTTCCTATACTGGAGTCTAAATTGCCTAGCTCAATTTTGCTTGAATTAAGTAGGGGACACTCTGCAGAACATGTGTACATCCCCCTTCAGCAGATGTTAAGTCTTTTAGGCACAGAATTAGCAAGACGAGAGGGAATTGAGTTTGCACAGTGGGATGGTAAACAAGGGGACAAAGGCAGGCACAGCACCAAAGTTTTACAAAAAGGAATAGCCCAGGTACAGTGTCAGCTCTACATGCATCCTCTGAGAATAAATTAAAGGGAATCAAGGAATGCATATTTTGCGAAGGCAACCACAAGTCATATAAATGTGAGGTGGCTGAGGCTTTACCCTTTGAGGAGAGAAAGGACAGGGTAACTAAGTCCACAGCATGTTTTAAATGTTTTTTGAAAGGTCACAGAGCAAGGTTTTGTAAGTTTAAAATTTTGTGCAAAAAATGTCATGGTAGGCATCAGCCATTATTGTGTGAAAACACTCCTAGTAGGCCTACCCCAGAAGTAGAGACATCAGTGGCACATGCCACTGCTATGCAAGGGAGTAAAAGTAAAGGGGGATTATTGCAAACAACTGCAGCCTTATTAATTGGGAATGATGGAGAAGCTACTGTAAGAGTGTTGTTTGATAGTGGTAGCCAGTGTAGTTTTATTAAGACCAGAATTTCCAGAAAATTGAAGTTTAAAGAACTTAAGAGGGAAAATTTAAGAATTTCTGGGTTTGGGGGTTCCGTTCAAAACCGAACCAAATTTAAGAAGGTAGAAGTTCTGGTTAAGGGTTGTTACCGAAAGTCCCACTATCAAGGTCCAAGCTGTAGAGATTGAGGAACTTTGTGCTCCAGTCACTTTGTTTAGATATGGCATGTGTCCAAGAATTGCAAGTTAAAGGAATTAATTTGGGCAATAATAAGTTTGAAGGAACAGAAGATATTAGTCTTTTGATTGGAGCTGACTACTTTTGGGACTTCATCACTGGTAATATTGTCCGCACTCTCGAGGCCCGGTAGCTATTGAAAGTAAGCTAGGCTGGATGCTACATGGTAGCTATTGCAATGAAATGGATTAAGGCTCTTTTTGTTAAGATTGAGAACAGCCATGGTCGAAAGGCATTTGAAAGCGTTTTGGGAACTTGAATCATTGGCATAAAGGACAAACAGAACAGGCAAGTACAGTGAACATGATGTTTTAGAGCAATTTGAAAAAGGGATTGGTTTAGAGATGGTTGCTATGAAGTTGGCCTACCATGGAAGGATTCTTGCAAACCCGGTTCAAACCTTCAGCTAGCTAATCGGAGGTTGGAGACTTCATTGTACAGGCTAAGAAAAAATGAGGAGTTGTTAATTGAATACAATGAGGCCATCCTAAGTTATGTAAGGAGGGCTATGCTGAAGGGGTGCAAGGTGAGTTGGTGAGCCAGGAGGCACATTATCTCCACACCATGCAGTGGTACGGCGAGACAAAACTATCACGAAACCGTGGGTAGTTTTTGATGGCTCAGCCAAGGACAAAGGTGGTGTGTCCTTGAATGACTGTTTGGATGCTGGGCCAAATTTAAATGCAGATTTATTTTCCTTGTTACTGAGATTCAGGTTTGGTAGAGTAGAATTGACTGCAGAGGACAGGGATACAGTAAGGTATCTGTGGGTGGATACGAAAGACTTGTTGGAAAATGAACCTAAGGTTCAAGCATATAGAATGAAGTCAGTGTTGTTTGGCCTCAGTTCTAGTCCATTTCTGTTGGCAGCTATTATGCAGTCCCATTTTAAGAAATATTCTGAAGTCTATCCTAACACTATTGAACACATAAGGAAAAATTTTATGTTGATCATTTGCTGTGTTCCGTGGATAATACAGAAATGGCTAAACAGATATTCAGGGAGGCTAGAGCTATAATGAGGGAGGCTGGCTTGGAGCTTAGAAAATGGCAGACCAATCATTCTCAATTACAAGAGTTTATGAGTCATTCCTGTGTAGTACCTGATGCAGCAGAAAGTATTGAGGATTTGGTATTAAGGAGTTGTGGGCAATAGACACAAAGGTGCTAGGCATTGTTTGGCAGCAAGATGATGATTTGTTTACCTTCAATGGGAAATCTTTAGTAGAGCTGGCTGAGAATGAGAAAGGTGGACAAAACGTACACTCTTAGTTTGGCTTCAAAGGTCTTTGATCCTCTGGATTCCTGGCTCCATTTGTGATAAAGTCAAAAATTTGGTTTCAGAGCCTCTGGGAAATTGGACTTGGTTGGGACCAAGAGTTACCTGATCATATGGTGGTAAAGTGGAAATATTGGTTCAAAAATTGGCACATCTTGGAGACATTGAAATCCCAAGATGGTACTTTGGAGAGTTGAACAATAGTCCAGACAATTTGGAGCTGCACATCTTTTGTGATGCAAGTGAGGAAGCCTATGCAAACTTGTATTTATATAAGAGGCGCATTGCAAGAGGAAGTAAGTTGCAGGTTGGTTGCTGCAAAGAGCAGAGTAGCACCTTTGAAAAGGCTTTCTGTTCCAAGGTTGGAATTGATGGGTGCAGTTATTGCTAGTCGGCTTGCAGTTACAGTGCAAAAGTCTTTGGCCTCTATGAAATTCCAAGCTATTATTGGACAGACTCCACTATAGTTTGGCACTGGTTAAGAAGCAGGCAAGGAAATGGAAACCATTTGTTGCCAATAGGGTGGAGGAAATTCAAGCGCACACAGATCCCAAGCAATGGAAGCATTGTCCAGGCACCCAAAACCCCGCTGATTTACCAACACGAGGAATTTCAGTGAAAGATCTTGCACAGTCAAGTTTGTGGTGGAATGGGCCAGAGTGGCTAAAACTTGGAAGTGAAAACTGGCCTTCTAATCAGCCTATTGTAGGAGAATGCCAGGCTGAAGAAGATGGGTGAGTGAGGTGAGAAAATGCACTGTGAACAGTTGTCAAGTTATGCAGCAGGACCCCATATTGAGGCTTGAGGACATTAGCAGTCTGAAAAGGTTGTTAAGTGACAGCATGGGTATATAGATTTACCAACAATAAGGGAGAAACAAGAAGGGAAGGAATTCTGAACAGTAAGGAGATTCAGCAAGCCAGGAAATACTGGGTGGTATGTATGCAGAAGGAAAAATTTAGTGAAGAGAAGGAATTCCTCACCAGCAGTCCATTACAGGTTCTACCAACACATTCTGCTCTCAAGGGTTTGGATGTGTTTTTGGATCAGGACTTATTGAGAGTAGGAGGTAGACTACAGTTTTCTGGGCTTCCAGAGGAGAAAAGACATCCAATTTTGCTACCTTCTTGGGGGCACTTTGTGGAACTTTTGATCCTTGATACTCATCATAAGTTGCTACATGCTGGAGTTAGAGAAGTGATAATAGAGATCAGACAACAGTTTTGGTTTCCCAAAATTAGACAAGTAGTAAAAAAGGTCTTGCATAAATGTGTGGTTTGCAAGCGTTGGAGTGCAAAGCCTTATTGAGCAAGGGTAGTCTAACAAAGGTTATATACATCTTTTCACATGTGCTACCACCAGAGTATTCCATTTGGAGTTGGTAGCAACTTAAGTAGTAATGTATTTCTTTTGGCCTTTAAAAGGTTTGTGAACAGAAGGGGTTTCCCAAATAAAATCATATTGGATAATGCAAAAACCTTCAAAAGGGCTGCAAAGGAACTCCAAGAAGTTTGGTCCTTGCTAAAAGAGGAGGGATTCCAATCCTACTTTTTACACCATGGGGTACAGTGGGAGTTTATTGTTGAGAGAGCACCATGGTGGGGAGGATTTTGGGAAAGGCTAGTGAAAAGTGTAAAGTGTCCATTAAATAAACTTTCAGCTAATGCTTATTTGAGCTAAGAAGAATTCTGCACTGTTTTGTGTGAAGTAGAAACAATGGTGAACAGTAGGCCTATCACCTTTGTTTATAACAGTATGCAGGATGCAGAGCCACTGACACCAAATCATTTTCTTTGTGGTAAACGATTAACATCAAGCCCCAGTTTGCCAGAAATCTTGCAGCCTATCCAGAGCACTCAAGAAGAGTTAACCAGAAGGTTGAAGAGCTATAAGATCAGTTATGGAAGTGGTGGCAGATGGAATACTTGCCTGAACTCAATTATTACCCATCAGGCAATGTAAAGGGCTCCAATGGAAATTGTTTCACGGTGGGAGAAGTGGTAATGATTGGGAATGAAAGACTAAGTCAATGCTGGAAGCTTGGCATAATTGAAGAGTTGTTTGTTGGCAAAGGCAATTTAGTCAGGTCTACACTGGTAAAGACTTTAGGAGGAAAATTAAAGAGACCTATAAAAAAACTCTATGCTTTAGAAATAAGCAAAATCACGGATAGTCAAGATGAAACATTTGAGTTACAGCCTCATGGAGATGGCTTGGCTAAACTTACAGAAGGTAATGACAACAATGCTTCATCGGTGGGGAGTGTTAGAAAATCTAGAAGAGTAAGCGCCATTGTTGTCCCAAGGCGATATGATGACTAAGTTGACTGATGCTCTTGTGGCATCATTGTTTGGGCACTCTTGTGGCATCGTTTTTTTGGGGGGCACTGCGCGTCCTTCCTACTCGTTTGTTGAATGCGGCATTTACAGGGTGTGGTCTTATAGAGAGCTCTCTTGCAATTCAGTTTGGTTGTTTGGATACAAGATTGTTGCATCGTGCAGGTTGTTGTTGTTGTTCCAAGGTTTAGAAAGAAGACCATAAATAGTGCCCCGTTTGTTTTTATGTTAATTTTTTGCAACTGAGGCCTAAGGTTGGCCCACATCGAGTCAGCAACCCTGAGGTAGGACCTAATAGGACCTCCAAGTCCGTAAGTTTTTAGTCTAGCTTAACTTGGGCTGTAGGTTGAACTGGCCCTTCAGAGCTTGGCCGTTTTGGGCTCAACTGGGATTTTGAACCCAATAAAATAAAAAATAACAATCTTTGAGTAGCCTGTCAATTTCTAAATCTACCTTCTCCCACAGTGCATGTGCAATTGAACGAGCCTTAGAAAATTTCGATGTTACATTAGGGTCTACCTCTATAGAGTCTTACTATTATGGCGGCCATACGTCCGGCTTTAGGCCGGCCAGTCCGCCTTTTGAGGAGCCACCTTGAGCCGGACGTTAATTTGTCCTCCTTTTTGGGGTCTGGCTAAAAAGAATTATATAAATTACCTTAGGTACACTTAAAATAGCGGGTACTGAAGGGCCATAATAACCGTTAACGTATTTTTATTATATGTAGTTGGCAACACTGCTGATAAGCCGCATTTGCTTTTAATTTTATGACTACGAGTCGGACAGTCAGTCTGCCCAAGGAGTAAAAATGAATATTCATTTCTTTCAGTTATATATGTTAACGTACGGCCACATACGCAGTGTCCTCCTTTTTGGAAATTTGGAAATGGCCACCCTACCTACTATACAGTCCTACTTGAGGCCCCAAAACAGAAGAAAACGCCCTTAACCATGAGTCTATGTGAGACAGATGCGCGAGTGTATGCACATCTGCCTGACCCTTTGGCAAAATTTTGTCAATAGGCATTTTCAAAGCATCAATCCAATGACGGCCTAGCAGAGTAGGCCGTTGCTCATCCACCACTAAAAGAGTTAATGGATGAGACAAAATTTTCTTGTTGAGTGTAACTGTGATGGGTGCTTCTCCACAAATAGGTATTTGTACGTCCCCATATTTTTTTAGTATTGTTTTAGATGCATGTAGTTTAGGTATATTTTTGAAAGTTTTGTCAATAACTGTTTTGGACATTACAGTTCGGGCAGCACTGTATCTAGTTCTAGAGGAACTGAAAATTACTTTTAGGCCTACCTCTACAATATATGGACCTGTATTATCACCACTTTGCCGCTCATAAAATAGGTACTCCACTTCAATGTTCGAAGTATTTCCCTTTTGAGGATTTACACTAGAAATGTTATATTAGAATTTTCACCCCTTGTTTTCTTTGAAAAACAAACTTTAACTATGTGGCCTATTTTACTACAGTTTCGGCAAACTGCTTCTTTAAAAGGACAGTCCTTCTTCTAATGGTGTTTTCCACACCCAGTACATGGCTTGGAAGGCTTTTCCTCCTGTTTAGTGTTTGAATTAGTAGGTTTAGTCGTATTTGACGCATACCTTTATTTGTTTGTCTAGTAGGCTCATTAGGTCTGCCTGGCCTAGAAGATTTAAAGCTATTTACGTGTTGGGCTTTACTATTGTGACTGCCAAAAGCTCTAACATCTTTAGCAGCTGCTTACCTAGCCACAGCTATTTCTACAGCCTGACTAAAAGTTAGGTCCTGTATAGCTAATAGGGCTCTTTGGGTAGACTCCTCTTTGAGACCCATTACAAACCTATCTCTTAGCATTTCGTCTAATTTGTCCCCAAATTTACAAATACGGCTTTAGGCTTTTATACCTGCAACAAACTCTGCAATGCTTTCATTCGCAGTGTGATGCCTCGAATAAAATTTGAAACTTTCATAATGAGAACTACTCGGGGTTTGTAGTGATTGGTTAGGGCCTGTACCAATTCACTATAGTAGTGCAAGTTTCCGGTGTTTTAGAAGCAACTAGGTCCATAACTAAGCCAAACGTTATGGTGTTGGGGTATTGGGGGTGAGGGTAATGGGGTGGAGTAATGGGGTAGGTGTTAGCCCCAAAGTTGCACAAAGGGGGGGAGGGGTCTTTGGGGGAGAGGGAGAATGACCTCCCCCCAAAGGGGTAACCCTAATGTGCCTTCGCCGTAGGCGATTTTGCGAAGCACAAACCCCGCCCGTAGGGCTGGGAGCCGAAGGCTCTGCTTGTAATTATTTATAATGTTTCTATTAAATTTAAGTAGTGTATATACTGTATTGTAAATATTCAATTGGGCCGTGAACATAATTATTTGTAATATTCCTATTAAATTTAAATAAAGTTTAGATCGCTAACGGTAATTTACTGTAGGTATTACCGTGGGATTTAAACTGACTATTACGACTTAGATTACGTAACCACCCCACTTGTCTGTTCTATGGGTTTGAGGAGCCTTGGAATTAATAATTTCGATTCTTCTTATCCTCAGAGTGGATTTAAGAGTAGCTGTAGAAGATCTAGGAGTGGTTAACTTGCTGGCCATAACTTACTCGAACAGAGTCATTCAGACTCAGTCGAGCTTAACTCGGGTACGGATTGGGTCGAGGTGGTGATTAGCATCAAGAACTTCGTAGAGCTATCACCCTTCGCTTCTGTGGCTGTTCACTCGAGGTTTGGTTCAGGGAGTTCCACCCAGGCCATAAGTCGCTCATTCTGTGTGGGACCTCAAAACTGCACAGAACCGCAGTTGAGGTCAAAGCGCGTCTCGATTGAGGGCTGGTTAGGTCTGGCATTTGAGTCAGGGTGGTTAGCCCCCCCGCGAGTCCCCACATAATTTGGTCCTTCGAACCGGATGTTTATAGCCTGATTAACCAGCTCTATTAGCTAAGTTCGGTTCTGATTATAGTGTGTTAACTTTTGAGGCCATAATCAGCCTTTTTAAAAATGTCTTCCGAATATCAATTCGTTAAGGACCTCAGCCAAACTGGCAAAGATCTCGGCTATGAAGACGAAGAGCTCAGAGAATGGGTATCTAAAATGCAGATAGCTGAGCGTCAGCGAAGGGCTGAAGAGTTAGAATTGAGAAAGATCGAATCAGCGGCGAAAGCCCGTGCTGAGGAATCAGCGGCGAAAGCCTGTGCTGAGGAATCGGCAGCGAAAGCCCGTGCCGAGGAATCGGCGGCGATGAATTGAGAAAGTTGGAGCTCGAAATTGAGCAAACGATTAAGCTTAAAGAGCTAGAAATCGAGCAAGAACGCGTGAGAGCGCAGGCTAACCGGCCCTCAAAGGAAGATGGGCTTTCTAGGGTTGCAGGTAATTCAGTAAAGTTACCTCATTTGCAATTACCGATTTTTGAGGGTAAACCCACTCAGTAGCCCTGTTCAAAAATCAACTTTTTCTTATTTTCATAGGTTTCTGTACTTTTTCCCATGCTTTTTGACCTGAAAAGGCCGAAAATCACAACCATTTTGACCCAGGTTGTTGGGAAGCATTGCCGCATGGAGCTTTAAGTTTTCTGCCTTGAAATCGGCCAAAAGCACCAGTTCCGGGGTCCCTTGAATCATGTTTTGCACTATAACTTTTTATCTAAACAAGATAGAACAACAAAATAGGCACCAAATTAAAGTGTTTTTAATCCTCTTTCTAACTTATACAATTATGATAGTCTTGGAACAAGAAATGGCACATTGGTACATACAAAGATTTCAGAAATATCACAAAATTCGTTTTCTCACACTCAAGGCAGACAAGGCGCCTTATTCATGACACAAATTTGGGCGATTAACATTTTGTCACAAGTCTAATCGATCAAGAAGTGAAAGCATTACATGATGATTAATTTCATAATGACATTTACACAGTCAGTTGTTGAGTTTGTTTCTTGAAGCTGTCAAAGCGGCGTCTGTTGAACTCCACAGCTTGAAGGAGATAGTCCCTTTGCTTGGCATCTGTTGTTATGACATTTGCAAAGTCGCTCATCATCTTGACACCACGTTCAGCAATGTCATTCACCGCTTTCAGATTCTTAACATAGTCCAACGCTTTTCTGTAGTCCTCATTCTGTGGCCAAGACGTGACAGGTTCCAGAAGCCACTCGGATCCAATGTTCAGTGTGTCCAGCAGGAAATGTGATTCTGGGCCAATGAGATCAACCAGGGTGGTCTTAGCTGTGACTCTCTGGAATAGAGGCTTTCCTGTTCTGAAGCTGTCTGGCTTCTCAGTGGCATGTAACTGGGCAGCAATGTCGTGCTTCAATGTGTCACTCAATCTACTGCTGAACAGGGCAAATGGCACGACTTCCTGCGTCAGGTACCATTTGTGGTTTTCCATCTTATTAAGTACTGCATCAGCAAGCTCTGGGTCAGTTTTCTTGTACTTCAACATGTCCTGGATTAGACTTAGATCATTCACGGGAGCATCTGCAGCAGACATTGACATCATCCATACAGGAGTGTAGAACAGCGCAAGGAAGGTGTTGAGTCTTTCCAGCTTTGATACAGTGTCTTCGTCGTACTGAAGTTGATCTGCAAACATCAGCATTTTCATGGAGTACAGGTTTCTGGCCATCCATCTGGCCTGATGAATGGCGCCTGGTCGACTCCAGTGAATACCTCGAGGAGGCGTTCCTCCAAGAACAATGACTGTCAGTTCAGCCATTTCCCTGTAGTCGGCTCTTGGAAGCCTTTCTGCTGTTAGAATGTCTTGGAGTATTTCTTCACTGTTCTTCTTTTCCTTCAGCCATTTGCTGTTGATAGCCAGCATCTTTGGGTTTTCCTTGGACAAGTCCGTCCAAACATCCTTCAGATGCTCAAACCAGGATTATCTGGCCCCTTCACCTTCCCAAACAGCTTCTCCCAAACTGCTCCTACTAGGATTTCCAGGATGTGATGTCGACAGGCCAGATAAAACACCTTTTTGTTCAGCATTTTCTCTAGCAGTTTGGCAGCTCCTCTGTGAACTCCACTGTTACTGGATGTAGTGTCAAAAACAAGGGCAGTAACATTATCCGTAAGTTCCCATGTCTCCAGTAAATCCATTGAAGCCTCAGCCTGAGCTGTGCCAGAAGAATTGTCGATGACAGGTACTCCCAATAACTTTCCTTCAGTGTATGAAGGTGGACCAGACACTAGCACAGCTAAAGTCTCTGAGGTACTTCCAGGTTCATTGCCCAAGACATCTTTGAGCAACTTTCCATCCCAGTGTAAGGCAGCGTACTGTGGGGGTTTTCACAAAACTTGGACATGTGACTCTGGCTGATATTATACCTGGAGAGCATTCTGTTGCGACGTGTTGTTGAGGTTGAGATGACGAAGTTATCCAGATCAGCCCCTCCAGCTTTCAAGGTGGGAGAAACCATGGCAGTAATTTGATTGTCTGATAAACCAAGACGATCAGCTGTATTGCAGATGACATCACATTCCATGACCTTCCTTGGAAACGTCAAAGTCACACTAGTCACAGTGTCTTGATGGTGAGAACATCCAGGACGAGGCTGATGGTAATCCATGTCCTCTGTGTTAGCGTCGTTGTCAGTTGAGTCACCCCAGGTAATGTCATCCACATGAACAACTGCCTCTTGTTCTGCTGCAGCTGTAAAATAGTACATGTTAAGACAGTAATTGTTAAGTACATGCTAAATATCGCAATGGAGTAAAACTTAAAACTTTTTGTAACGTTCAAAGTAATTAGTTTTACCTTGTTCTTGTCTATGCTACAGTCTTTCATTCCTCGCTGCTTGCTGCAGGGATCTTGTCTCAAAAATCTTGTCATGACCAGACATATGACCTTTCCTCTGAGTCTTTTGGTCTTCGTAGAACCTGATATCCTCATCTTTCTTCTCTCTGGATAACAGTCTGTTGTTCTGTATTTCCTGGATTGCATCTGGAGCTCCTATATCGAACAGGCTGTCTAATTCTAGCACAAATGCTCCTCTTTTTCCTCCAGGGTTACTTGCTCTTCCTTTGCTTTTCACCAGAGCACGATGTTTCTCATGTAGTTTCATGAAGAGCTTCATTGCGTTGTACTTGGTCATTGTCTTGATCCTAGCCATCTGCCAGAATGGGATGATAGATTCAACTGTTTCATATGCAAGGTCTTGAACCATGGCCTCCCTGCATTTTCCGGTAAATTCTGAAGATTAAGGAAATACTGGAACGCCTGTCTGTTGGTGGGAAGCTGGGAACCACTGATAAAAGCTGAAGGGTATCCAACCAGGAAAGTTTCAGTGAGAGATCTGGTAGATGGCCCAGTTGACACCTGCCTGTGGACAGTACGTGGAGGTTCTGAGATATCAACTGTGCGCCCACGGAGCTCCCTCAGCTCCTTGCTTAATGCCATTGTGAAGTTGTAACTTGTAGATGGTTTTCTAGATTCTGATTGAGTTTCTGTTGTTTCCTGAAAAATGATAGATAATTATTATTATTATTATTATTAATTATTATTTATTTATTATTATTATTATTATTATTATTATTATTATTATTTATTAATTTTATGCTCTTTCATTTGATACCTAATTTGTTGCTCTATCTTGTTTAGATCAAAAGTTAAAGTGCAAAACATAATTCAAGGGACCCCGGAATTGGCGCTTTGGCCGATTTCAAGGCAGAAAATTTAAAGCTCCATGCGGCAATGCTTCCCAACATCCTAGGTCAAAATAGTTGTGATTTTCGGCTTTTTCAGGTCAAAAAGCATAGGAAAATGTACAGAAACCTATGAAAATAAGAAAAAGTTGATTTTTGAACAGGCCTACCCGGGCCACTCAGTGGTTCCAATTTTTGATAGTTTTAGATTATCCGTACATACGACGCACACAGACCTAGCCGGTTCTCAGAAGTTTACCTATTTAAGAGGCCAACTACGGGGAGAGGCTTTGAAGCTCCTCGAAGGGTTTTCATTAACCAATAATGATTACGAAGAAGCATTTAAACTACTTCAAGAAACTTTTGGGAAACCATAACGCATCATTCAGGCGCATATTTACGCCTTGTTCGATCTAAAGGGTCCCCCTGCAAGCGTTAAGACTTGGGAGCATTCCGGTCCATATACGAGTGCCATTTGAGAGGATTAAAATCCTTAGGAGTTAAAGTAGAAGATGCTGGTTTTGTTTTAGCCGCTCTTCTTATTAGAAAGTTACCTAATAAGGTTAGGGATAACTTAAATAGGGTCGTGAGATCCAATTACTGGGAATTAGATGCCTTTCGGGAGCCCATGAATGCCGAAATAGAACATACACAAGATGTTGAGCCAGAATTGAAAGCGGAAACGTCGGTCTCCCGTAAGAGGGAACAACATAGTCGCAGCATAGGAAAAGGGAATGATTCACCCTATGAGAAATATAATAAATTTACAGCAGGTAACTTTAACGTCACTGCTAAATCAAAAGGAAAAGGCAGGCAAAAGACGGACTCAGAAGTTCGTAAACCATCCTGTCAATTGTGTTTTAAGGAACATGTGTCCGAGTATGATTCAGATCAAGATGGCAAGAGTAGGGCAGAACAAGCAAAGGAGATGCACTTATGTACTCTTTGTCTCAAAAATAACCATATAGTTAATGACTGCCGTAGCAACCAGACTTGTTAATAGAGTCAATATATGAAAAAAATAGGCTGAATGTAAAAAAATTGCAACAAAAGCTATTTTGCTGGATTTCGGTTTGTTGGGTCACACTGATGAACATACAAAAAGTCTATAGAAATCTGACCTCTGGAAAGTTGTCAGTTTCAAGATGGCGGTCAAGATGGCCGCCAATACCTTAAAATGGCTATAAGTTACTATTTATCCTAGAGTGATGATTTTGGTGTCTATACCTAGGTTTTAGGGGTCAAGGAATCACATAAAACCAATTGAAGTAAATAAAGTAATAAAACAATAAATAAAATAAATAATAATAAATAATACAATAAATATAAATAAAAATATTAAAATAAAAATATTAAAAATATTAATAAATAAATAATAAATAAAATAATAATAAATGAATAAGGTAATTAAAGTAAAACAATTAAACCAAAACTTTCTAATTTCGTGATCAGTTGACAGCTGAAGCCATTGCCATGTAGCAATGACCTCGTCATCACAGATTGAATTATTCATTACTGTGATATGCACACTACACGACAGATGTAAGCAGACTGAAATTGAATCGTAACATCTGTTTAGCGCATGCGCATTAACATCACATGTTTTTGTTTTATGCTTGTTCAGTGTGCGGTGGTGAAAATGTGGTCATGTCATGTGGTGAAAATGTTTTTGTGTTAACGTGTTTCATAACGTGTAACTAAGACAAGTAGACGCATCCATATTTTCGATTGATGAAATGTTTCTGTCAATTCAGTTTGATTAATATTCCTTTTTTTACTATTTCAGATCTTCAAGATGAGCAGGAGCAGTGATAATCAGAAGGCTTGTCCACTTTGTCGTGAAGACATTGGAGAAAAAGACACCTTGTCATAGGCGAAAAAGGGGCTGCTGGTATCAGTGCAGCAAGTCTCCAGAGAAAGGATGATATTGTCGTTACTACTGGTTCCATTGTTCATTCAAAGTGTCGCAAAGCGTACATAAATCGGAGTGACATAAAAAATTATTTAACGAAGCAATGCCAACCCGGCCGATCTAAAGCAACCAAGAGGACCGCACGCAGTAGTACAGGGCCATATGATAGTCGAACGGACTGTTTGTTCTGTACTTGTAAAGTTTTGAAACCAGATTCAAAAGAACGAGGCAGTTCATCGTTAGATTGGAGTTACGTCAAGACTGATACGTTTTCAAGGAGCATTATTGAAAGTAGCAACACTCGAGGTGATGATTGGGCGGTGGAGGTGAAAGGTCGCATAGCATATTATGGAGTGATTTACATGCGGCAGATTGCATATATCATCATTCATGCTGTGTGAACTTTCGAACTGGACGAGGCATACCGCAACAATATCTCTCACAACCACCAGAAAAACGAAATAAAGTTGGTCGACCAAAAGCTGCTGATCAGGAACAAGCATTTCTAAAAACATGTGTGTATTTAGAGACCAATGATGAGGAACAATTAACTATCGCAAGCCTCACGAACAAAATGGGGGAGTTCCTATTGGAGGAAGAATCGTCTCCTTATGGCAATCAGTATATGAAAATCAGGCTAAAGGAACATTACGGGAACTCTGTATACATATCAGAATGTGAGGGGCAGCGTGGAAACACAGTGACAATGCGTGAAAAGACTTCAAAAATCCTTTTGTCATATTTCAACAAAGCAAAGGACGGTGATGAAGAGTCACAAAAGAAAGCAATAATCGAAACTGCCGCTAGATTACTGAAAAATGACATCAAATCGGAGGTTCCGTCAGTAACAGACAGGTATCCTGACAAATCAGACCTAAAACTCAATTCAGCTTTGCAGTACCTCCCTGACTCTCTTCACACCATGCTAGAATTACTTTTTGTTGGAAAAGACACACAAAGAAAGGTCACAACCATCGGTCAATCTATCATTCAAGCAGTTCGACCTAGAGCTGTTATTTGCCCTTTACAAATTGGACTCTCTGTTCAGATGCACTATTAGGGTGTGTCAATTTTAGGGAGCAAAGCGAAATATTTAGATTTTCAAAGACTACTAGTGACCAAATGATGCATTTTTATATGCTAAATCGAAATATGGCTTTAAAATCTAGATTTGACCACTGCTAGCTACTTATATTTGAAGTTGAAGTTTACGAAAAATCAGCAATTTTTGCAAGTATTTTTTTATTGTATATAACTACATTTTACATACATTACATACAATTAAAGACATTTTGATTGTATTTCAATATTAAAACTTAGAAATATAGATAGGTTTCTTGAACTTTGCCAAGGATGCCATGTCTACCTTGCTCTTGTTCAAGGACATGAGCTCCCTGCTGGCCACCTGACCACTAATGTACGCCTCCCTCCTCTCTTGTGAGTAAACATGTTGTGCTGCTTCAGTTGTCATCCACACCTCTCTACTGACTGTGTGTGTGAGGGCCATGTAGGAACTTCCATTGGTCTATCCAGAAACTCCTTGATTGCAGCAGTGGTGAGGGAGCAGGTCAGAGAATGCTCAGTCACGCCAGAGTTCCAGTCAATAAGCTCCGAGAGTTTGGTGGCATCTGGGTTGATGTCAGGAGTCTTCCTGGGTCTGACACTGCAGTCTCTTACCTGTGTGTCCTCATCTCCTTCACCTCTGATTTCCAGTATCCTCTTCACTGCCTCCCTCCTCTCCTCCTCCACCTCACTGCACAGCATGGCCTGGAGCACAGCCTCAGAGTGTGTATACCAGGCTGATCTCTTCACTGTAGGCATCACTATTCCTATCACCTCCTTCTTCTGACTTCTGAGCAGCTCCAGCTGGTACAGTACATGCCTGGGACCCTCAACCCAGCTGTGATTTAACTTGATGTTGAACTAGTTTGGCATGTAGACTCCCACTATGAATTCCACAATTATCCTCAGATTCTTCAGGTTCCTACCCTTCAGCCCATGTTTGGAAATTCACAATCTGCAGAACCTTAGAGCCGTGTTGACCCACTTACTGTGACAGACTGGCTCAATTTCCAGGAGAGCTAGACTCTGAGGTACCTCTCCCGATCTGATAGCAGTGATGATTCTGTAGCCATATGATTGGTCTGTGCTGAGGTCCTTGACTACCTCCTGACTGAGATGGGGTAGAGGAGGACCAACAGTGATCCTCGTGATGTTTGGGTTGATCTCCAGCTCAGTGGCAGTGTCTAACATCTTCCCTAGGGGCCCAGACCACTTGTTGTTGCTCAATGTTTTGCTACCCAGTGCAGTTACCAGGTGTCTGAGACTCAGCTCCCCAGTGTGCAAGTCACAGACAATTCACACCAACTTCCTGCTAAGCTTGGCCTCCACATAATGCATTACTCCTCCCTCCCAGCCAATATTGACATTAGTACTGCCACCTCCTATGGCCAAAAGGGTCTGGTCTGCTCCTCTCTCTCTTAGCCAGTTCACCAGATGATCAGCAATGACCTCAGCATGACTTCTCTCTGGTACAAAATGCCACAAATATTTCCCACCTGGTTCATTGCACACTGTGTAGTGTTCTTCTTTAATGAGGCCAGGAAACTGCCTGTCACTGCCCTCAGCTTCCATCATCACTTTCGTGTCATCTCTTTTCCCATCAAAGAAGATACAGGTGATGCCATTTTCCCTAATCTCTTCATCAAACTTCTTGACCAGCTCCTTAGTCAGTCTCTCCTGAGCCCTCCTCACCTTGTTGTGGTCAATCATCAGTGTTGTGTCAAACTCTGTGATAAGACCAGCATCAATCCAGGCAGCAGTGGCAATCTCTGCACTCTCCCTCAGCCCAGTGTGATGTCTCAAGCTAGCCAGAGCTATGTTGGTGATGTCTTCAGTGTTGTATTTCTTCTTCTTAGCCACAGGCAAGGAAGAAGTTGTCGCAGCCTCTGGTATGAAGTCTTCGTACTCCTCTCTCCTCTCTCCTCCCTGCCTCCTCCAGTATATCTCCAGTCTCCTCCAACTCCATCTCCAGCAGTGACTCCTCCCTCAACTCCTCTTCTTTCTTGGCTGACTCCTCTGCCTTCCTCCTCCTCTTCTCCTCAGCCTTCCTTCTCTGCTCCTGTCTCTGCAGCACTGCTCCTGTCTCCTGCTCTCAGGGTGATCAGCTAGACCCATCTGGTGTGCCCCCACACTCCTTCGGTGGCAACTGGGCGACAGCCAACTAGGCGACAGGACAACTGGGCGACAACCAACTAGGCGACAGGACAACTGGGCGACAACCAAATAGGCGACAACAAACTAGGTGACAAACTAGGCGACAACAAATATATACATATATATACAGGGCGTCCCAAAAAAATGTATACACACTTTAAATAATTATAAAGGCAGTGTTTATTAAAATACATTTCATTTTCAAAATGTAATAGAATCTACAGACATTATTTAATTGTTTTGTCAACGCCTGTTTTCAAACTGACGTCCGTTCTGGTCCAGGCACTGCTGATAACGCGAAGCAATGGAATCGCAAACATCACGAAACATTTCGTTTGGTATTTGTGTGCATTCTCGTTCAATGGCTGCTCTCAATTCAGCGACTGTTGCAGGTTTTATAGCGTAGACTTTGTCTTTTAAGTATCCCCATAAAAAAAAGTCTAGTGGTGTAGGTCTGGTGAACGCGGAGGGTATTCTACGAAACCCCTTCGTCCAATCCACATCCACATCGTGCCAAGTACCACTCGCAATACTCCACTCTTCGGTCCGGATCATCATCTTCATTAATAGCATGGACTAATCTTGGAATGTAACTTTTCCATTGACAGCGCTTCAAAATGCGTTGGACAGACGATTCTGAAATTCCTACCTCACGACTCGCTTGCCGCACAGATTTTCTTGGACTTTGGTGATACGTTTCCAGTACTCTTTCTTGCTTTGTGGGGCTTGTCGATGTCCGTGGTCTTCCGGAACGCTTCTTGTGGACATTCTGAACAGTTCCATCGGCTTCAAACTTATCTCTAATTCGAGTGATGGTAAGTCGCGTTGGTGGATCTGTTTGAAACTCCCTCCTAAACTGTCTTTGCACTTCAACTGCGTTTTCACACTTCCAGTAGCATTTTAGAATGAATTTCCTTTGTTCAAAGCTTAGTCTGACTGCCATTATTAATTCTAATGGGTTTAACTTGGAAAGAAAGAAACATCAATTGAGCTATCAGCTGTTAAAGTGTGTATACATATTTTTGGGACGCCCTGTGTATGTATATATATATATATATATATGTATATATATATATATATATATTTATTTATACATTATGTATATTCATACATTACATAGAAATTAAAGTTCCAAGTTTGAAAAGACTTTATGTGTTTTTAACGAAAATATCATGACTTAACCTAACCAATAGTCAAGGGCGTACAGTTGACCTAACCGGGCATTCAATTGACCTAATCTGGCATTCAATCGACCTAACCTGGCATTCAGTTGACCTAACCGGGCATTCAATTGACCTAACTGGGCATTAATTCTTCATTTTTTCTGCTACTTTTACAGATCTGACCGACGCTTTTGGCAACGAAAGAACTAGGTATTTTTACCAAAGGAACACACTTTCCCACACTTAGAGCACTTTTTCATAAACAGTAGATTCTACTCTATCTAAAGGGTGTGGGGTACAATTTTGTTCCATCTGCATAACAATTATATAGTCTCCCCCAATTATATAAATCACGTTTTATAATTCTTTTATCTTAATGATTTATCACATTTTATTTTATGTGTAATAAAGTCTTTTCAAACTTGGACCTTTAATTCCTATCTAATGTATGAATATACATAATGTATAAATAAATAAATAAATATATATATTTGTTGTCGCCTAGTTTTTGTCGCCTAGTTTGTTGTCGCCTAGTTGGTTGTCGCCAAGTTGTTCTGTCGACTAGTTGGTCGTCGCCCATTTGTCCCGTCGCCTAGTTGTCTGTCGCTCAGTTGCCCCTGAACCCCCACACTGCCCACCTTTTCTCTCTGACCTTTAATGAAGGCAAGCTCTTGCACTGGTGTCTTTTGCTCGCTCCTGCAGCTGCAGTGAATGTGAACCTCACTGTTGCAGACAGGGTTGCACCCAAGCTCACTGCAGCTCCTGCTCACACAGTGACAGGTCAGGATGTCCACCAATTTGTCCAGTTTCATCATGAACCTATTTTTGACCTCTAGCTTCACATTGCCAATGGACACCTTCACTGCCTCATCCCACAGTGCCTTCACTTTAGCCCTGATCCTGACCTCAGTGTTGATTAAAGGTCCTGTGAATAGAGCTTTGGCCTTTCTCCACTGTGGGCAGCTCAGCAGGGGGAAGTTCCCTCCCAGTCCCCACCAAATGACTTAGGTGACAACTTGATTTGCTTCGGGTTCTGATTTCTTTCTGATTCAACCAGTGGACCTGTGAACAAAAGAAATGTCATTGAAATTGGATAGTTAATTGAAATTCTTAATATCTTCCTATAAGCTCAGATAAAAGGTTGTGTTGTTATATGTACAAGACTTAATTATTCAAAGTAATGACAATTTCATATATCATATCAAAATATACAGAAAGTTTGGGTCACACATAACATTTCAAATAATTTGAATTACACAATATTTACATTACGAAGTAATCAAAATTGTCAAAAAGGAGGGAAAAACACATGCATTCACAATCAAAACTCCAGCATTTGTGACTATGTGAAACTTAGAACCATACTGCACACCAAAAATAAACAAAGTTGACTACACATATCAATGGCACATTGATGTACGATGCTACAGTCATATTTAGGTTATATTTCAAACCTTTATGGTCAAATATAAGTAGGTAAATGGCTTTTTTAAACAACACTAAAGATATTTCTAAGTTTGCTAGATAATATGACATCATTTGAGCATTAGTAGTTTTTGAATTGTTGACTTTACTAAAATTAACACACCGTAATGCACCATATGCACAGATCGCGAATCCTCATTGACGCTCTTTACTCTATGGGCTTTGGTTCGTCATACTCTGAGGTACAACCCTTTGAAAAAAATGCGGCAAACATGATAGCTCCAGATATGCTAGGTGAGGGTATGGAGATCTTAGACTTGTCCTTGTTATTTGCAGCAGACAATGTGGACTACAACGTCATCACAATTGATGGTAAAGGAACGTTTCATGGAATGGGTATGATCGCAGCGTTAACGCCTGGGCGGCGATCCAACCTTACCATTCAATGAAAAGGCATCTCGGAACTAAACGTTGTTGAAGCAGCTCGAATTGATATCATTGAACGCCGCTTTGCTAAACAAGTGTCCCGTAGTGTAAACCCGTACGGTACAAACGAGTTCGTCTCCGACGAATTGCGTTCTAACGTTGAACCCAAAATTCCTTCGTTCTGACATCATAGAGTGTGCATTCTTTCATGCGCGGAGTAACCCCATATAATCCGCAGAACCCCATGTAATCCGCGGTAACCCCATGTAATCCCAGTAATCCCAACCTAAATTATTAGATGCGAGGTGCATATGAAAATATGCACATCGCATGAATTCTTCGATCCCTCCGCGTCTCCATTATGGTCAGCATCACGCGATGCAAGGCAAGCGTCTATAAACACATGTCTTTTAGTTTTTTATTCTTAAATTTTCCTAAAAACTTGACCTATTCCCATAGATAAAGCATAATTGTGTCAACCTATAGACCACCTGACTTCCCCTAACTCAACCTACTCGCATACCAAATTTCAGCTGTCTCTAACCTCTATTTCTCTTTTCCAAAAAATCACGCAAATTGATTATCTCGAACATGAGATTCATTTGCGCGCTATAACTTCCTTCCAAATCGTTTTCCCTTTTGTACGGGTTCGACCCTCCTTTCATGCCGCCCTTCTGGCGCCTCTGGATCCTACAATTATGCTTTATTATCAAAAGAAAACTGTAAACTCCGCGAAACCTATTTCGATCATGATTGGTTCGCCCCCGGAACTCTCCCGAAGTACAATCTCCCAATCGAAGCTGTCAACTAAAGTCGCCTCCGCCTAAATTCGAATATCGAAAACTATTATAGGCGCTTGCTGTTAGACTCCGCCCGTAAGAGGGTGACCCTTAGTTTACCTCGTCTCCGCCTACCCCGAGGTTATAAAAACCCCGAGAGCGTCGGTAACGAGGTTCTTTGCTTTCTGACCATCTTCATACCACGCAAACTCTGTGATTTAATTCTGTAATTATTCGTGCAGTGGCACTACCCCTCCGGATCAAATTAGCTTCCATTTGATATTGGAACTTAACTTCAAATATATATAAATTGTACATTGTGCTTTAGTTAACTTGTTCCCGATTCATCTGTGTATTAAGTCTCACCTTAAGAGCTATATATATAATCTTCATTTTTTACGTAACTAAAGTTAATTTAATTTAATTTAATTTAATTTAATTTCATTTAATTTAATTTAATTTTTTCTATCAAACGAATTCTGTACCCAAAGTGAATTAATAAAAAGACTGTTAAATTGAGTTAGTCGTTTCCATTCACCGCATAAACTCGATACAACCCCCGTACGGAAGCACTCGAAGGTAATCTTCCGAAACTTTACAACCAATTGAGGTAAGAGTGGTCAGTGACATCCACACACATTTTTTTGACAAGGCGCGAGCGCCGAGTGCATCCACTGGTGTCGACGTGAGACGCGACCCCTCCGAGGAGTTTTTCTTGGGAGTTCGCGTAACCCGAGAGTGACGTTGTCTATCATCCTTCGGATACAATTCCGACTCCAACCAAGGGGACCGCCCCCCGGAATTCATAGTCCATCGTCGTCTTCTACAATCGAGCGGCCATAAAGGGACATAAGGCTCGACACTGGAGGTCCCACCGAGACGCCGAGGACCCAGAACCCCCAGGACCCGGAATTTGGTGAACGAAGTCTTGCCCATTTCGCCCCGGGTTCCCCCTCACTCCTCTCGGACGACGCCACGGCTGCACATGACGTCACCGCTCCTCCCTTGTCTCCTCTGCGAGTGACCTTCAAATCGAGAGAGACGCCAGCTGATGCCACAAAGCCGCCTCAGTTTCCTCTCTCGATCCACTTCACGCGAACGTTTTTTACGTTTGAGTGATAGATTAACGTAACTATTAAGTATCACTGATTACACTTAACCCAATTATAACCTTTAAATTGTGTTTGTGGAATATTGATAAATTGTGTACACAGTTTATACACTAATCATTAACAATATTTTTTCCACAGTAATAATTCACGGTTCACGGTGAATGGTGACTACAAACAAACTTTTAGAAATTTTAATTTTAATTTTTTTTTTTTTCTCTTTGAGTAAGTGGGATCCGTGAAGTGATTTTAACCACTTAATAATTTTTAGTTATCAAACTTACTTGAAATTAAAAGTAGTTTTAATTAATTACTGGATAGTGAAATACGCTATTAATGTGACTTTGCAGTCATTTATTCATATTTAATATTAATAACCGTCTTTAATTTTTTCTTTAATTTTCTTTGACAATTTTTAATAATTTTAATTATTTTAAATTCGTTTTGATTATTGAATTACCGTGTGTAATCTTTTTAGTACTTTTAAATTTTTTTAATTGAATAGGTTAGGTAGGGTTAGGAATTTTATTTTTTAGTTTTATTGTTTTACTTGGTGCTACGGAAATTACGCTTGTGACATAATTGCAGGCCACATACGCGAATACGATTGGGGCACGACTGGCGGTACTTCCTTGCGGACTCAGGCTGAGGGCAGGATCCACCACCGCTGGAACTCACGTTTCTATCGTTAGGATCAAGGATACGGAAAGGGACTTGGTGTGGGACTCTTCATCCATTGGAGACCAACGATTCGACCATCGAATTTACAAGTAACCTTTTGCTATCCCAACCTTCATCTTTTCTCATATTCTTTTTTTTTATTACTCTTATACCACCTACTTTATGAGAGTGATAGAACAATGTTGGCATAACTTGTTTTTTTTAGCAATCCCGTCGTTCCTGAAATACGATATTTTAGTGTTTTACTGCATTGTTGAGGGTTCCTCGATTGCTTTACGTTTGATTAAGTTAATCAAATTTTTAAACTTCTAATTTTTTTTAATTAAATAATTAGTAGTTTACTTAATTTGGACCCCCCCCCCAAAAAAAAAAAAAAAAAATATATATATATATACACTACTTAACAGTGACAAATTTTCCTCACCCCTTGCAACATTTTTCCGATTGTTTTGTTTAGTGTTTCGATTTTATTTTTTTATTTTTTTTATATATATATTTTGTTTAGTGTACACACGCCGATACTGTACATACTAGGACACACTGCCAAAACACACTTCATTTGTTTATTCTCGCGCGCGACGTGTATGCCACATTCCGATTCCGATTCCGACCGGGAATTTTTATTACCACTTACACCTCCACGTCCGTCCTTCCCCAAACGTCGCCGTATTCCCAACACCAACATGGCCGACACTAACGATACGTCCGTTCCAAAATTTAAGGGAACCGTCGCGGGAAAGGCCACCGAGCCACTTGTCAACACTGGCTCCAAACTGGAGATATATTTCGAAATGAGAAGGTCATCGCGGACAAGGACAAAATTCTGAAGCACAGCGGTTTGTTGACCTTACAGAGGGGTCAGCTCCAAGTTTGTCGACACTAACCCCGACTTAGGAGCGGCCACTACGTGGACCCAGTATCGTCGGATTCTCTTGGACAATTTCCGAGATGTCAGCGACACTCAACCGTTCGTGGCCATGACCAACTTGTTCCGATTGCGCTGGCAGGATGGTGAAGATTTTATGGAATTGAAATCGCATTCAAGGCACTATGAATAGCGTCATCTTAGCCATTGACGGTGCTTTTGATTATAAAATGCCCTCAGAAATGGCGAAGATATTGTCCTTTTCGGCAATGTATGCGAACCTACCAAATCACCACCAAGTCAGATTCCAAAAACACGCGGATCTTACCGCGTCGTTAGCAACTGTCGTGAACAAACTGAAGGAGTCGTGTCCAAACTCGACTGATCTAGTATTCGTCGACCGCGGGAAGAACGACCTAAAACCTCCCAGTCCATCCGTTATGCAACAGCACAAACAGGAAGGCCCCAGAAGCAAAATTCTGCTTCTGCAACGCCCCGCCGTCGAACCGGTCTCGACCACACGTCACGACAGCCCCCCGATTCCAACACAGACTCCACGAGTCCGCCCCTACGGTGCTACAATTGCTGCCAAGTAGGACATGGAATAAAACAGTGCAGGGCGGCTGCATATTGCGATTACTGCAGGGAGTCCGGTCACCGGCGGGGAGAACGTTCCAAATGCCGGGAGAAGGGTGCTCCGCCCCAGCGACAACGGAATGCGTGGTCCAAAGGATCTCGACCCCGCAAGGCCACCGCAACAAGGATACCCTGAGGGAACCCCCTCTTATATAACAACCCTACCCTAATCTATCGAACCAGGAAGTTCGAATATTTTACGGAATGTTTGACCGAGATGGGATACCAGACCACCAGCCTTACAACTGGAAAGTCGGGAGACTACCAATCCACCCGATGATTTTTTAGAGGACCGCCGGCTCCAGGATTCCCGTAAGGACGAGCCGGGTTGCCCTCCCCGGGGTAGCTATTCCTGGGGAAAAACCAGGAGTTACTACTCCACTTAAGGACCCCAAGGGCCCTGCACGAATAATCCAGATACCACTGTAGAATCCTAAGTTTCCTTTTCAGAAACCCCTTGCATTGAACCCGAGACCTATGAGTCTCGTCCCGCTTCACAGAGAATTGTGGCAAACTCTGTTGACGTTCCCACGTCATATGTTTGCACAATTAGTAATACGTTTGAAGATGCTGTCATTCCACTTCGCGTTCGAAGTGTAGATATGTTTGGTCTGCTAGACACAGGTAGCAACGCTAACCTGATTAAACAGTCTAGTTTGAATAGAATTCCGGGAGTTTCCAAATTGGAACTTTTCCCGTCGAAGGTTGTTTTAAAGAACGTTAATGGAGGAACCATACCCTCATAGGGCAAGTTAGGCTTAAACTGAAACTCGGCAAGTTAGGCTTGATGCCGATTGCGTAATAGTACAAGACTCTATGCACTTTCCTACCGACATTTTACTCGGTTATCCCTTCCTAAAGGAAATGGTTGGGATCTTAAGTTTGAACCAACGTTGTCCAAGTGCAAGGACAACTTATTCCGTTAGTGAATACGGAGTCGAACCCAGAGGTTCGTTTTTCTACTGCTGTTGAAGCAGGTTGAAGGAATTTCGGAAGATGTTCCCGATTTTGATGGAACCCTACAGGATTGTTGTAATCCTAAATGGAGGGATTCCATTTTTTCCGGCTTTGTCGCCGTGTGATGGTTTAGAGTCGGGTGAAAATCCCGTTGCACGCCAGTCCGGCGTTCTTGAAAGTTAGTTCAGAGTCTGTTCCAACCGATGAGTTTCAGTTGAGAGTTAAGGAAGAATTCGTTATTGAGCCCAACCAACAGGTCTGCTTCCGCGTAATTGTTACCTTTAACGATGGTACTTACGTGGATCCTGCGACTTCAGTAGTCGTGGAGAATGTTCTTGAAACCAAGTCAACATTCAGGCTTAGTAATTGCACGCAGTCTGTACCAGCGAAAGGCAACTATCCCTTTACTGTGCGCTAATGTTGGTTCCGAATCCATTACGTTACAACCTAATACTTTAATAGGCAAGGCCTATTTGGCCCAAGCTGAGCCTATCTCTATTCTCACGATACGCAGGTGTACCCTGGAGGCGTACCTCAGCAAACATTATGCTACTTACAAAGCATGTCTAGAGTCCGATCCCGCAAATTCTTTCCTTTGCAGCGACCCGGACTTGTTTGACCAATTACTGGACTTCTTGGTCGAACACGAAAGCATCATCGCACTCAAGGGTGATGCTTTGGGACGTTCAAACCTCGTCCCATTTCATATTAATCTCGCGGAAACACAAAGCCATCTACATTCCGCCATATCGCGTTCCGCACTCCCAGCAGCTGGTTGTTGAGGAACACGTGAAGGAAATGTTAGATTTGGATGTTATCCGACCGTCGGTTAGTCCTTGGTCTTCTCCGTTGATCCTGGTCAAGAAGAAGACGGAACGTTAAGGCCGTGCATCGACTACCGACGCCTGAACAAAGTGACGTTCCAGACCGATTTCCGCTTCCCAACATGCAGGAGGTCATTCAATATGTTGGTAAAGCTAAATATTTTACCTCGCTGGATTTAGCTTCAGGGTACTGGCAGATGTCTCTGTCTCCAGAGTCACGGCCATGTACTTTCACTACCAACCAGGGCCATTACGAGTGGAATGTTTTGCCATTCGGGTGCCGAAACGGTCCTGCGAATTTCTCTCGACTCATGAACATTGTGTTGTCCGGATTATTAGGTTCTCATGCCTTAGTCTATCTAGATGACATAGTGATCTATAGCGACACCGTAGAAGAACATTTCGTACGTCTTGCCAAAGTCTTCGCACGTCTTTCGAACGAGAATCTCAAACTAAAATTGGCTAAGTGCCAATTTTTCCGATCCTCGCTTGTGTATTTAGGATTTCTTCTTCCTCTGACGGAATCCGACCGGATCCCGCCAAACTTCAGGTTCTCCTAAATTACCCTGTTCCTCGAAACGTTGATGAAGTGCGAACCTTTATCGGGTTTGTAGGATTCTATCGCAATTTCATTCCTATTTTCAGACATAGCCGCTCCTTTGACCAATTTGTTCAAAAAGAAGGCTACTTTTGAATGGAATTCTGAGCATCAGAAGCTTTTACTGATCTCGCGACAAACTCCTGCAAGAACCCATACTGCAGTTCCCGGATTTTGGTAAACCTTATAGTAGCCACGGACGCTTCTAACTACGGGTTAGGTGCCGTCCTACTCCAAGAAGTAGAAGGTACCGAACTACCTGTGGCTTATGCGAGTCGGTTACTATCCAAGCCCGAACGTAACTATTCAGGGACTGAACGAGAAGCTTTAGCCATCGTATGGGCCCTGAAGAAGTTCAAGAACATCATCTACGGGTATAAAATATAGATAAAAACGGACCATGCTCCGTTAACTCTATATTTTCAAAAACTACCCGACGGGCGATTAGGTCGCTGGGCTCTTACCGTCCAGGACTTTAGCCCCGAATACGTTCACCGTCCCGGAAAACTCAACGTTCTCCCGGACTGTTTATCCCGAATAAATAAACCCGAAGAGGTCGTGGAATTCATCGTATTGAGACTATTCCCAATTTCGATAGAGACACACTCTTCGAGGCACAACGCAAGGACTCGTATATCTCAATTTGGTGCAGCAATTAAAAGCACAACCAAATTCGGAACTTCACCAGTTGTATGCTTTCCAGGATCAAATTTTGAATTATCAAATTTCTCCTGGGCAATACGTGGCAGAAGTTCCCGAGAGTCTTCAAGCGTGGCAATCAAACTTTGCCACGACAGCGTTTGTGCTGGGCATCCCGGAATTGAACGGACACTAAATTGGTCCAAGCGCGTTACCATTTCCCACTTACGCGCACCAAGGTAACAGAACATTGCAAGGCATGCTCACCATGTGCCAGGCATAAAGGAGCGCGTCCGCCCACCGCGCATATGCACGTACCCCGTTCCTGTTAGACCTTGGGACGCGTAGGAATGGACGTGATGGGCCCCTTTGTCCAAAGTCGAAACGGAAATAAATACGTTGTCGTTTTCACCGACCATTTTACCAGGTATAATGAAATTGTACCGGTGCCTGCCCATACATCGGAGATCATTGCCAATGTTTACTCGAACGAGTAATTCAACGGCACAATACACGGCCGTGCTGCTCTCGGACAACGCTCGGGAATTTACCTCCGCGATGTTCGTAGAGTTATGCAAACGTCTCCACATCCAAAAGGTACAAATAACACCGTACCATCCGGCAGCAAATGGTCTGGTTGAGAGGCAGAACGAAAAATCCTTAACGTCCTACGACATCTCGTGGACGCGGACCAACGTAATTGGGACGAGTGCATCCCATGGTGCAGTGGACTGTTAACAACACCACAGTCAACTCATCGATGACACCCCTCATTTTAGATTGTATCATTACGATGCAAGATTTCCTTTCGACCTCCCAAACGACTCCACCGAAGAGGGATTTGACCTACAGGAACCCAACGCTATGCGGACGACCTGGCTCGCCATTCGTTCCAAGTTTTCGAAGACACACGACGATGTCTAAACCATGAGACCGACCGAATGGTCCACTACCAACACAAGCGGTACCCTAAGCAACGGACCATTATACCTGGAAACCGTTGCTGGTTGGCAGGTACGAAGCCTCCGGGCCTCAGTCGTAAACTCTGTCCAAAATGGGTAGGGCCATATCGCGTCCTCGAAGACCTGGGGCACAACACCTTCACCATCCAACACTTGCAAACCTTAAAGAAAAAGGTTGTTCATGCCAACCAAATTAAGGTTACGAATGAGGATCCGAATCCCCCTCAACCGAAGTCGTCCCGACAAAGGGGATACAACCCAACCCCGCGTTACCATACCGAACCGAGATTCGGACGAGTGGGAAACTACCTAAGGCCCCCTCGGACTACCCTGTCCGTACAGCCTGAGGAAGCTATCCTGAACCTGAAAATGAACTGGAGCCACTCCCTGCTGCTCCTTCCACACCCTTTGGAAGCCCCGGAGACAACTCCAAACTTTAAAATTTACCGGAGGGCCCCGCAGCCAGTGAGGAGCCCCCCGACTCACCATCACCACCCTCACCTATCGACGACCCTAAAACAGACCCTACAGTGACGTATCGATTTCGACCCAGGAGTCGTCGCAAGGCCCGTGGACTCGCTCCCGATCGCGAATACCCGAGTCACTAGAACACACACATAGCCCTTACTCGAGCCAAGCTCCGACCCCGTACCCACACTCCACTCCGTCCTCCCTAAGAAACACACCACACAAGACACCTCCACAAAGCCCCTCCCTACCACCGAAAACACCCCTGCTGCCATCGACTCGGCCTGCTCCAACTGCGCGAATACCCGAGTCACTAGCCACTGCTTCGACGACCCATCCACCTCACCCCCTTCGTCCCCCGGACCGACCTTCGGTCAAACCCAAGGTGAGACCCAAATTCCCTTCCTGGAGAACTTCTCGGAAGTAACCGCTAACACACCCAAAATTATTAATAATGTTAACTTCGGCCACTATGCTTACCTTGTCATATTTTTGATCCCCAAGTTATACAACGCTATCTTTTCACCCCTTTCCACAGTTTACTCTATGAGGGAAAACGTGACCCGTTTCATCTTACACACAGAACACCCATACTTTTTCCTTTCCAAAACCTACCAACAGTACACCCTGTTTACCACCCGCGACATTACTCACTGTAGGACACCTTGTCAAAAATTCCTCATTTGCCCTCCACTCCAACCCTTTGTTTCCATACATTTTCAGAAACCTTGTTATCTAATGCTGTTACAAAATTCGTCCCGTGCAAATTGCACGTTCCGACCCTTCAACCCCCGTTCAGCTCCAAATAAGTTCCGACCTCCTCCTGTCCATCCCCAAAAACGTGAAGCAACCTGGATTGCCCGAACAACCGTAGTATGATACAATTGGATCCAGTTAGTAGAATCCCCTCCGGTTGTTCTATTATTACCTCTAGCTTTATATCACAAACCCCAGAGTACTCCCTTAACAACACGCCTCGTCTTGTACACCCTATGGCTCACCTCCCACCAATTCCTCTCTTCAACCTTCCTCTTGCCTCTGTAACTCTTGTACCTTCCTTTAACTATCCCCCTTGGGATCAGCAATTGGATCGTATCACCGAAACCCTCCAAGAACGGTCTCATGTCTTATCCCACGTTCAGCCCCTCACCTACGTCAACGCCGCTGTCTTACTAATACTAATAATCATCTTCCTTGCTTGCCGCCCGTGTCGACGACTGAAGTGGAATGCCCCTACTTCGGAGCCCTCACCTTCGGAAGAAGCCCCGGACGGTCTGCCCCAATCTTCGGCCCCCCGTTAGCTGTCACTACACCGAGAAATCCAAATTTTAATTAGTTAGCTAGCATGTAATATTAGTTTTTGTTTCTGCTTAAAACTGTTGACCGTATTATTATTTTTTGTTTAATTGTTACTTTGCAGAAGGGGAGGTAGTGTCCCGTAGTGTAAATCCTTACGGTACAAAAGAGTTCGTCTCCGACGAATTGCATTCTAAAATTGAACCCAAAATTCCTTGTTCTGACATCAGAGTGTGCATTCTTTCATGCGCGGAGTAACCCATGTAATCCCAGAAATCCCATGTAATCCCGTAACCCATGTAATCCCAGTAATCCAAATCTAAATTGTTAGATGCGAGGTGCATATGAAAATATGCACATCGCATGAATTCTTCGATCCCTCCGCGTCCATTATGTCAGCATCACGCGATGCAAGGCAAGCGTCTATAAACATCAGTTTTTATTTTTTATTCTTAAATTTTCCTAAAAACTTGACCTATTCCCATAGATAAAGCATAATTGTGTCAACCTATACCACCAGATTTCCCCTACTCGACCTACTCGCATACCAAATTTCAGCTGTCTCTAACCCTATTTCTCTTTTCAAAAATCAAAATTGATTATCTCGAACATGAATTCATTTGCGCGCTATAATTCCTTCCAAATCAGTTTCCCTTTTGTAGGTTCGACCCTCCTTCATGCCGCCCTCTGGCGCCTCTGGATCCTACAATTATGCTTTATTATCAAAAGAAAACTGTAAATTCCGCGAAACCTATTTCGATCATGATTGGTTCGCCCCCGGAACTCTCCCGAAGTCCATCTCCCAATCGAGGCAGCTGTCAACTAAAGTCGCCTCCGCTAAATTCGAATATCGAAAACTATTATAGGCGCTTGCTGTTAGCTCCGCCCGTAAGAGGGTGACCCTTAGTTTACCTCGTCTCCGCCTACCCCGAGGTTATAAAAACCCCGAGAGCGTCGGTAACGAGGTTCTTTGCTTTCTGACCATCTTCATACCACGCAAACTCTGTGATTTAATTCTGTAATTATTCGTGCAGTGGCACTACCCCTCCGGATCAAATTAGCTTCCATTTGATATTGGAACTTAACTTCAAATATATAAATTGTACATTGTGCTTTAGTTAACTTGTTTCCGATTCATCTGTGTATTAAGTCTCACCTTAAGAGCTATATATATAATCTTCATTTTTACGTAACTAAAGTTAATTTAATTAATTTAATTTAATTTCATTAATTTAATTTAATTTTTTCTATCAAACGAATTCTGTACCCAAAGTGAATTAATAAAAAGACTGTTAAATTGAGTTAGTCGTTTCCATTCACCGCATAAACTCGATACAACCCCCGTACGGAAGCACTCGAAGGTAATCTTCCGAAACTTTACAACCAATTGAGGTAAGAGTGGTCAGTGACATCCACACACATTTTTTTGACAAGGCGCGAGCGCCGAGTGCATCCACTGGTGTCGACGTGAGACGCGACCCCTCCGAGGAGTTTTTCTTGGGAGTTCGCGTAACCCGAGAGTGACGTTGTCTATCATCCTTCGGATACAATTCCGACTTCAACCAAGGGGACCGCCCCCGGAATTCATAGTCCATCGTCGTCTTCTACAATCGAGCGGCCCATAAAGGGACATAAGGCTCGACACATGTATACCAAAGTGTCAACTTCCACAAAATACTAGCGCCGCATGATTTCGACCGAGGCACTGACATTTTCTGGGAACTTTCTTTTAGTTTCTCCCAGCTTACACCGAATTGGCAGGGGATGATGCATAACATCCATCAGGGCCGCATGCATCCTGGTCAGTCATCCGTCGTATTTCTGCCAATGATAGACATGTACCCGGAGGATAAGACGTGAATCCTGTCAACGCTGACATACCTATCCAGTCTCGCATGGAAACACAACATCCCAGCAATCATCACTTTTGATCAGCCCCTTTTCTGGAAGGCATCAGAAATCATTTGTAACACTGGGAAGAATAGTTCCTTAAAAGATATTGTCCTGCTCCTTGGAAGTTTTCATACTTTCATGAATTTGCTAGATGCGATCGGCACTCTGATGCAAAGGTCAGGATTACGGAAACTACTAGAGGTAGTGTATGGAGAAAATGCTGTGACGCACATGATCACTGGCAAATCCGTCCAACGAGCATTTCGGGGACATCATCTTTTGGACAAATGCTTGAACAATTTGGTCCTCACTGGTCTAATGAATCGAGATGAAGAGTTCAAATCGCTGGTTGATGAGGTTGAAAAACTGTATGCTGCCTTGTTGTCATTTGAAGCTGTCACTGAAGATGGTGAAACATCGGAAACTGTCTCCAAGATTGAAGAAGTAATCTCTGCTGAAAAGTCCCGTTTGTCATCTGCATCAAAGAAAAGCCAACTGTGGTTATGTTATCAGAAATGGCTGGGGATTGCACGCAATTTGATTAGAGCTGACCGCACTGGGTCATGGTATATGCATTTCCGTGCTGTGCATGACGCGCTACCAATATTTGCTGCCGCGGAACATTCAAATTACCTGAAGTCAGCATACCTATACCTACAGAATATGACTCAACTTGGCGACAAACACCCATCAGTTCTGGAGAAGTTTGAACAAGGACACCGTATCATTCGCCGAAGCGATCAGTTTTGGGCTGGACTTGGATCGGACTTAGTCATTGAACAAACACTCATGAGATCACTCCAAAGTGTCAGAGGCCTCACTAGAGGCAGTGAAATGACAGAGGAGCAACGCGCCATTTGGGCAATGTCATCCCCAATATCCCCTGAGTATAATAGTGCCATGCAAGAACTGAACAATCTCTCGTACACTACTAGGGAACAACATAAGAGGCCACAGAATCAAGAGTCAATAGGAACTCTTCTGATGTTGAAAAAATATATTCCAAGCTAGTGACCTGCTCTCCATTCTCTCCAGATCCATCTCTAAGAAATATCATCACTGGTGTTGTGGCTAAGGATGATGTTAATGTGAAAGACTCAGAAAATGTGGGGAATAAGATCATTGAAAAAATAGTAGGCCAGCCAGTATTCTCGTACTCGCATAAACAAAAGGACAAAGCAAAGACTCTAGGTGATGCATCGGCAGTCAAAGTTGAGAGTGAGAGGACCATTGACCCTGCATTACTGTTTCAACGATTTCTTGTTGTGTCACAAAATGAAGACCTTTCACTGACAGATGTTCTCAGCTATGAACTAAGCACATTCCCTCCTGCTCTGTTTGAAGCAACGCACTTCATTCACAAAGCAGACAAACCGCAGCTTGCTGATGCTATAGCCGATCATATGAATTCATCTGATGTGATCAAGAATACAATTCCCATCACTGATCATTATGTCCTAGATGGAGGCTCCCTAATTTATCGTGTGCCCTGGAAAAGTTCAAAAACTTAAGGGGCCATTGCACAATCATACGGGGATTTCACACTTCGGCATTATGGGAGGGCTACAGTGGTTTTCGATGGTTATGATGGAGCGCCAACCATAAAAGACAATACTCACCTAAGGAGAGGGGATAATGTGCACCCAGTCATCAAAGTCACATCCGATTCCGAATTCACGGGAAAAAAAGTTGTTTCTCTCTAGGGGTGTGAATAAACAATCATTGATAAACCTGATCAGTGAAAATTTAACAACTAGAGGCTGTAAAGTCAGAAATGCAACTGGTGATGCTGATATAGACATTGTAATGGCAGTAATACATGCTGCAAAGTGCCAGTCCACAACTCTGGTTGGGGAGGACACAGACCTCTTAGTTCTCTTACTATGCCATGCATCTCCGGCTGAAAAAGATCTTTATTTTCGCTCTGATAAACAATCCAAGTCAAAAATTTGTGTTTACCACATAAACATTCTGAAAGAGCAATTGGGCAGTAAAGTGTGCATTCAACTACCATTCATTCACGCTTTCACAGGATGTAAGAGTACGTTTAGGATATTTGGGATTGGGAAGAAAAACGTTTTTCAGAAACTTGTAAAGGGCGACTCCACACTGAACAACTGTGCCGATGCATTCAGTAAACCGAAACAGACATGCACCAGAATTGAAGAATTGGGTACTAAACTTATGGTTACCCTCTTTTCTGGTAAACCATCGGATACACTCGCTTTACTAGGGCACTCTACGCTTAGTAGAAAGATAATATCCGCCAAAGCATTTGTGACACCAGAGCATCTTCCTCCAACGGCTTGTGCCACAAAGTATCACTGCCTCCACTCGTATTATCAGACAGTGGTCTGGTGGGGAAGGATGCTGGTATGTCTCCAACAAATTGGGGTTGGAGTCTAGATAAAAATAATCTACAACCCATCATGATGAAAAAGAACCCTGCCCCAGGAACTCTACTCAAGATCATCCATTGCAATTGCACAACTGGCTGTAGCACTCAACGTTGTAGCTGCAGAAAATATGGACTTCCATGCACCCCTGTATGTGGACAATGCCAAGACAATTGTTGCGACAATCCCAACAATGGTGTCTTTGAGGAAGATGACAGTTATAACTAGTGACAAGGTCAGGAGGTCTCACAATGGGTAATTGGGTATAAAACTGTATTGAATTTAGGTAATGTTACATTTTCTGCTGCAGATTACAGGTCATGTATTGTTTTTATATAATACATATTAACATGATGTTATTTAAATTGGTTTTGTGCGATTCCTTGACCCCTAAAACCTAGGTATAGACATCAAAATCACCACTCTAGGGTAAATAGTCACTGACTTATAGCCATTGTAAGGTATTGGCGGCCATCTTGGCCGCTATCTTGAAAATGACAACTTTCCGTAGGTCAGATTTCTATAGACTTTTTGTATGTTCATCAGTATGACCCAACAAACCGAAATCCAGCAAAAAATCTTTTGTTGTAATTTTTTTAGGGTCAAACCATATATTGACTCTACTATGCCGACGTTGTGAGTTGAGGCATAATACTGCTTTGTGTTATAAGCGAATGGAAGAACCGGTACAAGTCGAAAATACGACTACTGCATCAGCAGCCGCGTCTAACCAGGTACCTAAACCAGCCTCTGGTATCGCGTTGCCAACAGCCATGCTCGAACTAAGAACGGGTAAAGACGTAAAACGTGTGCGGACGTTATTCGATCAATGCGCCCAGCGCACCCTCTTGTTTAAGACCACTGCACGCAAATTGCACTTAAAGGCTAATTCAACTACTACCTTCTCGATTAGGGTTGCCAGATTTTTCAAATTTCCCATACGGGCCAAAACATTTTCTGAGGTTTTTTTTTAAGACCAATTTTTTTTTCAAATTGAAACTAGATTTCTTCAACAGTTACAACAAACAAAATTAGAAAATTTTTATTACAGTAATATTTAACAATTAAACATCGTGAATAAATTGAAATTATTATACATAATCGATGGTTATGATACAAAGAGAACGTCGCAAACTTACAATACAGTACACCTACAAATTAATTCTTCTAGGGGTAATGTACAAATGGAAGCAGTCTTGGTAGAAACATTGCCTTCTCGAATAAATATTCCAGGCTTGCAGGCTACGGTACATTCTCTAAAAAAGAGGGGTATCGTGGTAGCCGACCATATTACGTCGGACTATATTGGTAATGTGGATTTACTAATGGGGACAAATTTCTACCACCAATTTTTAACTGGCCATAAGGTTGTAGATAAAGTACATTTATTGAAATCCTTCTTGGGGTACCTAATATCTGGTCCTTTATGGAGCATGGGAATGAGTTTCCGGAGGTAACTATGGACGTAATAACTGTTCTACACATTGGAACAGAAATGAGGACATAACTACTTCCCTTCAGGGGTTATGGTCACTGGATACGATAGGCATTCGCCTTCATCCAGATCCTCAACAAGACCAAACTCTGAAGATGTTTAATGATAATATTGAATATAGAAATGGTCAATATATCACCAAGTTACCATGGAAGCCCAACCATTCTAAATTAAAGGACAATTATGGGTTGGCTCGGGGTAGATTAAACTCTACTTTAAACCATTTAAGATCTAAACCCGAACAGCTACAACTTTATGAAAAAGTGATAAAGGAACAACTTGAAAGAGGTTTTATAGAGGAGGAAAAGCCTACTACTCCTCTACTGCTCAACGGTAAAGGTGTACATTACCAAAGCTGTGCGCGCTACTCATGAAAACTAGCGCCGCTAGCGCTAGCGCTAGTGAGGCAAAATAATAGCGGCGCTAGCGCTAACGCTAGTCATTTCAAAATTTAGCGACGCTAGCGCTAGTTTTCAATATTAGCTATAACAAATAAAAAATACCTATTATGTTAGTTACACTTCTATGCAGTAATATTGTCAAAAAGAATGTTTAAATGAAACAATTATACTATAGAACCAAAGCTTTTTATTTATTTAAATCCAGTGTAACAAAACTTTTTATTTATTTAAATCCAGTATATTTATTTAAATCTAGCTATAACAAATAAAAAAAGCTAATACCATAGAAATACCATGGTCTTCAGTTTGGAGAGAGAGGCGTACAACGTGGGCAAAAGGACACCCATATAGGCATTTTGTTCACCCTGCAGAATGTCCAATGATTGGACGATGCAGAATGCAGAATGAGGGAACCGCCGCCAGCATACATGTTCATACATGTTTGAAACGTTCAAACTCGTATGGAATAGAAGGACTTTAAATTCATTTTTGAAATAAAAATTAGCGCTAGCGCATAGCGTTAATTTTTATTTAAAAAACTAGCGGCGCTGGTAAATGCACTAGTAGTTTGAAAATATAGCGACGCTAGTGGTGGCGCTATTAAAAAACTAGCGGCGCTTTTTAGCGGCGCTAGTTTTAGCGGCGCTAGTCACAGCTCTGTACATTACTTAGCTCACCATGGAGTAAAAAACGATTCCGCAACTACGCCTCTGCGCGTAGTTTTTGATTGTTCTGCTGGTAACCCCAGTTTGAACCAATGTTTATATTCGGGACCGACTTTGGTGGAAGACATTGGCCACATACTTTTACGTTTTCGCCTTAAGTGTTACGCATGTATCAGCGACATCGGCAAGGCCTTTTTAATGATAGGCTTACACGAGGAGGATCGAGATGTGACTCGATTTTTGTGGCCTAAGGAGCCACACAAGCCGCATTCGTGTCTAGTTACCTATCGGTTTAAAGCAGTATTGTTTGGAGCAACATGCAGCCAATTCTTGCTGAATGCGACGATCGCGCACCACCTACAAAAGAAAAACTCCTCTACCGCCCATGCTATTCAAAGAAATTTGTATGTAGATAACTTACATGGAGTAGCTGATAATGAGACTGAGCTTATTAAATACTACCATGATTCTAAGTTACTTTTGGGAAAGGCCAACCTTCACCTAAGAGAATGGGCTACGAATTCACCTTCATTGAAAGTAATCATTGCTAAGCATGGTAATGGTCTCTTGGAATCAAAACCGGTAATTAACTTTCTTGGCATGGCCTGGAAACTGACTAATGATACCATATCTTACCCCAAAAGGGAGTTTGGTTTAGATAATCCTACCAAACGTAGTGTCCTAAGTAAAACAGCTAGTTTATACGACCCGTTAGGTTATCTTTTGCCAGTCACCATACGTACGTGTATACTGTTGCAGGAAATCTGGCGGGTAAAACTTGGCTGGGATGATCCCCTCCCTCTTTGCTTAGCTCAGATTTGGCATACAGTGGCTCGAGACTTGGAAGAAGTGTGCTCATACACTGTACCTCGTCAGACAACTAATGCATCCGAAATCGAGCTTCATGCCTTTTCAGACGCTAGCTCGAAAGCTTATGGTACTGCGGCGTATCTACTGAGTGTAGGACAAAAACCCCCTAGGACAAAAGCCCCCTAGGACAAAAGCCCCCTAGGAAAAATAATAATAATAATTTTTTTAATCATTATTTTTATTCTTTATTATTTACAGTTTATGTTTATAGTTTATAGTTTAGTTTATGTTTATAGTTTATAGTTTATGTATTTTGGCTCTCGTCATTTTCGTTTAAACTAACGAAAATATCACAGCTTAACCTAACCAATCATCAAGGGCGTACAGTTGACCTAACCGGGCATTCAGTTGACCTAACTGGGCATTCAGTTGACCTAACTGGGCATTCAATTAACATAACAGGTTAATATTGGTTATTTCACCTAAACATTTTCTGATCTTTTCAGATTAGATGTGACACCTGACTTGCCCTACCCAGCAATTTGTCCAGGGGGGCTTTTGTCCTAGGGGGCTTTTGTCCGGACCCGGTATCTAGTAGCTAACCAACGTGCCTCATTCGTCTTGGCCAAAGCCAGAGTAGCACCGCTAAGGGACTTAACTATCCCACAATTGGAATTGACAGCCGCAACGCTGTCAGCACGTTTGATAAAATACGTGATGGATAGTTATTAAAATGAACTATTATTCACTGCTATCCATTGCTGGTCAGATAGTGCCGTAGCTCTGCATTGGCTACATTCGGATAAACCATTAAAACCTTTCCACCGCAACCGGGTCGATGAAGTCTGGCATTTAATTCAAACCGCAGAATGGCATTATGTAAGCAGTGCCGATAATCCCAGTGATTTAATTTCAAGAGGGATTACTTATAGCCAGCTTGTAGTAACTAACAAATGGGACCAGGGACCGGCTTGGTTACCGTATCTCCAAAAGTGGCCCCAAAATCACAAGCTCCACCTAAACCAAAAGAATTGTGATGTTAGTAATGAAGGTTGGTCCATGTGCGAACCCCTAGTTTCAGCTGTCATTGCAAGTCCTAGTGTCATAGACTTTAATAGGTTTAGCCAATTGTCTAAATTGATAAAAACGATGGCTTTAGTGCAGCGGTTTATTCAGATATTACGTAAGAGTTCGACTCCCAAAACTACCCACTGGCTTACGAGTCACGAGTTTACCGTGAGAGAATTGGAAGAGTCGAAGACTAGTCTGATAAAGGTCGTGCAATTTGAAGACTTCCCAGACGAGATTTCCTATTGTCAGGGTAGTTCGCATAAGCGACCACAAAATTTAGTTAATCAGTTACAGCTAAAGCTGGAAAACGGAATTCTTAGATGTGAAGGCCGACTTAAATATTCTGAGCTTACCTACGGTGGGAAGTATCCTATACTTCTTCCATCTGGACACGTATTTACTAAACTAATCATCGCTGATGCGCATTCTAAGTGTTTCGACGTTGGAATGACACGTAGTTGCACATCTGAGACTGCAATGGTGGATAGCGAAAATCCGACAAACGGTAAAACCTGTTTTAAAAGCTTGTACGACCCGCAAGAGGCTACAAGGATTAAAATATAAAGCTCCAATACAACCTCATCTTCCGGAAGAAAGGATAACCGAATTAAGACCTTCTCAAGTAAGAGGAGTGGATTACACCGGGGCGTTAATGATTAAAGATCAAGATAAAGTATTATCTAAACGGTACATTGCGCTCTTTACATGTGCAGTAACTAGAGCCGTTCATTTAGAAGTGGTAAAAGATAATTCATCTGAGTCCTTTGTGAGAGCCTTCCGTAGATTTGTCGGAAGAAGATCTTACCCTAGGCTTATGCTCAGTGATAATGCTTCGACGTTCACCACGTCTGCAAAGTTTTTGAAGACATTCCACAGAGATACCTCCACCAACCAAAGTCTCGTCCACCAATCGTGCGAATGGAGATTTATACCTTCACGATCACCTTGGTTCGGGGGGTTTTTGGGAACGGCTCATAGGACTGAAGAAAATCACCATCAAGAAAATTTTAGGTCGGACATTACTAACGTCAGAGGAGCTCCGTACTTTGACAGTAGAGGTTGAAGCAAGGTTGAATGACAGACCTTTAACTTACGTCAGTGGAAATCTTGATGAACCGATGCCTCTCAGCCCGTCGTTACTGCTGATGGGAAATCGGTTGGATATGCTGTTGCCACCGGTACAAGATCCGGACCCGGATTTTATGTCGACTGTTTCTCTTAACAGGAGACATCAGAAATATAGACAGATCGTGTCTCAATTCTGGAATAGATGGCTTCACGAGTACGTTACATCTCTTAGAGAGAGGTATAGGTTTAAAGATAAAGGAGGTTCTTCTTCTTCCGTACGAGTCGGAGACGTAGTTCTCATTGAAGAAGAAAGTCCGCGACTATACTGGCCTCTGGCAGTAATCACGGATTTAATCTACGGCCGTGACGGTCATGTAAGATCAGTGGTGTTACGCACCAAAGAAAGGACCGCGGTATCAATACCTATTACCAAATTAATTCCATTGCAAGTATCTGACACTTCATATGGGGAAGCAGTGAAACAACCCCCTGTTCTGGTTCGACAAACTCGTGACGCCGCGGTACAAGCGTGTCAAAGAATACAAAGTCAGTTAAATGACTAATGGTACATACGTTGTATGTACATCTCCCCCGGCGAGTATGTGGGAATTATTTTCCACAGTATTTAAATTTATATGGTGTAAAATTAGATATACTGTATACTACTTTCTAATCCAAGAGAATGCTCCCTTGAGGAATGACGTGTAACATTTGTAGGCTTCGCCTATCGTGCGCCATCTTGAATCTTGGAGCTCGTAGTTGTAAAAAATTATGGTCTGGTTCTTTAGTTTTGCTCCCGTAAGGTTGTTCTGCTTAGATTGCGATTCATTTTCCTTAAAATCTTAACGTTTAACTTAGTTTAATTAATTACATCTCTCTATTGAAAGGAGCGTTAATAACCTTGTTTAGGCTACTATTGCCACTCGTTCTCGATAGTTTAATCTTAAGTTTTTGTCCTATTTCGGACCCAGGAGCCATTCTGCTCCTTGTGTATATATTGTAAATATTCAATTGGGCTGTGAACATAATTATTTGTAATATTTTTATTAAATTTAAGTAAAGTTTAGATCGCTGACGATAATTTACTGTAGGTATTACCGTGGGATTTAAACTGACTATTACGTATTAGGTTACGTAACCCCCCTTTTGTCTGTTCTGTGGGTTTGAGGAGCCTTGGAATTAATAATTTCGATTCTTCTTATCCTCAGAATGGATTTAAGAGTAGCTGTAGAAGGTCTAGGAGTGGTTAACTTGCTGGTCATTACTTACTCGAACAGTCATTCAGACTCAGTCGAGCTTAACTCGGGTACGGCTTGGGTCGAGGTGGTGATTGGCATCAAGAACTTCGTTACTCGAAGAGCTATCACCCTTCGCTTCTGTGGCTGTTCATTCGAGGTTTGGTTCAGGGAGTTCCACCCAGGCCATAAGTCGCTCATTCTGTGTGGGACCTCCAAACTGCACCGAACTGCAGTTGAGGTCAAAGCGCGTCTCGATTGAGGGCTGGTTAGGCCTGGCATTTGAGTCAGGGTGGTTAGCCCCCGCGAGTATACGTTGAACTTAATATGAAAATAAGCCCAACATAGTCACTTAACCTAGCATACTGGCATACTGTTTGATTAATTATCTGACAATTTTATGTATATTGTTATTCATAAGCGTACGGGACTCATGTTAACAGGGAGGGCTGGCCATCATCGCCTGAAAAGCTTACACACACATTAAATTTCTTTAAATTTTTCCACATATATAAACAGTGATATAATAATTCATAAAATCCCACTTGCCTGATATAGCGTCACGATCGATGAAACTAAAAGAAATATTTGTTACGTCCTTTTCTTTTGGCAAAACAGTCTATAATTTGATTTATCATCGTTGATTACTTTGTTGGCGTATTCTCTTTCGATGTTGATAATTGCAAGGCTACTCAGTCTTTCTTGTGCCATTGTGCTTCTGACATACGATTTCAGTCGACGGAGCACATTGAAAGACCTTTCAGCGAATATGACGTAGCCGGGATGATAGTCAAAATCTTTGCAACTTCAGTAAATGCTGGCATCATTTCGCACATGTCATGTTGATACAACACCTCAATCACATCCGTTGCTGTTCTTACAGTTCCACAAAGATCCGAATTGTTTTTCATGAAAAGTCTGAACAGTTTGTGGTCAACTTCTATTAGTTCTTTGTCCAAACTGTAGAAGTTAGACACAATGTCATAATCGGTGTCGGTCGGATTGTCTTTCATCATAAGTGAACCAAGAGCGCATAGAATAACCTGATCGTTTCCTTGGAAACGAACTTCCAATTCTGACAACACTTTGTCCATTGCGATGTAGTAAGTGTTGACCCTATGACAGTGGCGTATCAAGGGGGGGGGGGCGAGAGGGGCGACCGCCCCGAGCGGCACTTCCCGAGGGGCGGCAAATTACTGTCAGGCGGGCGCAGTATGCAAAATTTTGGGTTTTTATTTTAAAATGCAACCCTCCAAAAAATTATATCTCATCATTGTCGCGCGTTATTTGTGTACAAAATATCCATGGTTTTGATGAAAAATCATGATTAAATGCTATATATGCCCATAACAATGCACATAGATTGCTAACGGAGAACAATCTTTTATTCGCGCCGCTAATCCTTTTTTATGTCCACTCATATTAGTCGCTCCATCAAAACATTCGCCGACAATATCTTTTGGATCCAAATTGAGATCGCAAATCGCTGTCTTGATTAGCTCATACAAAGCCTTACCGTCGGTTGTCTTCGTAGAGTAAAATCCAACAAATGCCTCTTTCTTTGTTCCATTGACGATGAAACTGAGACACAGTGAAACTTGCTCTGTACGGCTAATGTTGGAGGTCTCGTCAACTATAACACCAAACTGCTTACTTGCAGCTACGTCTTTTTGAATTCGCTTGGTGATGAAATCAGCGATGATCTCTACTGTAGAACTTCATTTTGTATTGCTGGCGAAGTCCATTGAGTGTGTCTTTCAAATTGAGCGTTGAGCTTATTTGCAAGCCATGGTATATTTTTGCTACGCAAATGGAGCAGTTTTAGAAAGTTGCCGCGATTGATGTTTGATACGGTACTGATATTATCCCGCTTTTCATCATGTCCCCGTTGTGCGATGTTTTGCTGGGCAGTGAAAAACAAGCACTCAATAATAATTGAAATATTGCCGATTCTGTTCAACATAATTCTTGTGAGCGATATCAAGTTGCTCTAAAACTGACTTCTGTCTTCTTGAAGCTGCTTTGTGATTGATCCATTTAGTCATGGCCAATCTATGATCTTGGCTGTTGTGATGTTTCCTTAGCCGGTCAGTTTTCTTCCAGTTCTTGAATTTGAAAGAAGAGTCATTTAAAAATCGCTCACAAGCGTAACATGATGCCTCGTGTTTTTTGATAGAATAACTCAGCCACGGATATTTGTTGAACCATTCAGATTGAAAGTCTCGATTAAAGGATTCATTGCTGAATTTCTGCGGATTATATCTCCGCATAATTGGTGGTGCGGTCCACTATTGTCACTTGATTGTGATTTCTCTCCTTCTGTAGTTACAGAAGTATTCATGACTTGAATATTTTTCGAGATTTGAGCATTATCCGAGAATGGAACATCATCATAGACTGGACCATCATCCAACACTAAAGCACTGTCCAAGACTGGAATACCATCCGAGATTTTAACGTAATCCGAGACTTGAACTGAATCGACAGTATCAGAATTACAGTCAGAGGTAACATCTACTTTTTGACGTTTAGCTTCAGGGTCATCACATTTTTTGCTTATTTTCTGGTTGAAAAAGTTGAGTTGAGGCTGGTTTTTATCTACTACTGTAATAAACCGTACATTTTTCCCGTTGTGTTGCGTTTTGATATGACGGTCTTTATAATCAGAGTCAATTGTTTTATTGCACTCCGAACAAGTAATGCGATGGCGATAAACGCGCTTAGATTGTGACATTATTGATCGTTATTGCTATACAATAGTCATAAATCTGGAAAGAAAAAATTATATATATGTAGCGGATCGACAAGAAATAGACCAACAAATAGACAGAAATCCTTTCCTTCCACGCTATGTTTGGTCTTGGAAGACACACGTGGACACGGATTCAGAACAATGAAAGAGTCTGTTTCTTTCCAAAAGGACGCGCTCACAAGGCGTCTTAAGAATTGGCGCGAAGTCCTACGTCACAGGAACTACGTATAAAAGCGAGCTTCCACTCACACTCACTCACTCACTCACGCACACCGACACTCGCTTTCTACTTCGTCGAGCAGATCTCATCACTTCAACCGCCCTCCGGCCTCTTGCCGGAGGCGCGGCCTGCTACTTCCTTCAAGGCTAGGCTGACCATATTTTCTTGAGACAAAAACGGGACATTGGGATGGCAAAAAAGGGACGGGGTTATGTAATATTCTGTATTCATGAAAAAGTAAGTACATAAACCGGGACAAAATTGACATTTTTATTAAAACGACGGAACGGCCAGGAAATATAAAACAAATGGTACTGTCCCGTTCAAAACGGTACGTATGGTCAGCCTATTCAAGGCCTACGTTTTATCATCAAGTAAGACCTTCTATTGACCGCCTGCAGAAGCAATCCTTCGAGGCCCAACCAGAACCACCTCAGGCCTGCGCCTGCAAGATCATTTAAAGCCATCCTGTACCTCGAGAAGTAACATCACCTCAGGCCTCCGTACGAAGCCTACATCCATCATCTCGAGAGGCTTAACGGACAACGACAACTCGAGTCTACGGTAATAGGTCCCTCTTCAGCCCGCCTTCAACAGAGTTTACGTTGTCCTAAGATAAGTACCTCCTATTCTAAGTACTTTTGTGAAGCCTACATTAAATACCGCCGAACGGTAGACTATACTCCCAAAGTGTGTAATTAAGCGTTCCAACTGACTCTCGTGAAAGAACGCAGTAGGCCTGTTCTCCAATTCAAGTGTCATTTCAATACCGTAATTCCGCGTATCATCCGTTATTATGTTCAATTCATATTTATGTGATAACTAAATATTCTCTTGGCGTAATCACTTAACATCACATAATGGTCTTATATATAAATGATATTTGTGTAATCATTGTCAAGCATTTCAATCCATTATTATTTGGCCGCATCAATTATTCTATGTGCATCCATGCAATCATTTAGCCTACTTAATCAGTGTCACGTATTCTATTCAGTGTACCAAACGCACGTGCATTCTTTATATCATTTACTAGGCCCATTCAATGTTCCATGTTGCATGCCATTTACATACCATCAACGAGTACATTACTTATTACGTGTCAATTAAGCTATTAACATTTCATCTCATTAGCTAAGTCTATGTCATAAGCATAACGTAAAACTACCAATTAATTACTGTCAATTCTTTGTTATATCACAGTGAATGAATAACGGCTTTATTTTCATAATAAAATACAAAACTATAAGGTGTCTTTTATAACCTTAACATTAATTTGCTTGGGTGTAATCCAAGCTGGTGACCCTCGCTGCTATACCTGTCACTTCCAATAGTATGGTGGATCTACGCCTTAACCACTTATTCAATTGGTGATACTGTATGACATCATAAATTATTAACCCAGCCTTTCATTAATAAGCAATCAGTCATTGCATCAATGATAACTTTCCTAAACGTTTTCGCAATAGCCTCTCACAATTAAAAAAAGATGGTGAGCTCCATATTACTAAAGCAGACAAGGCGAACACCATAGTTATTATGGACAAAGTGGACTACATTAGAAACATGAACGAGCTGCTCCAGGACCCCGCCACATACATAAAACTTAGGAAGAACCCGCAGGATGACGTCATCAAATCATTCAATAGTGGCTTGAAACGCATTCTCAAAGATCATAAGGACTTAATCCCGCTTTTCATGTCCACTTCACCTTCTCTTCCCTACCTTTACGGTCTTATTAAAACCCACAAACCTGGCAACCCTATGCGCCCTATTATTAGCTCGGTGGGCTCTATTACCTATAAACTCTCCAAATGGCTTGTCAAAGTCTTGTCCCCCATTCTCGGAACTATCTCTGATTCACATGTAAAAAATTCCATGGATCTTACTGAAAAATTGAATAATGTACGCACTGAAACCAACGATAGATTGATCAGTTTTGACGTTTGTTCATTGTTTACAAAAGTGCCGATTGACGATATGCTTGACTTTCTCTCCCGAGAATTACATAAGTACGACCTGCCACTACTTGCCCACATCGTTTTGGAACTTATTAAGCTTTGCATCAAAGACTGTAAATTCACTTTCAATAGCGAGTATTATCAACAGGTTTTGGGATGGCCATGGGCAACCCCTTGTCGCCCCTCCTCTCCAATATTTATATGGAGTTTTTCGAAATTACTTACATTCCGAGAATCCTGGGGGTTGGCATCCCATGGTTGCTGTACGTCGACGATATTTTGTGTATCTGGCCCATGAATCGTGACCTGGATGACTTCCTCCTTCAGTTAAATGATCAAGTCCCCTCCATTAAGTTTACTTTAGAAGTGAAAGAAGACAACTCAATCCCGTTTTTGGATGTGCGTGTGCATAGGGAAAGCCCAGGTTTTAAGTTTAGTATCTATCGGAAAAAACAAACAATTTGTCCTACGTACACTTTTACTCTGGACATGACACCCCCATTAAGAAGGCCATATTTTCTTCAATGTTTCTCCACGCTCTTAGGATCGCCAGTCCGGAATACATCGATGCCGAATTGGAAAAAATCAACGGTATTGGAAGCGATGTGTGCGACCCACCGCGACCCACCTGCGTTTATGGAATCTTCTTTTAACAAGGCAAAACGAACCTTCTATCGTGTGAATAATAACACTCGCACTTTGTCAAAGAATATTTTAGTACTTCCATTTTTCCCGGGCTTTTTAGGCATTGCTAATGTACTTAAACTTTTGGATATTAATGTAGTATTTTCATATAACAATATTGTGAAAAATATCATAGTAAAAAATAGCCCTACCAATAATTCATGCATTATCTATAAAATTGGTTGTAAACAATGTGATTCCTTTTACATTGGTCAGACGGGAAAGGATTTGCACATGCGTGTAAAACAGCATCAATATTCCGTTAGAACGGGACAGTCGTCCAGTGCCCTTTTTGTACATTTGTTAGAGTTATTCCATTGTATTGATTGGAATAATGCTTCAGTTTTGTTTCACTCTAGCAACATCGTTAATAGAAATATTCTTGAGTCTGCTATTATTCAACTTACAAATAACTTTAACATGAGCAAAGGCCTTTTTCAACTCGATCCCGTTGTTTTGAATTCGTTCAGAAGGATTTAGACAAGAAGGGCAGAGTGCTAAACCTTTGGTAATTTTCCCTTATAAATTTGTATGCTCCTCTTACAATTTTTATTTTTCAATTTATTTTATTTTTTATTTTTATTTATTTTTTTGTGACCTATACATCATTCAGGCATTATCAATAACATTGGTTGTAAACAATCCATTTGATCTTATGTTGAATTCGGGCAAAGTGCTAAAATTGGTAGTTTTCCTTACAAATTTGTATGCCTCCTACAATTTTTATTTCTATATTTACTATATATATATATATAATTTTTTTTTTGTAACCTATATATTGTCTTGAACTCTTTATTTACTTCAGTGTTCCTGAGGATGTCATTAGACGAAAGCGCTTGAGCACCACTCTGTGTTTCCTTTCCTTCGTGGTTTTATTCATCATATATATATATATATATATATATATATACTAAAATGAGGGTGTCACTTCTGCCAAGAAGCTTTTTCTTGCTTGCTTTTAGATTATTTTCCACTATGCCTTGCACTAATTTTCAACATAGCTTAACACAATAACTGGCATTTCATAACTATACAACTAAATAACAGTGATGCAATTTGTGGACTAAGAAAAGCATACGGTATATTCTTTTTTATGCATAAAATAAGTGAAGTATTTTGAACTTGGCTCATCGTTATTCCTAAAAATTTCGATCAGTTTTGGTCACGAACTAGACTATAATAGGTACGAACATTTTTGAAATAGAAAATGAATTCTGGATCGTCCAAAGAGAACGAAGGGCATAAAGACCATTTGCCGAACGAACGCACGTGGTGCAATTGCCAAAATTTTTAATTTAATATAATATTTAATATAAATTATAATCCATTTTGTTGTGCATATGAAAACTAAAGTTCTTGCCCGAAAAATTTCGATTGCCGAATCTTAGGGAGGGCTGCAACCCCCCCCCCCCCCCGCCCCCCCCGCCTTGTACGTCTATGTTGTTATTACATGAGATATCTTATAACACTTATAACAACATAGCCACTTATTATAACACAACTTAATATGCATATATAATAGGGTGTGTCAATTTTAGGGGTGAAATGACTAAATTGAAAATCATGTGATTTGGTCAATTTAATGTAATCATTTGGCATACAAAATAATATCCTTGCTTCAAAAACAATAAAAAATAACTCCTACCTACATCAATTTTAATTCAAAAATTCCATTTTTCCGTAAATTCGTAACAAAATAACAAATGTGCGCAAACATCCTATCAACATTTAAAGTGGCAATAAGATATCATTCAGAGTCTATATTTGAAAGTAACCAATGCAGTCATGTCCTTTTTACTGCGGTTCCTTGACATCAGCATTCGGCTTGCTACTTGCGCTTTGATGTAACCTTCTCGCCTCTCGTGACTGTAAACTTGACTAGCTGCTTCTGTGACCATTTTCACACATCTCTCCACACTCTGAGTGTGAGAAGGCCACTTTGGCACTTGCATTGACGTTTATCTTATCGGAGGTACCTTCCTTGTCTGAACAGAGCAGTCCCCCAGCTGGTCATCATCTAGTGATGTTCCTCTAAGCTGTATAATGATTTCCACAGCCTCAGTTCGCTCTTTGGTACATTGGCTGCAGAGTATTGCTTGCAAAACTGCCTCTGGCCTAGCATACCAAGCGGACCTTCTCACCACAGGTAACACGATGTCCACCACTACTTTCCTTTGGGTTCTCAGTAGCTGTAATTGAAACAAGATGTGGTTGGGCCCCTCCATCCACATTGGATTAAGTTTTACATTGAACCAGTGAGGAAGATAAAACCCAATAATAAATTCAACAATCAACATCAAATTCTGTAGCATTTTGCCCTTCAGTGCTCTCCAAGAGAGCCAGATTTTGAGGCAACTCTCCTGATCTGATTGCTTGAACAATACGATAAGCGCAAGATTGATCCGTGCTGAAGTCTTTGATAACTTCTTCAGACAACACTGGAAGGGGAGGGCCTACTTCGACCTTTGGAAATTTTGTATTTATTTCTAATTCCGTTGCTTCATCTAGCATGTTGCCAAGGGGGCCTGACCACTTGTTGTTGCTCTTTGTAGGACCATCAAGTTCCTGGATGAGACGACGAAGAGGTAGTTCGCCTGTGTGCAAATCACATACAATCCAAACAAGCCTCCTTCCAAGTTTTTTCTCTAAATGCGTCATAACACCGCCCTGCCATCCAGTGTTCACCGCAGTTGAGTCTCCACCAACGGCCTGCAGTGAACTGTCAAGTCTTCTTTCTTGAAGCCAACATATTATTTGATCAGCAATTGCCTCTGCATGTTTCTTGCCTTCTACTTATGCTTCAGGAACAAAGTGAAACAAATAGCGGCCACCAGGTTCGGAACACACAGAGTAGTGTTCTTCTTTGATGAGACCGGGAAACTTTCTGTCCATTCCCTCTACCTCTAGGAGAACTTTTGTGTCATCTCTTCTTCCATCAAACAAAAGGCAAGAGAGACCTTCCTCCTTCAAATCTTTTTCATGCTGATCAGATATTTCCTTCATTATTTTTTCTTGTGCTCTTCTTATCTTATTATGATCTATCACTAAGGATGTATCCTCTCGGCTGATGAGGCCTGCATCTATCCAAGCGGCAGTGGCAATCTCTGCAGTCTCTCGTAGCCACGTATGGTGGCGAATACTGGCAAGGGCAATGTTTGAGATGTCTTTAGTGTTGTATTTCATTCTCTTCGGCGAAGGTTCAGATGGCATTTTGGAGGTATCATCTGATGTTGTTGCTTCTTTCTGTTCATCTGAAGAGCTTTCAAAGAGGTGAGAAACCTCTTGATAGAGCTCTTCATCTCTTTGGGTGGCTTCTTCACTCTTCTTTTTCTTCCTTTCTTCCCTCTCTCGGATTTTCTCTTTTTTCTTAGCAATAACAATCTGTTTTTTGGTTTCTGAATAATCTGCCGAACCAATCTGCATACTTCCTTGACCTCCTGCCTTTGTTCTCTGCGCCTTTATGAAAGCCAGCTCCAAAACAGGGATCTTCTTCTCACGAGGACAGCGACAATCAATGTGATGGTGAGGTTCTCTTCTGCATGAGGGAGAACAATTGGCTTCAGAACACAACTCTATGGGACACTGGCAGTTAAAAATGTCAAGAAGAGTATCAAGTGTGTGCAGAAATTTATTTTTCTTTGCTAGTTTTCCTTTACCAAGTGATGTCTCAACTGCTTTGTGCCACAGCTTTGTTAATTTTAGCTCAATAGTTCTATACTGATTGAGTACAGGTGGTTTGAATAACACATTAGCTTTTTTCCACTGATGCAGAAGAGGGGGAATCATGTCCCTTATGAGCTCTTTCTCTGTGTAGTTCCTTCTATCCTTTGTAATTTGTTCACGAAGGAGTAACCCTAGTCTCAGCATGTCTCGCACTGTTGGTAGTTCTGATACGGGAAGCTCCTTGCCTGTACCGACTAACAGGCTCAAGTGGCATGACGACTGACCTCTTGTCTTCAATTTTGGCATCTTAGGAATATCTGAAAAGAAAGAAAAACATTTAAGTATTTTATATCAATTACGATGTTTCAAAGTTTAGTCATTCGATGTTCTAAAATTCAATAAAAAAATATTTCATGGGATTACAACATAAGTAGACAGAAGAATATGATAATAATAAATAATTGTAATAATCAATAATCCATACTTACAGTTAAACTGTAGTATTCGTCTAGTAGAATAACTATGAAGTAGGTACAAGAGCAATAACAGCAAACCACCGTCTATGACATCTAAGAGGCAACTGAGGACTGAGAGTGAGGGACAGTTCTATTCATGTTGTGACTTGTACATTGTACAACAACTATATGACCTTGAAAACACTCCATATGCGATCAGTGGGATAATTCTGTGACAGATTAATAGTTAATCAATTTATGTCCTATTATTTAGTAAAAGAGTCAATTTCTGAAACTTTAAGGTAAAATTGATGTAGGTAAGGATTATTTTATTTCATTTTGGTTGGCCAATTTCAAGTTTTGACATGAAAAGAGACTATATTTTCACTACCAAAATTGATTTGAAAAAAGTTGACAAAATTGACACACCCTAATATATAATCTTTGCTACATTACAAAAATAAGGTATTGTAAACGAGCAGTTGTCTGAACCAAGACTGCCATATAGGTGAGAGGTACACAGTATATGAAGACAGGGCATTGTACAGTAACACATTAGAGCTGTTTTGGACCCTAGTAATGAAATTATATATATTCTTCCGGATTAACATTTGGCTGGTAGGTAGGTTATGCGTAGTAAACATAAAACTGGCACTGCACCATTTTGGTTCCCTACATAGCATACGAAAAATATTATAAGCAACAGAGTTTATTCATAGCAGTTTTTGTATAGTTTCACCACAGATGGAATGTATACAATGCAGTACAGAAGTTCTAAAAAGATAAGTTTTAACTGATTCTGAACACATACCAAATTTCCTTACTAGTATGCTACGCTGTACACGCAACTTTTTACGTTGCCTCTCAATATCAAGTTCATCTCGCAGCTCGCGAGTAATTACATGTGTCTTTGAGAAGTATAATCTGACCATTCATTTCAAAAGACCCACATGATACGTTTCATTATATTACACCTGAAAATCAAAATACAACTCTTTGTCCCGTTATAGGTGATGTCATTTTTTATACCATATTGTTCATATATCTCTAATAGTACTCTCAGCCCATGGGAAGAGGGTGACAGAAGAACAAGGTCATCAGCATACATTAAATGATTAATTTTTCCTTTCCAGTGACACAGCCAGTACGTGTAGTTTTTAATTCATTGGTCATCCATGTATGTACAGAAAAGATAGGGTGATAATATACCTCCTTACCTAACACCATTAGTTACCTTAAAACCTGGTGATACAGTGCTTTTCCATCTTACAAACATAGTCTGCTCTGTATACCAGGATGCAAGCATCCTAAGTGTATATTTAGATACCCCTCGACACAAGAGTTTCTTGAAAAGTTTGCGATGGTTAACTCTATCAAATGCTTTTGATGCATCCAAAAAACAGGAATATACATTGCTACTTGACATCTTGTACTTTAAGACGGCTTCCTTTAGCATATCAATACACATGTCAGCACCATGTTTCACAAAGCCAAACTGATTGTCATAAGTCTGCAAGTAAGTACTTAGCCTATTATAAATGACATATTCTAACCTTAGAAAGTATACTGGCAAGTGCTACTGGCCTATAATTATTCTTATCACAGATACTAGCACCCTTATTTTTAACAACTGGCAACAATACAACTGACAAAATGGACTGTGGCAAGTACCCATGTATCATACAGCTTGTGAAACACATTGCAAGCATAGTAGTGGACCGGCCAAAATTCAAAAATCGACTTTGAACGGCGTTTTTTGTTAATAGCTGGCACCCATGCTAAATCAATGTACCTGTGGGTGAGGAATAAAATGCAGGTGGATGCCACTCTCGCGTTTGGCTTTGAAGGTCATTTTCGAGGTCAAACTGTGCAAAAAATGATATTTTCTAATTTTAATTTAAAAAAAAATATTCTGAGCCAATTGGTTTGACCAAATGTTTCATTTTGCCACACTTAGTGATAAAGAAGTATGATGACACGCTTATTCCCTCCGAATTACCAACTCAAAGTCAAATTCAAGTTAATCACGACCGAAATTGTGCTAAAAATTTGTGATTTTTTATTTCAATTGGCGAAAAAAACATTGAGCAAGTCTGTTTATCAAAATGTATTTTAACATGATTAGTAGCTAATAAGTTTGATGGCATGAATTAAGTACTCACAGTAACAGAATTATCACAACTAAATCATAAAGCAGTAAATATAGACCCATAACTATACAGTTTACACACTAGTAACATCTAGAAGTTCACGTTTCTTGATGAGCAGCACCGAAATGCTGCAGCACTGACAGTCACGATTGTATGGATTGCAATCACTTAAGAACAGAGTTATTAGTTCCTTACAGCACATTCCAGCTTCTCCCGATTTCAGCCCGGAAGAGAGACATAGATCTACTGTCCAGCTGGGTTACAGCAACCGCTGTTGTCACAACCACAAGCTGTCGTACACTTCATCCTTTTCCTGAAGCAGTTGCATCTAGCTGTCTTGCACTTTTTCTTGCAACCACAAGCAACAAGCTCCAGGCAGGCTTCAGGGATTGGAGGAAGTCTTGTCCACACTGGTAGGAGGCTCCCATCTTCCAACTTCCAGGCTGAAGTGTCCACCGGATCTTCAACATCTACGTGCTCTTTGTCAGCCTGGAGCCATATTTTGGCCTGATAGTTTGCCCGCTTGGCGTGGAGCTCCAGGGCATCCTTTGTCGGTGGGAGCATTTCCAGAGTCTTCTTGGCCTTCCCAAAAAGGTGAACTCTGGCGTCATCAACTGTGTGTTGTTCCGGGGTGCCATACAAATGACACACAAACTTCTCAACATCTGCGATATCCCCATCTCGACCAATGGCGTGCAGCAGGAGTGGGTGGTCACTGAACACCTTCCAACACTTCTTTTTTCCATGACCACTGAAGGACGAGACTGTGTCACACCCGGTCAAAGCGTGGAAGCTGACCAGGTTGTCCCTGACTGGGGGCGACAAACTCTTGAATACATCGTGCACGGGGTAGCATTTTCGGTTCTTGGCCGTTCCGCACAGCATCCACACTTCAGCGACCTTGGTGCAAACGAAGTGAATCAGCAGCACCATTACATCAGTATCTCTGCACACTACCAGTATTCGTTCATAGCCCTGGGACGCTGCATCACATGAGTGAAGGATGAGCCTGGTGTCCGCCTCTTCATGGTTGCTATGCAGTGGAACGTCATGTCGCCTGGTTGACCGTACTTCAGTGGCTTCAGAGAAGCCACCCCCTGTCACCAGCTGACATCTTTCTTGAAGATCTCTGCCCTTCTCAGTGATGACGTTAGACAGAAACAAGGCTAGGTCAGCCTTGTTTGTATCCAGGGCCATGAAGTTTTTCCACACTTCAGGCAGTGGAACTTGTGGGCCATCAATGACTTTCCGAATCGGTTTCTTCTTGCTTGCACGCTTTGTCCTGGTAACTGCTTTGATCGATCCTTCCCCTGCGTACCGATCAAAGATGACATCAACTCTTGTTGTGTGTTCATTGAAATAACTCGTCACGGCCTTGAAGAACACTTCAGCATAGTCGCCGAATGTCCGACAGCCGCCAGGCTTGCCAAGAGCTTGGATGAGTGCATGGCCATCTATCATCACACAGGTCTTCAGATCAGAGGTTGGAACCTCTGAGCTTATGGTCTGCTGAGCCATCAGGATGTTCATCAGCTCAGACTTCGATGTCGAATTCATCTCTCCTCCTGCCTTCGCCAGACTAAATGGGACTGGGGACAGTTCATGCTTCAAGACGTTGACCATCTCCACCATGCGACCTGCGGTCGCGGCATTCAGGAGCCGCTGTAGTAGCTTTCTGTCAGCTTTGATGGTCTTCTGCATGTTCTGCTTGGTGGAAACTGTAGCTTTGTACACATCAGCGAAGGTTTTCGACCGATGTTTCTTCATCGTTTCATGGAAGCCTACTATCTGTTCAATCAGTCTCTCCTTCATGAAGCCGATTACATGCTGCTTTCCTCGATCCTGAGCTGTCAGCAGGTTCTCCACAACATCTGTGGGTGCAGTGTCTTTGGTTGCCAGTGAAACAAGTGGGATGTTAGTGGCGGCATCTGTATCTCCTGCTTCACTCACGTGAACTCTGAAGACGTCAAACTGCTTCAACTGCTGAACTAGCTTCATGACATCATGAGCGTCACGCCTAGTGCGAGAAGGCAGACTGTCAACCCGAGTGAAGGTGGCTTCCCCATCATCATCTTGAAGATTGAAGAGGCATCTTGTGTCTTGAGAGATGCGTGACCGCTCTGACCATGTGATGCAGAACCTGTCTCTTGCTTGGTCATTCTTTGTGATGCCGATGATACCATTGTGCATCTTGCATGTACGATTTATCCATTCGGTTGCCTGATCAGCTGGAACTTGGTTGAAGCGCTTCGCCGTCCTCTTGACGACAAAGTTCCCATTACAGAACTCTGCATGAACTTCTGGTGCTGACTTCTCAAGACCTCTCATATCAGCCAAGTAGACCGGCCCCCAACGTGCATAGTTTGTGTGGTCATAGATAGTTAGCCAAGGCAGCATTGCAGCAAAGGCTTCTATGTGGAGACTCCACATGCCATCTCTCTGAGCTCTGATGAAGGCCAGTAGGATCTCTACCATTTCCATGTAGGATGACCACAGCATGAAGTTGGGATTTTCAGAGTGCTGGTCATTGAATTCCTCCATGAGACTGTGGAATTTCTCATCTGCCAAAACGTCTGAGAAGTTGTCAACAGCATCGCGCATCTCATCTATGTCAGCTCTGTCTTTGAAAAGCGAAGCAACATTGAGGGCAAGCTGTTTGACGTTCTCATCTCCGTTGCCAGTTGCAGCCAGCCATGACTCAAACATCTGCCACTTGATGCGCCACAGTGCCTCATACGTCAGCTGGTGACCTCTCACAGCTCGGTAGTAGGCCTTGCCGTCCAGCATTGTCTCAGTGGTGTTAGCCGCGTACACACCTGCCTCTGTCCATAAGTCATCAAGTCCCACACTTTCCATGTGTTGACCAATGGCTTTCAGAAAGTTGAAGCAGATATGGAGGCCTCCCATGAGCAAGACCACGTTGGCAAATTTCGAGTTTGCCCAGACTAGTTCCTTACCCCTGCTGTACAGAGGCTGATCAGCAGTGATGATGGTGTACTTCTGGCTGACATACTCAGAAATGGCCATGAAGCGATTGATGACGGTGGTCATGGTGTCATTGTCATCTGCTGGTGCCTGCAGGATTGGCAACATCCCGGCGGTCGTTACTGGTGGATCCGCAGTGCTGACAGATTGATTGAATGCTCCCCAGCTTGGAACGGACATCGCTTCATCATGGATGCGTGACACCACCCAGGCCAAGTCCTTGGCACGTGCCCGGTCCCTCTCAGGTTCATGTGACAAGTCGTCTATGTCAGTGTCGTAGCCAGGAGGAGATGGCCTCTTGCCAGATGGGAGGGTAGCCTGGTCCAGCCTTTGGAACTCCTGTAGGTCATCAGGTTTGATAGATTTCGATCTCTTGTGCTTGCCACCCTTTTGGCCATGACTCTGCTGTGGAGGGGGGTCTCTGCCATACCATCAGTTGAGTGCTGTGGAAGGTGTTCTTCCCGTCTAAGGTTGACTCCAAGACATCTATGTTGTCACAAGAGCAGTGAATCATTCTCTCTTTGACGATGGTGTCAGGGATGTAGACACATCCATTCTCAGCATACCTCTCCAGGATGTTCTGAGCGATGGTGGTGTCTATCCTTCTTACAGTGTCGATACCAATAGTGTGATTTGCCGCGTGGAACAGATCTAGGAGTGCTTCTGAGCGGGTGGCTTGGTGCAGAGTAAGACCCAAGCCCACATGCTTTGGTGTCAACTTTCGTCGGTTGGAGACTGCATAGACTATGTCCTGGGCAATGCTACACACACTCTGCTTCACTTTCTGGTCCTCTTCACTTCCCTCATCCACAGCATCCATTCCCCCAAAGAGCAATCGTAGAAACAGGTACAGACTGTCGGGTATGACGCGATCAACATGTTCCTGATCAAGACCTTACCATGTCTCGGAGTGTCTAGGAGTTTCAAGAAGATCTTGTCGAACCTTCAGAGCCACGTGTATCATATCTTGGAATATGCTGCTAGTGGCACACATGCGGACATCAGCATCTTCATCTTCAGTAGACTCTGACTCAGAGGTGACAGGACCTTGTTCACAAGACCTAGTCAGTGCTTTGGAGATGATGAAATCTGAGCTCTCCAGGGTAAATCAGCAGCGGGCCCCTTAACAATGGGCGTACGTAGCTGGCGCTTGATCCAAGCAGTCTTTGAACATCTTCGTAGAACGTTGTTCTCCTGGAGTGTTTCACGATGATGCCGGTGTCATTACACATACTCTCGTATCTGTCCCAGATGTCTCCCATGTCGTATACGTGACCACGAGACAGGCCTACTGTCAAGTCTTTGCACAGCTTCGTCATGAACTCATTTTCAGGCCTTCTGCTCCTCTGACACCGCTTGGTTTCTAGCACGTCTCTCAAATGTCACCAAACATGCCAGATGAAAACAGCCTTCAACTGCAATCACATCACTCACCGCTGACAACGGTATGCTCATGACAGGGTCGTGTTTGGCACGCTGGATCAAGTCATCTGACTTCTCCATTGTCTCCACTCTGTGCAGTTTCTCTGTGGTCTTCTTTTGGCAAAACATGCAGAGGGTCCAGTCAATCACTGGTGTTGAACGTCTACGCTTTGGGGGAAAAGCCTGAGAGCTTGCACTTTTTGTGGTTGCCGATGCACCCATGGTCTGCTGCTGACTTCGCAGCCTTTTGAGTTTGCCTTCAGAGGTGAATAAAGAGTAGCATGATTTATGCCACTTGAGTTCCAATGCATTGAAATCATCCTTGGAATGACTTTCCAGTCTTTGTAAAACATCAAGATAGTAGGTACTAGCAAAAGGTCGGCGCTACGCGCCGATTTTGCTCGATCTGCGGTACTTCGGCTGGATTGTGGGCCTACGGCGTATTTTATTTTGAACATCAGTAGCCCTTTATCTGGATATCATTCCTATTCCTCTCACCTTGGGCCTCAGTAATTGGGGTGCCTGCGGCCTTCTAGTTACTGGCAAACCAATTATTCATTCAATAAAACTGCAGAAAAGAACGCAGCCATGAAAATCTAAAGCTTCACAAATCTTAATACAATGAGCTCGGATTTGAAGCTTAAGATTTTCATGACTGCGTTCATTTCTATAGTTTTATTGACCAAATAACTGAACCGACAGTAATTGGGGGCCCTGCGGTCCGCCAAATCATAGTTTTCATTGTTTCGAGTGCATCAATAGCGTTGCCGGGGTGGATGTTGAACGCTATATATATACATATATATATATGCCCGGTTAGGTAAACTGAATGCCCGGTTAGGTTAATTGAATGCCCAGTTAGGTCAACTGAATGCCCGATTAGGTTAATTAAATGGCCGGTTAGGTCAACTGAATGCCCGATTAGATTAATTGAATGCCCGGTTAGGTTAATTGTACACCCTTGACGATTGGTTAGGTTAAGTCATGATATTTTCGTTAAAGCCAACGAAAATATCACGACTTAACCTAACCAATCGTCAAGGGCGTACAGATGACCTAACCTGGCACTCAATGAACCTAACCGGGTATTCAATAATTTTACCATAGGTTTCGTAATGATCTTGATAACGTCATTTAATGTTTTAAAATTAATTATTTAATTTATTAACACCCACGTGCACAACCTCGGGACCTAATCAATATGTGTGTGAAGTTTCATGTTTGTAACTGCTTCCATTTTGGAGTTATGGCTGATGGCTGGAACACACACACACACACACACACACGTCTTTATTATTATTATTATTATTATTATTATTATTATTATTATAGATAAACAATAGACTGGTACAAATTTATAACCAAAAGACTTCCGAAAATCAACAATTTTTGATAAAGAAAAGGGGAAAATTGGTTTCGTAGGCCTAAGGGGGTCCGAAATTTTCATAAAATGGAAAATAATTGCTATTTTCTTACTTACAGCGACAGGCATAATGGTATTAGGATACCTAATAGAAATTTTGTAATATTTTAAAGTGGGGAAAATAAATAATTTTCTAAAAATGATCTTCAACTATAAAAGCGCATCTAATCAGATAACTTAATTAACGTATTTCTATGACAACTGAAAAATAGAATGATAAATCAATATCCTATCAAATTGTTTGTGTATATGTAAAATTATTTGTACAAAAGTTACAGTAATAAAACGCACAAAAGTCACGGTAAATAATTTCGAGTGTGGTTCGTTTAACTTTAAACTCGTGTTTATTTAAATTGCCCGTTTTAATTATGTAATTTTTTGTGTTGAATCGATAAAGAAATCTTTTATGATTTTTTGCATTGAATCGATAAAGAAATCTTTTGTGAATCGAAAAATGTTAAAATTATAACAAATATCAAAATATTTTGTATAAAAATCATTGAATTTTAAAAATGCATGTTTGTTTTTAGTTTTTTGCAAAAAGTTCTTTATGAATTTTAAAAATATATACTTTTTTTTAATTGAATCGATAAATAAATCTTTTGTGAGTCGAATGATATCAAATGTTTAGTAAAAATTGACTTATTTTGTGCCAAAATTATTATTAAAAATGAAAAATTAAAAAAATGCGTGTACATGCATGGGAAGAACTGTACCCCTAAAAGGGGGGAAGGAATTATGTTAGGGAATTTTTTTTAGCATGGGCACTGCACAATAAAAAGACGCATCGAATGGTGAAAACCGCATTGTTCTAAACCAATTGTAGCGACCTGTAGGTGTGCGCCAAAAAACTGTTATATATATATATATATATATATATATATATATTATATATATAATAATATATATCTATATATATAAGGCTTCATTTCTGAAATAGTATATTAGATCTCCCAGGTTCTTTCTCTCATCGCCCACAGTCGTAGTTCTTGCTTTTCCTTCTGCTGATGCTGTGCGCAGGGCACCAGCGCTGCTTTGACAGAAGAAGCAACAATCCTCACTGACATCCTGACGTTTCCTCTTGCGCTTGATGACAGCTACAGGGTCCATTACTGATGAGCTCCCTATCTGCAAAGACAAGTGGGAATGGCAGTATGTAGTAGCCACAGATATAGTGAAACAATTCGAAACATACCTATCCTTTAGCAGAATTATTATTATTATTTTACCAGCTGGCACTGTTTGCACTCTTTTAATTGCATATACCAAACCAATGTCTGGCCAGCTTGTGCATTGAAAATATTCAACATGTGAAAGTATGCTATTACTTGTATTAGGGTAGTAGTAGGCACATGCGCACCTCACCCAGCATGCTAAATATAGTTTTAATGGAAATAAAGACATCCAGAGTCATAGTTACATTCAATTATTATCCATAAAATCACAAAAATATGCTTTATGTGCTAATGATACACCTTTAAACACGTTATCACATAGAACCACCACTGAAATGCAAAAATTCGGAATTTTTCAGAATTTGACTTTTGTAACCTTGTATGGGACGTTGAAACCCAAAATTGAGAGTGGATCCACCCACATCTTGTTTGGCATCCTCAATATTACTTATCTAAGGTGGGTGCCTGCTATTAACAAAAAACGCCGTTAGTTTTTTCTAGAGGACTTTTCAATTTTTGGCCGGCCCACTATAGGGCTACAACGAGGGCTACAACATTTTAAATGTTCTGCTTGTATGCCATCTAGCCCATAACTTTTGACATCACTTAACTTATGAATAGCTTGCCAGATTTCTGAGTCATTAATTAGTAGCTCCTCAGAGTGTTCTACATTTAGGCATATATTTAGTCTATCCTATTAAATAGGGTTTCATAATGATTTTTCCACAGTTCTGCAATGTTTTTGCACCATGTACAGTATTGTACACCCTCTATTACATTTGGCAAGGTAAGATTACTATTGTTAATTTTATTAACCTCCTTCCAGAATGCCCTATTGGAAGTATTGCTATTGCCTAATTTTCTGGCTAGAGATTCTCTTCGAAGATTCTCTTCATTTTTCCTTATAAATCTAAGAGCACCCTTGAACCTAGCACGAGTTCTATTTTTCAGTTGGAAGAGTTCCCCCTGCCTAGGTTTCCCCATAGCAACCCATTCCACGAATACAGTTTTTGCTACATCATACAAATGAGCACAGTATTCTGCCCACTCAAGATTGACATTTACTTTTCCCCATTTTTTATTCTTAAAGCTACTTCCACTCGCAGCCTTAATAAGTTAATAGCATGTTCAAGCTCACCGTAATAGTTATTTAAGAGATCTATATGTTTTACATCATCACAGGAGGGATTCCTACAAGCCAAAGCTTCTTCAGGAATCTTCAGAAGCCTTAGTAGTGCGTCAGTCTGCATTGTATAGTAATCTACCTCAGAGTGACTAAGATTTGACCAATTAGCCTTATAGTAATCAACATTATCATAGTCATTGTCTTAGTCAGGTGCTGCCATACAATCAAGCCCTACTGCAAATGGGATATGATCAGATTCAAATACATCATAAAGTACACTAACATTTTAAGCCCATTGTTTACAGTCAAAGATAAATACGCTTCATATCTAAAAGTCTTTCGAGCTATCATTACAGCTCAAAAATATCAGTGAAAAATTATGGAGCTGCAGAGCATGCGTCATTGATGCTCCTGAATAAACCGTTTTACCACCACGTCTGTGTCCAGTAGTTGGCATTCTGCATAATGCACAGCCATTAGTGTGAGTCCTGCTAGCCGTTCCTCCTCAATTGTCGATCGCACGTAGGTTTTAACTCTCTGTGGAGCTGAGAAAGATCTCTCAGCTTCACAGCTGTCAATGGGAGATACGCGTCCAATCAGTATAAGTTGTCTGATATTTGAAAAGAAATCATCGTCTGCATAGGGTAGTGCATCTATGAGTTTGGCAGGCTTCTCTTTGACATTCTCTTTGTCATTCAATACCTCTGCCAACATTCAAGTTCATTCTAAAAGAGAAAAAGATTGATCTTAAGATGCTTTACTCTAGGTCATAAACATAAGATGTTTTGTACGATGATGCAGAAAATAACACTAATGCAGGCCATCACAGCAACACTTATATTATATATATATATATATATATATATATATATATATATATATATAAACAGCTCATTCAACTCCATTTGTTGTGTACCCCACAATGTGGGTGGGTGGGGTTTATCGATGTTTAATGGATCTGAAAACATGAATTGATGAGAAGTTGTTTTAGCTTTAATGTAAAAATGTATTTACTCTGCTTTCTATAAAAATTAACAGTCGTTCTCCGCCACACATGATCGCTTGGTGTAGGAGGGAAATGCTCTCTCGCGCTCTCCACCGCACATAGTCATGTACGCCCGGCTCATCTGGTCTAATATGCAGTCTAATTTCTTCATTCTACCATATCTCAAGAGTTGAAATTTCTTGGTGTTAAACATCCTACTGTTGTCTTTTGTTGTCCTCTCCTCACACCGGGCCAAGCGGGTGGCCGTCCGTTATAAGGAGTTGCTTGAGCACGAGTCCTCTGAGATATTTACAGGTGATCCCTTGAAAAGAGGCAACAAACTAATACAGATGCAAATAAAAGGTGATGTACAGTTTAAAGACACTTTATTATTCACACCTTGTAAATTAGCAAAGCTACCCAAGGTAATGGGCGTATCCGCTGAAGTTTCAAAAGGATATTTCCCTTACACATTCCTCACTAGCGAAACTTTAAATTACGTAGGACTACCTCCACCCGAACATTACTTTAACTATGAATGTATGAGCACAGACGAGCGTGAAGATTTTGACCGATACTACAACAGTTTTAATGAATGTAATCCTTATAATATAGCTGATGAATGTGAGCGTTGTTGCGTGAATGATGTGCGCGTGCTTAGAGTATGTTTCCAGGCCTTTAGAAGGATGTACATATGCCGTTTCAAATGCGATCCGGTGCAAATCGCAACCACCATCGCATCATTATGTTTTGCGGTGTTCAAGAATAACTTCATCCCTAAAGACACCTTAGCCATTATCCACAGAAACAACCCCCGCAGTTATGGACACAAGGCTATTTACTGGCTCATACACCTACAGCAGCAGACAGGTGTATACATAAAGCATGCTCGCAACACGGGAGAAGTACCCATTAAGGTTAATGGTCGTGTTTTTTGGGTTGATGGTCTAAGTGAAAACCGTGCCACTGGTGAGAAGACTGTGTACTCCTTTAACGGTTGCTGGAGGCACGGGTGTCCCCGTCCTGAGTGTAGGATCGTGGGAGATATCCACGGTAGATCGCCAGCCGACAGTCTTGCATGGACCCGCACTCGCGATCAACTTATAGGATCCCAGTTCAGGCACGTGCACAGGGGGGGGGGCTTGGGGTGCTTGAGCCCCTGCCCTTTTTCTTCTTCATATCAAAAGTGCCCTTTTAGTCAAAATTCATAAATATATTGACTCGACATAAATTTGAATTAATTAGTTATATTTTTATTTAGTTTATTTAGTTCCTTAAAGGAAAGGATGAAGATAAGACAGGAAAAATCCTAAAGTCACTCCATAGCCTAATTGTGCCACTAAACTGGAAGACAGGTGGAGAATTGGCAACAAGTAGTAAAGTTCAAGGTCTAAATACTCTCTGCAAGTTCTATGGCTTTGAAGAAGAGGAAGACAAACTTTTGACAGAATTGAGGATATTTCACTCAGCCTACTCACTGCCAAAAAATGATCTGAGATCCACCCTCAATTGCTTCAAGGAAAACGATGCCCATTTTGTCTTCCCAATTATGTATGAGTTGCTTAAAATTTATGCAACACTTCCAGTAACAACAGCAACTGTGGAGCGCTCCTTTTCCAAGCTCAAGTTAGTTAAGCATAAACTGCGGAGCCTGTGTGGAGAAGAAAGACTCTCCGATCTCATGCTGCTTAGCATTGAGAAAGACATCCCTGTTGATAATGAAGAAGTGATAAACATTTTCAAGCGCATGGCCAACAGGAGACTGCTATTATGATTTATTAAACATGTTGGCTTCCTTATTTTTCAGTATGCATTTCATTGTAGATGATTAAGAATATAATTTTTGCTTTTGTATTTTCCTGATAAGAATCAATATTTTTCTATTGCTACTTAAGAGCTGTGGCCATCATATTAAATAGCCCACAGTATATTTCTATAAATCTTTAATTTATAGTTTCATATTATTCCATATTTAAATGTATATACAGCAGAATACTGTAATTTATATGATGAGCAAGCTAAAAGTCAATATAAGTAAAATTGAATAATAATTGTAAATACACTCCAATATTTCAATATCTTATCTTTTGAAAATCTTGCAATAAAAACATGCCTTTTTACAACAAATTTTCATTTATTTTCTTTAATCAGCTTTATATACAAAAATAATGCATTGAATTTAATGGAATTTAAGAATATTTACCACATACAATTTTAAAATTTTTCTTTGTGTGTGTATACATATATATAGCCTATATGGCATTGCGGATTTCATTTTTAAAAATGTTAGGGGAGTGCCCTTTTTTCAACTGAGCCCCTGCCCTTCTGAAAGTCTGTGCACGTCACTGTCCCAGTTCACTCACAAAGTCTTGTGGGAACATGAGTATGATGCACGGATGGAGACAGACGGACAGTACCGTGAATAAATAAACACGATCAAGCGATCAGTGGTGCTGGATCCTCTCAAATGCGGTGATAGCTTGTTCGGAGGGCGTACAAAGCCCTTCAAGCTATACTTTCCGCCTACGGAGTGTGTGAAGCTCCATTACTACGCGACTTCTGTTCTTTATACCCCTACGTGATGAAGAACAATCCGTACCCCGTAGGTGCACCTGAGAAACTGGTGGGGCCTGACCTACCCACCATGAACGAGTTCTCAAGAAATTTGAACGGGTACTATTTCGGTCTTTCTTTCGTAGACGTACTCCCCCCTCGCGATTTATGGATGCCGATCTTACCCGCCGTTACAGATCACAAGCTCATGTTTCCCTTGTGCGTGAAGTGCGCAGAAGAGAACAATGGTGATTGTGACCACACAGCCCACCAGCGTAAGATTAGAGGTGTATATGCAAGTCCAGAGCTGGATCTAGCTGTTCGCTATTGCTACAGCATATTGAAGATACATGTGGTGTGGAGGTTTCAGAAGCTACTCAACCTTTTCACGCCATATATAAATGCTTTTTGAAGGATAAGGTTGAAGCGTCAGGATACCCGCGAGGAGTTGATACCGAAGATGAAAAGTCGGACTATATTCAACGTTACCGTGACCGTGAAGGTATACAGCTTGACCGTCCCCAAATTGTAAAGAGCCCTGGCAAGCGCTTTAGTGCAAAGTTGCGTCTAAACAGTCTTTGGGAAAAATTTGCACAGAATACCGGCAAAGGGAACGTTCATTTGGCACAAGGTTATAGTGAAGTCTGGGATTACGCCAACGCAACCGATAAAGGGGTCATGTAGATTGTGAATGTATGTGATACTTACATAATAAAGTACAACAATACCGAATTGGCCACAGATACCTCACGGGTTACAAACATTCCTGTGGCCAGCTTCACAACATCCTACGCGCGCGTCAAACTTTGGGGCCTATTGCATTCTCTTGGGCGGAGGGTTTTGTATGCCGATACAGATAACATGATATTCACAGCGAGGAGGGGTGAATACATGCCTGCTATTGGGGAGTTCCTCGATGAGCTAACTGACGAGATCAAGGATGAGTATGGGGACAACGCATACGCCGACTCGTTTGTGTCAACAGGGCCAAAAACCTATGGGGTACGGGTGAGGATAGGGGATGAAACGAAGTATATCGTGAAGGCTTAACCAAGCGAATCGGCGTGTCGTCAACTTTGATTCGCTGAAGGAGTTAGTGTGCTTGGAAGATGATGAGGGTGGTCGTCCGCCCCAACTGACTAGGCACCCACAATTTTCGAGCGCAGAAGCTGGGGGGCGTGAAGGAACTTAGGGGTACAAAGGTGTGCCGCAACACCTACAGGAAACGCTACCAGGTGCCTGGTACCTATGACACCGTGCCCTTTGGATACAATGATCTTTGATATGTCTATTGCTAACTTATTTATTACACGTATTTGTAAATATATACATCCTGATTATTTCGTTTATTAAATAAATCATGTTTCAACTAGCGTTTTACTTTGCGTGTGTGCGTATGTACAGTAAAAAGTTAAGCTCCGCCCACTGTAAGACCGGCAACGTGAGTCATGCCGCAACCTGGGCTTCCCTGTGGGCTCAGTTGACCTCTGTATACCCTTGAGCTCAGACGTGTATTCTCTCGCGTAGAAGAAAAAATAGTAATGGCTACCTTTAATATAGCGTATTCAACATTTATGAAGTGGTATTCGGCAAAGTGCATAGATGTGGTGGATACTGAAAACCTCCCTATTCCCTCCTCCTTTGCCTCTTTTAAGGCTGTATTGAACGTGCGAAGGACCGAGATGTTCAAACACTCTACGGGTATTCTGGCGAGGGGCTTGTAGGCTTTCGTAGTACAGACGACGTATTGAAGTATGTTATAGAACTAAGCTTTATAAAGACACACATATACCGCGAGGTAGAAGAAGCAGCACGTTCAGAAGATAAACAACAGTTATGGTAGTGAGTCTTGTGGATGAGTGGTGTGATAAGCGGTTTTATATCATGTTACACCATACCGATTACTCGTACCCACCCTACGACTGAAAATGTAAATCTTGTCATCATGGACAATCTTAAGTATTTTTACCACTACATTAATATATATCATGATGGGGTTTGTAGTGAGGTTGTGGCTAACGGGTTGTGTGAGTTTTTAACAGATTTTAGAGATGAGTATCGCCTGTTACACAAAAAGGATAAATATGAACATATGTTTCTCTCTAATAGCGCACCGGATTGTGAAGATGTTTAGGAGTGATAAAACATTAAATTCGTTTCGGAAAATTCTGTTTGTCCAAGAGTGCTCGAACAAGTCTGTACACGCTTTAGCAGTGTGACGCGTTCCCGTCCCGCCCAACTGTGTACCTCACGAAACATACGAGTTCGAACAAACCCATACACGTTTCATCAGCGTGACTCACCCGGCCCCGTCGACCCATCCTCCCTCCTGTGACTCACGCGGAGCATACGAATTCGAACAAACCCATACGCGTTTCATCAGCGTGATTCATTCCGCCCGTCGAGCTGATCTTGTCTCCTGCGGCTCATAGTCATCTCAGAGCTTGCACCGAGTGGACGTGCTATAGTCATCTCGAACCGAGTGGATGTGCGAATACGATGGAACTCCCTTTGAGAAGCATTCTCAACGCCTCGTACGACGTCTCCGTGACGAAATCATTGCGCGTGTTCAGGCCTGAAACCGGCACCATTAACTGTGTGCTTGAAACGATCGGCAGGCACGCGAGCAAACGCAACGTTATTTATTTAAGTGTTGAGGAGATGAACAATATCTTCGTGACAGTTGAGAGGTGGGCTGAGGACCGTTATAAAATACCAGCTGATGTAGGTACAATAAGAGAAATGATTAGTGACGCCTCCTCATATACCATTGTTTGTACATTGAGTGTAAATAACGAACAACCATGCATTGATATACGACTGATGTGGAAGAACACATCTGATAATGACGTTCTTGTTCCTACACGAAACCGTTTCATCCTCGACAGAATGTTTGAGATCGTCGAATTCCGTAAGCTGAAGCCTATATTAGATGCGCGTGTTAGGGATTTGATTTATTTTGATACGGTTCTTGAATATGCTTACACCGCCCTGCTCGACGGATTTGTTGAATGTAGGAATGAACAGGGGAGAAACGGTCTAGATCTGAATGCATATTTAAAAGGTTTAGATTCTTCGAAATACCCTGAACTTTGGTACAAAGCACTTGAGAGGTTCAGAGCTGAGCTCGACTACACTGTTCACGCTGAAGAGTTGTACCTCTATATAGTGGATAGATGTCGTTATGACTTGGAAGATTATTTCCAATGCAGCTATGCAGAGTGAAGAGTTCACGATTAAAAAGCTCGGGACGGCAAGAAAAAAACCCGATTGGAAAGGCATGATTATAAACTTGTATTTAATGTTATGGTTAACGATGACGTTTTTGTGCGTGCTTTTGATTGTGTTCGTTTAAAGATAACTTACCCGCCGAGTGTAAAGTGGGGGCAAAAATAGTATTGAACGATATGAAAGCCATTTATATTGCGTATAGACCGCTGTATCAGTTAAACGGTGAAGTGATGCTTGGACGGTTTTACCACATCGTACAAAGTAACGGCGATGTGGATATAGACTCTATCACATGCGAATTTAGCATTTTGCACCGTAGAACGTAAAGACAATATATATTTTTCCTGTACTAATATGATTATACGTTTTGTATATTTTCAATATATTTGATATATACGAATATTTTTCCTGTACTAATATTTTGATAATGCACCGTTTTGTATGATTATATATTTTCCGTTCTATTATTTGACCATATACACATACCCCACTGTATATCCATTAATTCGTCTAAATAATCAGAATGATGTATTGGCATTTTATTTATTCCTTGAACACAATTATATCATCTGATTGGTTTTTAAAGCGGATTTCTAAGGCGTAATATATGTTAAATAAATAAGTGCAAACTGGTAACTCATACGCCAACTGAGAAAGGGAGATAAACAACATGAACGAGCGTTGCAATAATCGTTTAATAGGTCTGTCTATTGGACGTATTTAGGGACGGTCTACCAGGAGTTGGCTTCACTACCAATCGTTTGGACGCTTGGTTGTAACCCTCGTATCGGATACGCTGTGTTAATGGGGTGAGCTCCTAAAAAGTCATAGCCCTCATCGCCTTTTGATGGGCGAGCTCCTTTTAAAAGTCGTAGCCCTCATTTCACCAATCTCCTGTTGGAGCTCCTAAAAGTCTATACGATTGTTGGTGATGCTTTGTGTGTGTGTGTGTGTGTGTGTGTGTGTGTGTGGTAATAGGGGTGTACAGTTGATGAGTGTATGCATGCTTTTAATTCGTTCTATATACCGCCAATTATGCCTTCTAAGAAAAGCCAATTACTGGATTAATATATGCAAATAAACGCAAACTGGCAACTCAGCCTTCTAAGTCATCTGGTTGATTAATATATGCAAATAAACAGCGCAAACTGGCAACTCAGCCTTCTAAGCCACCTGGTTGATGGGCCCGCTGGCTCTTGCTGATTAATATATGCTTAATTAAATAAACAGCGCAATCTTCAGCCTTCTAAGCCAGCTGTCTTTTGGCGCCCGCTGGCTCTGGCTGAATAAGCCAACTGGTTAATTAGTATATGGTTTAATTAAATAAATATTGCTATCTGGCGGCTCAGCTTTCTAAGCCAACTGGCTGATTAATATATGCAAATAATTAGATACATGGCGCAAACTGGCAACTCAGCCTTCTAAGCCAACCGGCTGATTAATATATGGAATAATTTAATACATGGCGCAATCCTCAGCCTTCTAAGCCAACTGGTTGTGGCGCCTGTTGGCTCTGGCTGATTAATATATGGAATAATTAAATACATGGCGCAATCCTCAGCTTTCTAAGCCGACTGGCTGGTGGCGTCCGCGGGCTCTGGCTGATTAAGCCAACCGGCTGATTAATATATGGAATAATTTAATACATGGCGCAACCCTCAGCCTTCTAAGCCGCCTGGCTGTGGCGCCTGCTGTCTCTGGCTGATTAATATATGGAATAATTAATTACATGGCACAATCCTCAGCCTTCTAAGCCAGCTGGCTGTGGCGCCTGCTGTCACTGGCTGATTAATATATGGAATAATTAAATACATGGCGCAATCCTCAGCCTTCTAAGCCAACTGGCTGTGGCGCCTGCTGGCTCTGGCTGATTAAGCCAACTGGCTGATTAAGCCAACTGGCTGATTAGGGGCCTCCACTTTAGATTAGGTATGCCCCTTTGGGGGGGTGAGGCCGTCCCACCTTCTCCCCAAAGAGGTTTCACCTCAGGTTAGGTATGCCTCTTTGGGGGGATGAGGCCGTCCCACCTCCGCCAAAGAGGCCCCCTTAGGTTAGGTATGCCCCTTTGGGAGGTTCAGCTTGTGGGATAACTCCGCCTCCAAGTTGCATACCCCTTTCAACCCCATTTTGGGGTTCGTAACAAAGGGGGGTGGGCGTTGGCACCAAGGGGGGTGGGGGTGCCGTGCAACAAAGGGGTGGGGTGGCACTCTTGCAACATTACGTAACATTTGCAACATTCCTGCACTCTCCCATTTTGCAGGGCATACTACTAGGGCCAAGGGTGAATGCTAGTGGTGTGCCTATTAATCAGCATCGGCAGAATCGGCCATTTTATGGGCATTGGTACCGGCCAAATTTAGCCGATTCTTTTACTGAATCCTTTTACTGAATCTTTGAAATTTTAAAATTTTCATTACGAAACAGAAACTATATTTATAAAAAAATTGGGCATAAAAAAACGGATCACCTGAAGATCAGGGCCCCCAGCCTTTGTTTGTTAGCCTTATAAGGCTAACTAACGAAAATATCACGACTTAACCTAACCAATCGTCAAGGGCGTACAGTTGACTTAACGATTGGTTAGGTTAAGTCGTGATATTTTCGTTAGTTAGCCTTATAAGGCTAACTAACGAAGGCTGGGGGCCCTGAGCTTCAGGTGATCTCAAAAAAATTATTTATGAAAATTTCTACCCATTTCAGTGAGTATGTATATTTTACATTCATGAAAAAGGCAAAGCTTACTAAATTAAGTTGCCCATTAATTTACCTTTTCTTTAACTAGCTTAGCTCTAAATATTATAAACTAGTGTAATCTCCTACTCTAGGTTAATAATAATTCTATGTTAAGTTGTACTTTATAATTATATATTAAACCATCTTATTATGTTAACTTTATTTTAAGTATTTTAATTTTATAAACCCAAAAATAATGTATATGGATTGTGATTGATCCGCAATAAAGATGTTTTGTTTATATCCAGGAAGCCAGTGTATTTAAATATAATTTTCTCAAATACATAGATACACAGATCAGTTGAGTGGGTCTTTTTAAAACCAAACGGATTAGATGTCCATATCCAGTCATATAATTGGCACAGTAAAAGTCTTTTATTAGTTTCGAGAAGCAGAAGCTGACAGCAATAGGCCTGTAATTATTGTTCGACAGAATGGCCCCATATTTATTTGTGACAAGGGGTAAAATATACAGTATACCATCATAAACTCTGCAGGAAGATTCTTGAACACCTCTCTTCTCACAATCTTCTTTCAGATCATCACTATGAGTTTAGCAAGGGACGCTCTATTGGCGATCTTCTTGCATATCCCTGACTTTGACTCTTGGTCGGGATTTCGGTGAAAGTTTTGCTGTTGCGCTCGAGATATCTAAAACTTTTGATACAATTTGGCACAAATCTTTAATTGTGAAACTGCTCTCCTTCGGTTTCTATCTTTCTCTCTGTGCCTTCCTTTCTAATTTCTGCCGATCTATAGCTGCAGTTGTAGATGGCCACTGTTCTTCTCCTAAAGCTATTATTAACAGTGGTGTTCCTCAGGGTTCTGTCCCGTCACCCACTTTTTTCCTTTTATTTATCAATGATCTTTTAATTCGCACTTCCTGTCCTATTCACTCCTATACCGATGATTCCAACTCTTCACTTCTCCACCCGCTTCAAAAAGCGTCCCTCTCAACAGTCACTCCATGATTCGCGTGGGACGGTTATGGTACACCTGACCAGTGGCGTAACAAGCGTGGTTCAGGTGGTTCACCGGAACCAGGGCCCCGAAGCCTCAAGGGCCCCAAGCAATCTTGGGCCAAAATGCCACATGCTCTGCTCTCAGAACATCAGCAGTTTATATTATATAAATACATAACAATTTTGATTTATTTTTATAGATTATATTTAAAATGTAAACAATATTTAAACTTATTTTATAAAATTTCCAAATATGTAATTATTAATTAAAATAGTTATATTATCAGTTACAGAAGTAAACTGGCCATATTTGAAGTGTATGCGGCTACTTGAGTAGTAAATTGTACAAGGATTCTCTAACCGTAAGATTATTTATCTAAAAACTATTATTTAAAGTAAAGTAGTTTAGCATTATTTATCCATAAAATATTACCGTTAATAATCTGTCACTTTACCATCAGATATTTAACAATTATACAGCTTTGTTTTGTTTATAGACATTCGGATGTCCTGAACCAGGGCCCCCAACCTGGTTGTTACGCCACTGCACCTGACCTCTGATCTTTCTGCTATCTCTGATTGGGGCAGAGAAAACCTTGTGGCTTTCAATGCCTCAAAAACTGATTTCCTCCATCTGTCTTCTTGTCACAATCTTCCACACGACTATCAGCTTACCTTCAACAATACACCACTCAATCCTTCCTCTTCTCTTAACATTGTTGATGTTTCCTTTTCTCGTGATCTTTTCGGGAAAGATCACATATACTCTCTTTCCAAAACAGCTTTTAAAAGGGGCGTAGCTACGGGGGGTACCACTGGGGTATGGCCCCCCCCAAACCAAGATAACAGTATTCAATTGTTCATATGATAATCTGTAATAATAGTCGTTCGGTTTGATGGAGGAAGGCGAGTCTAACGCACATTAAAAAAAAGTGTAGTTTGTAAAACGATCTTTCAAAACTTTCTTCTCTTTTTAATCACAATCAATCATACATATTGTTAATTTGTTACATTGGTCCATAACGTGATAGTGCCAATTATGATAGACGTCAAAATTGCATAGGAGCGTTCATGTTCTTACATGTCATTCGACACTGGTGCTTTCTGGTAACTCGAACTCGCAGCCGCTTGCGGCCAGCGTGACCGCTGCTTGGGATTTTCTCCAAGTTCTTGGGATTTTGGAGTGCACCTTGGGATCTGGTTTTTTTTTTTAAATGTGCTAAATCTTGAGAAATTTACTGGGTAAAGGATGAAAATACTAGAAATAGTAGCTAAAAATTGCCGTTTCTCTATTTTTTCACATATTAAAAATTTATATCTGGACGATTCAAATTAAACATCATGTCAACATTCTAATCCGAGTCAGAATGATATAGGCCTAGTATAAGTTAGTGTTCTGTCACTCAGGGTCCCAACTAGCCTACTTAAGGTCTACAGGGCTTTTGGTGAAATTAATGTATCTAAGTACTTTTTATTTTTATTTTACTACACAGATTAAATGTGTATGCATTGACAGTGTTTTGTGTATTACAAATGTAACTAAACTGAAAACACTACAATACTAAATAGTACTAGGCTAGCTCAGTGATATGTGTGTATTATATATAAATGTTGGCCTAACTAAGCAGCCTACTAAATGGTACTAGGCAAGCCACTGGTCAGATATAATAAATATTACAGTGATTGAATTCTTTATTCAGATGAAGAAATAAAAATACAGTGCTTTACGATGTAGTTGATGATGATTGATTTTTTATTTAAACTCCGTTTTGAATACAATTATATATTTTTTGTGGTGTATATGGAAAAACTATACGCGCTCACAACATAGTATCATATGTGGTACCTTTATTTCATAAATAAATATAAATTATTAATTAATTGAATTAAATATCTATACAAAATTGCCTCGGGATTGGCGACATAACCTATTGGGAAGGAAATAATTGCCATACGTACAAAGAACCTGTATGTATGCATCGAGCCTCACATAGCAACAAGAAAACCCAATTTATTGTTTAGTCTACCACAGAGAAGTAGACCAAACAAAATTTTTCCAGATCGGCAAATAATGAAAATACAACGCGAAAGAGCGAAGGAACGGCTCTCGGAACTGTTTAATGTACAGCGAACGCTTTAAACAGGGAAGATGTGCTTTTGTCTTCCCTAAAGTTCTGAGTGAATTCCTTATAATAAACTTAATAATTACATAGGATAGGCCTATACCTTAAAGTGTTTATATTGTGACTGCCTATATTAATTACATCAAGTTAACTCATCGCGTAACTCCATCGTGGCGGCCCTACACCGAAAAAGATCGTGACGCCCTACATCGAAGTAAACTAAGACCCAGCAAAAATAAGGTGGGACAATTTCTTTTCGTTCACATATAGGCATCTAAAATCCCGACGCTAAAATTACCATAAACAATTAAATATAAAGAGGTCCTTTAAAGACCAACATACTTATAACTTCTAACGAAAAAACATAGAGCTTTTGTTGTTTAACTCTCCACTGAAATCTGCTGGAAATTTCCAACGGATGAGGGTATCAGGCAATCAACCCATAGCCCTATATAGTTTTTTCACATGGTGGCCTGTGTATGGGGAACTGACCCCTCTAAAATTTACACTAACACACACAGTGGCTAGGCTTAGCTCATTAGGCCTAACCCCAATTTCAACCATAACCCCACTATGGTTTTTTCATATGGTGGCCTATGCAACTGGGAACCGATCCCTTTACCTTTACACTAACCGAAAACAAAGGCTTGTTCATTTAACAGGCATAACTCAATTTAGGTCCTATAAAAATAGGCCCACAACATTAAGCCTATTTAATAGGTCTTACTCTTCAAACTCAAAACAAAGCCTTGTTGATTTAACAGGCTTAACTCATTTAAGGTCCTATAAAATAATAGGCCCAAACATAAGCCTACTTAGTAGGCCAACAAAATAGGTCTATTTAGTAGGCCCATCTAACTTTACCTTACATAATAGGCCTACCTCTTCAAGTAGACCTTACTCTTTACACTCAAGGCCTATCCTAACTAAAAACACTAAATTTATAATTCAACCTGTGGTGTAGGTTATAAAATTTATTTCAGCAATTTAACTTACTCATAAGCAGTGTTGGGCACTAAAGCGTTAATCCGATAACAGTTAATTAACGAAGTTAACTTTTTTTAACGGACTATTAACGGAAGTTAATTTCCATTTATCGTTATCGGACCAGTTAACTTCCGATAACTCGATATTTAGTCTGTTAAAGTCCGTTAACACGTTAACTGCGAGGAGTGTTTCACGGAAGATCACCGCTCCGCGAATGAATTCAAACCGCCATAACTTCAGTCTGCCAATTCCGTCCTCTGCCGCAGTGGAACGGCTCTTCTCTCTCGGCAAGGACATCCTGAGGCCCAAGAGGTCAAGACTGGCAGTTGGGCCTAACTTTGAGAAGTTGGTCTTTCTGAAGGGCAACCAGCACATTGTGTCATAGTCTTTAATAAATGTGCCTAAAATTTAATTTTACCTTTCAGTTCCCGCCATAATAATTCTCTGGTAAATTAAAATTTAGTTAATGGTTAGTGGTTACAAGGGTTTCAAAACATGTAATCAGTACATTTTTATTAAAAAAAAAAAAAAGTTATTAAGCAAAAAAGTTGCAAAACTTGATAAAAATACAGTTAAATACCTATTTATTGTTGGATTTTGCATAAATAAACATTTTCTATGGGTTTTAAAGCTTTTTTCCTTGATTTTTTTAAATGTTAGTAAAGAAATAGTTATCGTTAACGGATTATCGTTAACTTCCGTTAACTTTGTAGTAAAATTATCGGATTATCGTTATCGGAGTTAAAAATTGGGGTTAACGGATTATCGTTATCGAAGTTAACTTTTTGGTTAACGGTGCCCACCACTGCTCATAAGACTCATTAACATCACAAAATTCGACTCAGAACTGTAACATCACAAAGACCTAAAGCAATTGCACGAATTCAAACCTACACCCACCTAACACCTATTCGTAACCCCATTCCAAGTCCTATTTGACATATAGGCGCAACCTATTCCAAGTCCTATTTGACATATAGGCGCAACCTATTCTAAGTCCTATTTGACATATAGGCATAAAACAGACAAGACTTGATATAAGGGTCTCAAATGCAACATTTGAGGATCTTTACTCAGCTAAATTGGTTAACATAAAAATTAACATAAACCCAAAAAACCCAAAAATAAAACCCTATAACAAAATACATATTACACACATACGTACGGTACAGTTATTAAAAATAACATACGACTCCAAACATCCAATTCTTCTTTTAAAGGAAGAATCGCAACAGATTTCATCAACAGACACATTCATTCCTTGCAAACAGATGGATTCCTTCAAAACCCCAAACCTTCCAGACCTACCTGTAGGATACACAACATTACTCATTCATAACTACGGGTATTAACTTCATTGGAGTGGTGAATCCAAGTTTTGAAGACCAACTGGATTCGGAGGAATGCAACACACACACAAACACACACACACACAAACACTACTCTTTCCATGTCTCTCAAAACACAACAACCTGTCTAAACATAACCAAGGATCGGAGAGTAAAAGCTTTTATTGCTGCGCTCTGATTCTGTGCACATAATTTGTGCCAAAAATTATATGGTTAGACAGTGACACATACAAACAAACTACTCTACTCTAAAGGTTTTATGGATACTTTGGCATAGCCCAAACTACTATTTCAAACGGTGAGGCCTACCCGGCCATAGCCCAACAAATCATCAAAGGGCCTTGGCCTACCTTGGCCATGCCCAACAAATTCATCAAACGGCTGATGGCCTACCCTTGGCCATAGCCCAACAAATCATCAAAGGGCCTTGGCCTACCTTGGCCATAGACCAACAAAGCATCAAAGGGCCTTGGCAACCTTGGCCGTAGCCCAACAAATTCATCAAACGGCTGATGGCCTACCCTTGGCCATAGCCCAACAAATCATCAAAGGGCCTTGGCCTACCTTGGCCATAGTCCAACAAATTCATCAAAAGGGCTGATAGCCTACCTTGGCCATAGCCCAACAAATTCATCAAACGGCTGAGGCCTACCCTGCCATAGCCCAACAAATCGTCAAAGGGCCTTGGCCTACCTTGGCCATAGCCCAACAAATTCATCAAACGGCTGATGCCTACCCTTGGCCATAGCCCAACAGATCATCAAAGGGCCTTGGCCTACTTTGGCCATAGCCAACAAATTCATCAAAAGGCTGAGGCCTACCTCGGCCATAGCAACATATTCATCAAAGGGCTGATAGCCTCCCTTGGCCATAGCCAACCTATTCAAACAAGGGTCTTGTGGCCTCCTTGGCCAGAGACCAAACAACAAGGGTCTTGTTGCCTCCTTTGGCCAGAGACCAAACAACAAGGGTCTTGTGGCCTCCTTTGGCCAGAGACCAAACAACAAGGGTCTTGTGGCCTCCTTTGGCCAGAGACCAAACAACAAGGGTCTTGTGGCCTCCTTTGGCCAGAGACCAAACAACAAGGGTCTTGTGGCCTCCTTTGGCCAGAGACCAAACAGCAAGGGTCTTGTGGCCTCCCTTGGCCATAGGCCAAACAACACAAAAACAGTACAGGATTCAAAGCCCCAAGCCCTCCAGATCTACCTGTGAAGGAGTAACATTTACTCCACTAAAACTACGGGTATTGACTAGTCTGAAGTGGTAGGAGGTTTGAATACAGTACAAACTCTTTCAATCAAACAACACAGAGACAATCAATACTATGTGGATCTGCCTTGGAAAACACCTTGTCCAGAAATGATGGACAATTTGAAAGTAGCTAATGCACATCTGTATAAAAATTACAGAAAACTTAAAAATGACAATCTTTTAGAACAATACAACAACATATTCAAAGAACAAATAGAAAGGGGCTTCATTGAAGAAGTTACTGATGAACCCTTTAAAAAACGAGGTTGTCATTATTTAACACACAGGGGAGTTTACAGAGAAGACTCATCCACAACTAAACTAAGAGTAGTATACAACTGTAGTTTAAAAGACACAAATTCTGTTAGTTTAAATGATTGCCTCATGGAAGGCCCAAACCTTGTCTCAGATCTTGTAAAAATTCTCCTTTGCTTCCGTTTAGACAATTATGCAGTACAAAGTGACATAGAAAAAGCATTCCTCTGTATAAATTTGAAGCTTGAGTATGATAAAAATCATCTCAGATTTTTGTGGTTTAATGATCCACATGACTTTAACAAAGGTTTCAAAACCTACAGATTTAAAGTAATTATTTTTGGAGCAAATTGTTCTCCAAGTATTCTTGCTTTAACAATTAAAAACCACCTAAACTTATTTCAAGAGGACTTAACAGTTCAGTTTTTAAAACAAAATTTTTATGTGGATAACCTCATTGGTTCCACTGTAACTGAAGAGGAATTGCTTGAAATTTACCAAATGTGTCAACCCATAATGAAGCAAAGAAATTTTGGACTAAGAGAGTGGGTTTCTAATTCTCCTAAATTAAATGAACAAATAACAAAAGACAACAATGGGAACATTGAACCAAACAATTACACAAAAACACTTGGAATGCTTTGGTTTTTAAAACAGAATTCCGAACACGATGACACTTAAACAAAGTTCAAGACATCTACGTACCAAGATGTGCTGGCTACAGATTGAAATCTCAAACACTACACATTTTTACAGATGCCAGCACACAAGCTTACGGGTGTTGTGCCTATTTAACAAGTGAAAATGAAAGTAACTTGGTTTATTCAAAGGCAAAAGTGGCACCGTTAAACCAAAAGAAAACTACCACAACTTGAATTATTAGCTGTCTCATTGGGAGTTAAAACAGCAGACTTTCTCTCACAAGTGTATAAAGAAGTTGACATAACAGATATTTGCTTATGGACAGACAGTCAAATTTGTCTAACATGGGTGACCAACACAGATACAACTTCTTGCAAAAACATATTTGTGAAAAACAGACTAACAGAAATCAAAACTGCAAACACATCCCTTGGTATCAAATTTAGGTACATACAAACAAAAGAGAATCCTGCAGACTTTTTGACAAGAGGGCTCTCTTACAAACTGTTGAAAACAAATAAAATCTGGTATGAAGGGCCTGAATGGTTAACATGTGAGGATCTTTGGCCAGCCAAAGTAGTTAACCTCAACTCAACTCTACGACAACTGAAAAGATCACTGAGGACAAACCTATATTTGACTATAAACATTATTCAGACCTCAACAAACTCTTGAGAATTACAGTCTATTGCTGCAAGTTTGTCAATAGCTACCTTCTCAAACACTGTCCTCAGCAGGCCTTTTCTAATTTAACAGAAATTGCAACAAAACACTGGCTCAAACAGATACAAACTTCAGAATTTGACAAGGAGTTGAAGTATCTTAGGTCCAGTAACACATTAAACAAAGGAATTCCTTCACTTGTCATGGATCTAAATCTGTATCTGGATACAGAGGGTCTGATAAGGTGTAAAGGAAGGCTTAACAAGTCAACTTTGACTTACAACTCTAAGCACCCAATTCTTCTTCCGAGGAGGAATCACTTCACAAATCTCATCATCAGGGATACCCACAACAAAATACACCACATGGGGGTCCCACAAACCCTGACGGAGCTGAGAAAAACTTACTGGCTACCAAAGGGTAGAACTGAAACAAAGAAAATTTTAAACACATGCATTCCTTGTAAACATATCCATTCACGACCCTTTAAGACCCCAAGCCCTCCAGACCTACCTGTGGAACGAGTAACATTTACTCGGCCATTTGAAACCACGGGTATTGACTACACTGGAGCGGTAAATGTGAGTTTTGGAGATAAAATGGATTCAAAGGAATACAAAGGGTACATTGTACTATTCACCTGTGCTGCCACACGTGCCATATGTCTAGACATAGTAGAAGATCTGACAGCAGAAGCTTTTATTGCTGCTTTCAGACGATTTTGTGCACACAATTCTGTACCCAAAACTATATGGTCAGATAATGCCACATACTTCAAATCTGGTGAAAGAATTATTCATCAGATTTGTGACAGTGAAACAGTACAAACTCATTTAATCAAACACAATATAACCTGAAGTACATTCCTGTTAATACACCATGGTATGGTTCCATTTGGGAAAGAAACATACAGACTGTAAAGAACTGCCTTAAAAAGACTATTGGGACAAAACATCTACAACTTTTTGAACTCATGACTATTCTGTCAGAAATTGAAAATGTTGTCAACAACAGACCATTAACTTATGTGGGAGATGGTATTAATGAGCCAGAACCTCTCACACCAAACAGCCTAATTAAGGGAGAAACAGTAAACATGTTACCAGAATATGAACATAACAGTACAGAGGATCCAGATTGGGTAATAGGACACAAAGAACTCAACACAAAATACCAACATTTGACACAAATCAAAACTCAATTTATAACAAAATGGAGAGAAGAATACTTAACAAGTCTTAGAGAAAGACATAAACAATTAACAAAACAAAATTGGAATGATTCAGTCAAAATTGGGGACATTGTGTTGATACATGACAAGACACGAAGACAACATTGGTCAATGGGAAAAGTCTTGGAACTCAAAACTGGTGAAGACGAAATTACCAGGGTTGTAACTGAAAACAGCAACTGGTGAAACCACCAGAGATATCACATTACTATATCCTTTGGAGTGTGGGGCTAAATTAGAACCATTACCCCAAAGGATGGATCAGGATACTATTGGGGAGGAATCTCTCAATGTACCTGATGTAACTCAGACTAAACCAGACAGGCCTCAAAGAAAGACTGCTTTGAAAGCCAGAAAACTTTTACAAGAAAAAATTAAGACTGGTGACTTATAAACCTTACACAGATTGAGCAAAGTTAAAATGCTTAATAACTTTACTTTAATTCCATAAATTTCCTATACCTAAGGGAGTCAAACTGATTGACATAACTTTAACTAAACTTGAGAAGCTAGCCTCTTGAACTTTTATATTTAAATAGGTCTTGAGTAACCTTTCTCTTCCTAAATTCCTACTTCATTCTTTTAATCCATTTTTACATGTTTACCTACACCGTGGCCGGTAATTTCGTCCGGTGCAATTTCGTCCGGTGCTATTTCGTCCGGTGCTATTTCGTCCGGTGCTATTTCGTCCCGTAAACAAAAACGAAAAAATTATTGTCGCTAAAATTTAACAAGCGGTTATGTTCGTCCGTACATGATCTAGGGACAAGCAGTTATGTTCGTCCGTACGTGATCTTGTAAAGAAAGCTGTAATGCTGATAAGAAAGTTTAGTTCAACTTAGTTCCTTTCGTACACTTATAAAGAAAGCTTGAAGTTGAAACCCAAAAATGCCATATACAATTAAAAGCAGTCGTGGTGGCTCAAAGTTGGTAGATGATTTAAATTACATCTACCGCTTTCATTCAAAGAATAGTGACCGCAGCAAGACATATTGGCGATGTGAAGTGAAAAATTGCAGTGCTAGAGTCCATACTATGCCAGATGATCCGAATTTCACAATATGCAAGAAAACAGACGCACATGAACATTGCGCGTCTGCGGCGAAACCTACTGCACATAAGGTCATTAATGACATCAAAGAAAAGGCAATTACTTCTCAACAATCTTCAAGATCATTAATTGCTAATGCTTCCTCGAACCTGGATGACTTATCACGAGCAGAACTGCCATCAATTAAAAATCTTGGACGAAATATTAGAAATTGGAGGCAACAGAAGGAAAATGCACTACCAATCCCAAAGGAAAGGAACGGCTACAGTATACCCGAGTCTTTCACATTTTTAGAAAACGGATAAAAATTTCTTTTGTTCGATAGTGGTTCTAATGATGAAAATAGAATATTAATTTTCGCTACTGAAAAAAAGGATTGGATGATTGATTTGAAGTGCAATAAAAATTGGGCTTGTGATGGAACGTTTAAGTGTTGCTCTGATATCTATTATCAATTGTTTACGCTTCATGTTGTCATAGAAAAGAAAAGTGTAACAAGATTGTTTGCTTTGTTGCCGAATAAGACCGAAGATGCTTACGACCGGCTTTTTTCAACTTTGAAAGATCTCTATCCTGATTTGACTCCAGAGTCATTGATGATAGATTTTGAAAAAGCTTCTTTAAAGGCATTTGAGTGTTTTTCCGAATGTCGTAATTACTTGCGGTTTATTTCATCTGGCCAAAAATATATATAGAAAAATAGTCGATCTTGGATTAAAAGTCAGATATACAGATAAATAATGAATTTTGTCTGAAAATAAAATGCTTTACAGCTTTGGCATTTCTACCAATATCCGACGTTATTGAAGGCTTCTTAAGTCTTATCGATGACGATGATCTGCCTCAAGAGTTTGTAAGTTATTTTGAAACCCTCTACATTGGAGGACTAAGAGGACGAGGAGCTAGACAACGAAGACTTGCACCAACGTTCCCAATAGAAATCTGGAATGTCCACAGTAGAACTTTACAAGGCTTACCAGGTACCAATAATAGCATTGAAGGCTTCCATAATGCATTGTAAAGTTCCATAACGAACAGTTATCCAAATATTTGGAAGATGCTAAAAGCACTACAGGGAGAAGAGAGTTTGGCCCAGTTGAAAATAATTCAATTTGATGGAGAAGAAAACGCCACAAAGAAGAAGTACAAAGTGATAGATGTCAGATTGAGGAACCTCGTCCTTAAGTATGAGAGCGAATTCAAAATCCAATTTTTAAGACGAGTTGCAGTGGTTATGCACACCTTTTAATTTTTAAGTTGTTTTACTATCACTATTAATAAATACTTTATTTGAATTTGTCTCTATTTTTAAGTATGAGATTGAATTTTAAATACAATTTTTAGACGAATTGCAGTGATTATGCACAATTTTTAATTTTTAATTTTTTAACATTACTATTAATAAATACTTTGTTTGAAATTGTCTCCTTTTTTTAGCTTTAAATAAATTATATTGACTAAACGGACGAAATCGCACTGGACGAAATAGCACGGGACGAAATAGCACGGGACGAAATTACATTGGACGAAATAGCACGGGACGAAATTGCACCGGACGAAATTGCACCGGACAAAATTACCTAGAACCGGCGACATAGCCTATTGGGAATGAAATAATTGCCATACGTACAAAGAACCTGTATGTATGCATCGAGCCTCACATAGCAACAAGAAAACCCAATTTATTGTTTAGTCTACCACAGAGAAGTAGACCAAACAAAATTTTTCCAGATCGGCAAATAATGAAAATACAACGCGAAAGAGCGAAGGAACGGCTCTCGGAGCTGTTTAATGTACAGCGAACGCTTTAAACAGGGAAGATGTGCTTTTGTCTTCCCTAAAGTTCTGAGTGAATTCCTTATAATAAACTTAATAATTACATAGGATAGGCCTATACCTTAAAGTGTTTATATTGTGACTGCCTATATTAATTACATCAAGTTAACTCATCGCGTAACTCCATCGTGGCGGCCCTACACCGAAAAAGATCTTGACGCCCTATATCGAAGTAAACTAAGACCCAGCAAAAATAAGGTGGGACAATTTCTTTTCGTTCACATATAGGCATCTAAAATCCCGACGCTAAAATTACCATAAACAATTAAATATAAAGAGGTCCTTTAAAGACATACATACTCATAACTCTCTAACGAAAAAACATAGAGCTTTTGTCGTTTAACTCTCCACTGAAATCTGCTGGAAATTTCCAACAGATGAGGGTATCAGGCAATCAACCCATAGCCCTGTATAGTTTTTTCAAAGTGTACAAAGAAAACCTATTTTGTTTTTTCTTTTGTATTTTTATATTTTTTATGCACTTTATGTCAGTTATGATACAATTGTCAATTTTTTGTTAAAGCAAAATATAATTCAATAAAAAATTAAAGAATTCAAATATTTATATAACCTTGGGAATTCTGGGGAATTTTTGTTGGGTGTTCTTGGGATAATTAAAAATGTAGAGTGATCACACTGCTCGCAGCTCGCTACCCTGGTTAGTTGCTCGCTGATACCCAGAGGAAAGGGTGTGTTATCAGTAATGCCTTGTTCTGCTGATTTTTTCTTTATATTGCTTTAATTTACATTACCTAATGTGGCTATTCTTTTTAAGTTATGTTCTAATGCATACATATTTGTGTTATATGCTTAAATGCAATAATATATATATTGCATGTATTAGGTGTATATGTCATCTATTAATTTTGAATAAAAATTGTGCTAGTGTTAGTTTTGAGATACGCTAAATGTCATTCCCTACATATATAAATATCTTACATGAGGTGGTTCAACTGTTGCTTTTTGATGTTGAAAATGAGAGCTATATTTAGTAAGAAAATGTGAAATATCAAATTTAATTTTTCCTATCCTCACCCTATATTAATTTTGAGGGCCTGGCACCCCACAATAAAAAATCCTGGCTACGCCCTTCGCTTCTAAGAGATTAGGGGTGCCATACCGTCTGCGCAGTTTCTTCACCCCCCACTCAGTTGCTCTTTCTGTACGGGGGTCTTGTCCGCCCCTGTATGGAGTATGCTTCTCATGTATCGGGTGGCTCAACTCACTCAGCCGTACTTGACCGGGTGGAATCAAAGGCTTTTCGTCTCATTAATTCCCCACCTCTTACTGACTGTCTTCAATCCCTCTCTTCGCCGGAATGTTGCCTCACTCTCTCTTTACTATCGCTATTATGATATAATGGACACTGCTCTTCTGAACTCTCTAACTGCATGCCTCCTCCTTTAAGGAGCGCACACAGCACCAGACTTTCGACATATTCTCATTCCTTTTCCGTTCAACTCTCTGACGCAAGGATTAATCGGTATTTTCAATCTTTCATCTACTCGACTCTTGAACAATTTTCCTCAATCCATCTTTCCCCATGTCTATGACCTCCAATCTTTCAAACACAGTGTCTAGGCATCTCAAAAACCCTGGACCTTGATTTTGGTTCTCTTCTTCTATGGGGGTGTGGGTGCTTTTGCGGACATTCACCCTTGGCAACCCCTTCCTGCATAAAAAAATGTTAAAGAAACAGTTTGGTAAACCAGAGATCATAATTAACCCATTCACTACCGGTGGACGCCTATCGGCGTCAAACGGTGTTTTGGGATGACAGTGAATAGGTTAAAGGCACCTTCGCAGACTTTTAGCTGTATCTCCTGTTATTAATCCCAATAATGTTAAAGAGTTACGGAAATTATATGATTAATTTGAAATTAGAATTAGGTCTCTGGACAACTTGGGTATAGAAATAGAAAAGTATGGTGTAATGTTGGTCACCATACTGGAGTCTAAATTGCCTAGCTCAATTTTGCTTGAATTAAGTAGGGGACACTACAGAAGATGTTTACATCCCCCTTAAGCAGCTATTAATCCTTTTAGACACAGAATTAACAAGGCGAGAGGGTATTGAGTTTGCACGGTTGGATATTGAACAAGGGAACAAAGGCAGGCAAAAACCAAATGCTCTACGAAAAGGAACAGCCCAGGTACAGTGTCAGCTTTACATGCATCCTCTGAGAGTAATTTAAATGGAATCAAAGCTTGCATATTTTGTGAAGGCAACCACAAGTCATATAAGTGGGAAGTGGCTGAGGCTTTACCTGTTGAACAGAGAAAGGACAGGGTAACTAAGTGTACAGCATGTTTGAAGTGTTTTTTGAAAAGTCACAGAGCAAGGTTTTTTAAGTTTAAAATTTTTTGTAAAAAATACAATGGCACATATCGGCTATTATCATATGAAAACACTCCTAGTAAGCCTACCCCAGAAGTACAGACATCATTGGCACATGCCACTGCCATGAAAGAGAGTAAGAGGAAAGGGGGTTCATTATAAACTACTGCAGCGTTATTAGTGAGAATGTTGTTTGATAATGGTAGCGTGTAGCCTTATTAAGACCAGAAGTTCCAGAAATTTGAAGTTAAAAGAACTTAAGAAGAAAAATTTTAAAATTTCTGGGTTTGGGTGTTCATTTCAAAACAGAACCTAAATTAAGAAGGTAGAAATTTTGGTTAAGGGGTTGTTACCACAGAGTTCCACTATCAAGGTCGAAACTGTAGAGATTGAAGAACTACTACTCCAGTCACTACTTTCTTAGATATGGTATGTATTCAAGAATTGTAAGTTAAAGGCATTGATTTGGGCAATAATAAGTTTGAAGGAACTGAAGAGATTAGTCTTTTGATTGGATTTGACCATTACTGGGATTTCATCACTGGAAATATTGTTCACATATCTAAAGATCCTGTAGCTATCGAAAGCAAGTTGGGCTGGATGCTACATGTAGTTCTTGCAGTGAAATGGAGGTTAAGGCTCTTTTTTATTAAGATTGAGGAGAACAACCATGTTTTAGAGAGACATTTGAAAGCCTTTTGGGACCTTGAATCCATTAGCATAAAGGACAAACAGGATAAGAGGAAATTGCAGTGAACAGGGAGATTTTAAAGCAATTTCAACATGGTATTGGGTTTAGAGATGGTTGCTATGAAGTTGTTTCCCTTGGAAGGATTCTCGTAAACCAAGCTCTAACTTTCAACTAGCAAGTAGGAGGATAGATACTTCCTTGCGCAGGCTACGGAAAAATGAAGAGTGTTAACTGAATACTGTGAGGCCATCTTAAGCTATGTAAGAGGGCTATGTTGAAAGGGTGCAGTGTGAGCTGGTGAGTCGGAAACACATTATCTGCCACACCATGGAGTGCAGCGAGACAAAATTGCTACCAAACTGAGGGTAGTTTTCGATGGCTCAGCCAAGGACAAAGGTGGTGTGTCCTTGAATAACTATTTGCATGCCGGGGAAAATTTAAATGCAGATTTATTTTCCTTGTTATTCAGGTTCATGTTTGGTGGCGTAGCATTGACTGCAGATGTAAAGCAAGCTTTCTTGAGCATAAAGCTAAAACCAGAGGTCAGAATATGCAGTAAGGTATATGTGGGTGGACACAAAAGACTTGTTGGAAAATGACAAAGTTCAAGTGTAGGCCTATGGAATTGAGGTCGGTGTTGTTTGACCTCAGCTCTAGCCCATTTATTTCGGTGGCTACGATACAGCGCCATTTTAAGAAATATTCTGAAGTCTATCCTAATACTGTACTATCGAACACATGAGCCAAAATTAATTTTTATGTTGGTGATTTGCTGTGTTCAGTGGAGAATACAGAAATAGCTAAAAAGATATTCATGTAAACTAGAGCTATGATGAGTGAGGCTGGTATGGAGCTTAGAAAATCATTCTCAGTTACAACAGTTTATGAGTCAGTCCTGTATAGGACCTGATGAACAGAAAGTGTTGAGGACTCTGCTACCAAGGAATTATGGGCAATAAACACAAAGGTGCTAGGCTTTGTTTGGCAGCAAGGAGAGGATTTGTTTACTTTCACTGGGAAGTCTTTGGTAGAGCTGGCTGAGAATGAGACAAAGTGGACAAAACGTACAGCTCTTAGAGTGACTTCAGAAGTGTTTGATCTTCTTGGATTTCTGGCTCCATTTATGATAAAGTGAAAAATTTGGTTTCAAAGCCTCTGGGAAGTTGGACTTGACTGGTATGAAGAGTTACCTGATCATATGGTAATAAAGTGGAAAAGGTGGTTCAAAGGGATGGCATATTTCAGAAATATTAAAATCCCAAGATGATACATTGAATAGTTGAACACTAGTCCAGATAATTTAGAGCTGCATATTTTTTGTGATGCAAGTGAGGAAACCTATGAAACTTGTATTTATATAAGCGGTACATAGGAAGAGAAAGTAAGTTACAGGTTGGTTGTTGGCTTGTTGCAAAGAACAGAGCAGCATCTTTGAGAAAGCTTTCTATTCCAAGGTTGGAATTGAGGGGTGCAGCTATTATTGGACAGACGCAACTATAGTTTGGCACTAGTTAAGAAGTCAGACAAGGAAATGGAAACTATTTGTTACCAACAGAGTGGAGGAAATTGAAGCAGACACAGATCAAAAGCAATGGAATCATTGTCCAGGGACCCAAAACCTGTCTGATTTTCCGACACGAGGAGTTTCAGTGAAAGATCTTCCACAGTCAGGTTTTTAGTGGAATGGGGCAAAGTGGCTAAAACTTGGAAGTGAAAATTAGCCTTCTAATCAGCCTATCTCAGGAAACCACCAGACTGAGGGAGAATGGGTGGGTGAGATGAAAAAATGCAGTGTGAACAATTGTGGGTTATTCCATGGAGATGTCAACTTCCAAGCCAAAAAACTGTTTTCAGCAAAACCACACTTATAATACACCATTTTATAGGGAAATGTCTCTATTTTAATATTCTAGAGATATATTGAGCCTATCATGCACAGAAAAAAGGTTATGTAGTAAAATGTGAACGTAGGTCTATCATTAGTTTTTCAGTGTCAAGAAATAGCAAAGTTGACAGTGTTGTATTGTCCAACAGAATGTACAGATCACTAATAAATGTATATGTGTTGTACATTGGAGTACTATCTGTGTATTCATTTAATAACAGTTCATACTTGCCAACCATTTTTTCTCCAGGCTTTATTGAAGTGAACCATGTCTCTTATGTAACGACACACACACACACACAGTAGTTAAGTGGTTTATCGTCACCATTTTATAGTGGAAGAATTTATTTTGCCATTTTTATCTTTGTCGGATCTTTTAATGTTAATAATAAAGTTGAAGTTTAGGTTGAGTGGTCTCGCGATGTGACGTCATCTTGGTCATTTATACGAGATACTCCGTGTGGCAGTGACGAGCGCCCCAAATTTAAGTTTCGAGAAAACGCACGTTAAAGTTTTAAAGCTCGCGCACATGGTCCACCACCCCTTCTAAAACAATGGAAAATTACTGGGCAATAAAGACTAGCCCGCCATATGAGGACCATGTATTATGATAGACAATGGATAGACCTTTCTGGTACCACAAAAAACGGATTTTGGGACCATGCCCGGCTCGTCAGTCGCGCGGAGCGCTTCTTTCTCGCGTTCCTCTGGATTATTTCATTATTTTTATAGTGATGTTTCCCAAATTTGTTTTTTATGAGTTTTTACTACTTGTATTTATACTTGTTGCTATATATTATTTTACATGCATTATTTATACAGTAAACCCTCGTCCAACGCGTGTTTGTCCAGCGCGAATTTGCTTATACACGGAAAAATAAATGCGAACAATTATTTGCCGAAAGCGGAAAATTTGATTATATACGGTCCGCCAAACACGCTCTAATGCAGTAGTACTGTATACGTGCCAATGCGCGCCCTAGTGTTTTCTCCTACACTCTCCAACACTCCTGCATCTCCCTCCCTCTCCCTCCCTCTCGCGTCACCCCTCGCATCACCCTTTCTCTCAGTCTCGGAACCGCGTTAAGTTCAATGAAGTTGTGTTGGATTGTTTTTGTCGTATTTTGTCGTTGTTTTGCTATTACCCTTAGACAGCAGTATGGCACCAAAACCTAAAGCATCTGCAAGTGATAGTGAAGAGAAAAAATAAAGATTCTAGATAAGTTGCATGGTGGTATGAGCATAACATCACTTGGCCGCGAGTATCACGTGAATGAGTCTACCGTACGCACCATTCGAAAGAGTGAAGAAAAGATGCGTGTTATTTTCATTTAATATACTTTTATTTATCATGTGTAAATATCATTATGTTTATGATTTTATTATGTTCTTATTTCATATACAATATAGGTAGGGAAATTCATTTGTGTGTGAATAAAAAATCTACATATCTAAGTATTAATGGGAGACTTTGCGTCGCCGCGTTAACGTATCCCTATTTATCCCATAAGGCAGGGGTCCCCAACCTTTTTGTGCCGAAGAGCACATTCAAGACTACCGGTAGTGCGGCGGGCACCATTTACTTTTTCAAGGCAAATTTATAGTTGGACTTAATAATGAACATAATACACAAAAAAAACATTTAATTCCTATGTAAAATAATGAACATAATACACAAAAAAAACATTTAATTCCTATGTAAAATAATGAACATAATACACAAAAAAAACAAGGATGGGCTAACTAAGGATCTTAGAAAAATTATCAAAACGATAACTTAATTTATTTATAAAGAAATAATTATTTTCAAATAAATGAGCATCTGTTTCTGTAATTAACTACTAAAATTCAATAAAATGTTAAGTATGTTACATATTTTAAATATTTAGTTACTAAATATTTAAAATATGTAACATACTTAACATTTTATTAAAAATTTAAATAAAAACTTATCAATCGTAGTCAGTCAGTGGCGGGCACACGCAAAAGGGTCGGCGGGCACCATGGTGCTCGCGGGCACAGGGTTGGGGACCCCTGCCATAAGGTATTAAGTTTGTCTAACGCGGATTTACCTAACGCGCCGTTCTCGAGGAACCTAACCCCCGCGTTGGATGAGGGTTTACTGTATACATTTATTGTACAATAATTTAAAAGCTTTTATTCAGGTAAAAATTACTTTATATGCGCCTCGGTGGTGTAGTGGATAGCGGCGCTGACTACGAATCCATCGGCTCCGGGATCGAGATCCGGTGACGGCAGGCGCCGCGCAGCAAAACCCAGCTGTTCATCCTTCCACACAATAAAGAAATTGGTTGGTAGATAAATGGGTACCCTGGGTAGCCTAGTGGTTAAGTCGCTGGGCTGCTGGAGGGGCGTGGTTCGGATTCCAGGTTAAACTGTAGGTCTAAGGTGGAGTGACAAGATTGACCTTCGTCAGAATGAACAATTCGGGCGGAAGCACAACCAAGGTTAACCAAGGTTATATGATTTTTTAAACTTAGTTCCGACCCGCACAATTTCACTGTATACACACACACACACACACACACACACACACACATATATATATATATATATATATATATATATATATATATATATATATACCATATGTCCCACAAAAAAGTACACCCAACTAGATTGTACTAACTCCTCCAAAAATTGAATATTTTGGATCCGTTTGTTTGATTTAATATAGCAAATTATTCTTTGTTAACGTTCAAATTTATTCATGTTTAAACGATTTAGTGTTTAAGCATCTGCTTTTAACTGAAGGGTACAACAAAATGGATTGCGCAAAATGGTCAATGAAAAAATAATGTGTGTGCTATCGATGTAATGAAAAGACAAATACATAATAATAGATACTTTAACATAATTTTAATAAGATACAAAGCAGATTTTTCTTTATTCCTTATTGCAAAAGTTATGCTTAGTTTCGTTTTCTTTCAACATGACCGCCATTCCTATCGATACAAATCTGGAGTCGAGCTCTCATCTTCCCCATCACTCTTTTGATAAGATCTGGATTGTCTTTTAACAAGTTGATTTCAGCTGTGATGCGAGTCCTCAAATCATTTAAATTGATAGGTTGTGATGCAAATACTCTATTTTTCAAATGACCCCATAACAAGTAATCACACGGGGTCAAGTCAGGGCTTCTGGGAGACCATTCAATGTCATGGCCTGTAGCAATTACTCTTTGGTGGAAGACTTCCTGCAAGCGTTCTTTCACAATAACTCTCCTGTGAGCAGGAGCTCCGTCTTGCACCCACCAAATACGATTAAATCGGTTTCCATAAGTAATACGTATTTGTGGAAGGATTTCTCGGCCTATCATTTCTAGGTAAGCTTCACCATTTAGATTACCATCGTAAAAGACCGGGCCAATTAACGCTCCATTACCGCACAGTCCTACCCAGAGAGACAGTTTTTGTCTAGAGTTATTCTTTTCGTAGATATGATTGTCAGGTGGATGATTTTTTGGTGCATACTGACGGCAGATTTGTCTGTTCACTAGACCATTCATAAAAAAGGCCGCCTCATCTCCAACCACTAATTGTTCCGTGAATCTTTCTGGTTTTTCAAGAAACCACTGGGCAAATCTTAGGCGGCGAGGTAGATCTCCTTCAATGAGTTGATGTCGAATTTCCATTCTGTATGGGTACAAATTCAAATCCTCACGAACTATTCGATGAAATGACATGCGTGAGAGTTCTGTACCATTTCGCCTGGTGGACACTTTTGGATGTCTCTCTAATAAATGCCGAACATGCTGAATGTTCTCGTCTGTTCTTGCCGTCTTCGGATGGCCTGAACGTCCTTTGTTCAAATTGAGGACCGTTCCTTCTTCTTTGTATTTCCGAACATTCTTCAAAATTGTATGTTTAGTTGGAGAAGCTCTATCGGGAAATTGCAGTTCGAAGGTATTCTGAACTTGTTTTAAGCTTTTAGTTTGCACATAAGTTGTGACCATGAGAACGCGCTGCCTTCGTGTAAACTGCATGATAAGGGTTTCAAAGTTATTTATAAATTTAGTAATTCAGATTCTTCATTTATATGTATGACTCGTATCTTAGATACAAAAGTTCGAATTATTTAAAAAAAATATTTGCAATATCCTTCGACGTAAAAAGTAGCACATTGGTTAAAGCAAGAGGAGCTATCTGGCTGGGAGAAATGATCATTCCGCGCAACCCATTTTGCTGTACTCTTCAGTTAAAAGCAGATGCTTAAACACTAAATCGTTTAAACATGAATAAATTTGAACGTTAACAAAGAATAATTTGCTATATTAAATCAAACAAACAGATCCAAAATATCTCAATTTTTGGAGGAGTTAGTACAATCTAAAGTTGGGTGTACTTTTTTGTGGGACATATGGTATATATATATGTATTATTGATGAATGTCACATCCGCATAAAATTCATCATCCGCACCTGCGGGATGCGGATGTTGCGGATGTGTACTATTTACTAAATTGCTATTTTCGAAGGACAATTTGCCCCTCATTCAGTTCAAATACTGAAACTTGTGCATCCTTCACTTGATCTTTAATGTAACTGGCAATGTCTGTTGTGTATTTGTATAATTAATTGTTCATGCTACAGTACATAATGTCATAAAGACACTACTTTCGAATGGTGGTGGTTGGGGAAAGTGGTTGGTGGGATGCAAGACGAGTTGGGTCCCCGTCCCGCATCCTGGTAACACACACTTGTGTGGCGGAAACTCTTCCAAAAAGAGAAGTGTATGTAAAAAAATTATAATTACAAAATAATATTATCTAATATCTAATATTATCGAATATCTAATATTTATAACTAACCAAAAATCGAAAGTCAATTCATAAATTAAGTATGAATTTAAACTCTCATATTATCAAGCTGACAAATTTATGCATGAACATCCGCATCTGCATCCGCATCTGCGGATGTCTGAAGTCTGACATCCGATACGTCACTAATATATATACAGAATAACGTTCATTGGGTAAGGATGCAAGCGTATGGCCACATATTGTTCGTGTTTAATACCAATAAGTGGCTGTTTAAATTATTAAAATCGCACAGTAACGATTGTTACGCCGATTTTTTTTGATTTTTCTAAATGCAGATGGGTTAGCTGTATAAATGGCACATTGCTACATACCCTCATCCCTAGGCTATGTATGGTATAAAACTCACTGGCATTGGTCAAGCCAACTCACAGAGTTTTGGACAAATGTCATGTGCAGTGAGAGTTGAGATTGCATGCGTGTAACGGCCGTCACGCTGTGTTTGTTTACTTCAAAATAAAAAATACATATTAAAATTTCAAAACAAATATACCCCTGTATAGCCCTAGGTCTACTGCAACTATATGTGAAGCATCAGTATCTTCAGCTCAATACACTATGATCTACCATACTGGTTAAAGTTCAGCCATAACTTGCTTCCGAATGTAACGACCGTCACGATGGTATGACCCTTGTGAGGTTGTGCAGCAGGGTCCCATATTGAGGCTTGAGGATATTAGCAGTCCGAAACGGTTGTTAAGAGTGACAGCATGGATATATAGATTTACAGACAATGTTAAGGGGGACACAAGACAGGAAGGAATTCTGAACAGTGAGGAGATTTAGCAAGCTGGACACTACTGGCTGGTCTATATTCAGAAGGAAATTTTTGGTGAAAAGAGAAAATTGCTCGCCAGTAGTCTATTGCAGTGCCTACCAGCACATTCTACTCTCAAAGGCTTAGATGTATTTTTAGATCAGAATTTATTGAGAGTAGGAGGTAGACTGCAGTTTTTCAGGCTTCCAAAGGAGAAAAGACCCCAATTTTGCTGCCTTCTGTGAGGGGTCACTTTGTGGAACTTTTAATCCTGGACACTCATGATATGTTGCTGCATGCAGGAATCAGCAAATTGATAATAAAATTCAGAAATCAGTTTTAGATTCCCAAATTTAGACAAGTAGTGAAAAAAGGTTTTGCATAGATGTGTGGTTTGCAGGCGTCTGAGTGCGAAGCCTCATCATGAAAAGGTGGTTCCATTTCCAAGACAACGGTGTGTCTATACTGCTCCATTTCGTGCACTGGACTAGATTTTGCGGGTTCAGTCTATGTTTATAAACAGTCCAGCAAAAGTTATACTGTATATGTCTTCTCACCTGTGCTATCATACAACCAGAGCAATCCATTTAGAATTGGTAAACAATTTAAGTAGTGATGTGTTTCTTTTGGCATTTAAAATATTTGTGAACAGAAGGGGCCTCTCCCAAGTAAAATTATATCTGATAATGCAAAATACTTCAAAAAGGCTGCAAAGGAACTCCAAGAAGTTTGTTCCTTGTTAAAAGAGGTGCGATTTCAATCCTACTTTTCATACCATGGAGTACAGTGGGAGTTTATTGTAGAAAGAACACTATGGTGAGGAGGATTTGGGGAAAGGCTAGTGAGAAGTGTAAAGAGTCCACCAAAGAAACTTTTGGTTAATGGTCTTTTGAGCAAAGAAAAATTCTGCACTGTTTTGTGTGAAGTAGAAGAAATGGTGAATAGTAGGCCCATCACTTTTGTTTATAACAGTAAGCAGGATGCAGAGCCATTGACACCAAATCATTTTCTTTGTGGTAAACGATTAACATCAAGCCCCAGTTTGCCAGTAGACTTACAGCCTATCCAGACCAGTCAAGAAGAGTTTAGCTGAAGGTTCAAATATACTGAAGAGCTACAAGATCAGTTATGGAAGAGGTGACAGATGGAATATTTGTCAAATTCAATTATTATCTATCAGGCAATGTAAAGGGCTCCAACCCAAACTGTATCAAGATGGGAGAAGTGGTGATGGTTGGGGATGAAAGACCAAGGCAATGCTGGAAGCTTGGCATAATTGAAGAGTTGTTTGTTGGCAAAGATAGTTAGTTAGGTCTGAGAAATCAGCAAAAACACAGATAGTCAAGATGAGGCATTTGGGTTACAGCATACAGATGAAAGCTTGGCTGAACTCGCAAAAAGTAGTGACAACGATGCCTCTTCGGAGTGTTAGAAAATCAAGAAGAGGAAGTGCCATTGTCCCCAAAGTGATACGATGACCAGGCTGATTAACAGAGCATTGCTTGCATATATTAGATTAAGGTGTGTGTATATATATATATATATATATATATATATATAGGGTGTCACTTAATTGTATGGAAAGAATTGAACCATCAAGAAGTTTCGGTTGACCCTCTAGAAATGTGACATTGCAAGTAAAAACGCCGATTATGAAGTTTCATGAGAAAATATTAATATTTAGAGGTCGCTCAAGGGCATTAAAATTTTGGTGACGCGTCGTTACTTTTCCTAAATTGAAATGCCCTTCCTTTCTATGCCTCACCCCAGTATCATTTCAGTCGCCTTAATGTAGGATGTGTTTGCATTAGTGTGTGTTATTTTAGTCTTAATAGTACGATATGTGTGTATTAGTGTAAATTTATATAGCAAAATACATTTATATCTAATGATGGAGACTTGAAAGAAATCTAAGGTTTACTTGATTGACAAGTGTGAGAATTATATTAGAGGTGGTAAATTGCCATCAAATCTTCAGGCTCTGTCCTTTTTCCTTCATTTACATATAAAAAAGAAGACGATAAGAGAGGCTTCGTCAATGACAATTGAAAAAATTGAGGAGTTTTGGAATCGTGCCCAAATTCCAACTCAACACAAACAGGACACAATCAGAAAACTGGAAAAACTCTTCTCACGATGGAAAGCATTGAAGAAAAATGCATCCTGCAAGACAGAAGTACAGGCTAAGGATGAGAGCATGTTCAAGGACTGTTTTCACGACCTCTTTAATATCGCTCATGCAAATGCCCTCGACATAATCAAAATGGATGAAGATAAGCAGTTTCTCATTGCTCATCGTGAAAAAGGCCGTCTTGGAACAATGTCTTCTGTTGATATTGTGCTACATCAGAAGGAGGCAAAGAAGGAGAAACGTGTGTTGAGCGAACAAAGTCGAAAGCGAAAGGCAGAACAAAGCAAGGATTCATTGTTAGATTCTGTTGTAGCAGTTCATCGACGTTTGAGGAAGAGGAATCAGAACCTGAAGCTGTTCCTGGAACAAGTAGGCAGAAACCCCCTTTCAAGCGGGGAAGAAAAGAAATCATCACGCCTGGTCTCACAGCAGTTCTAGATCGCTGTAAAGTGTCTGATCGTGCTGCTACTATGATTATTGCGGAGACTGCGAAAAGTCTCAGCCATGGTATCCCTGATCTTGTTGTGAATCGAGAGACCATCCGACGTGAACGAAAGAAGCAAAGGGAGGCACTCTCTATGACCATCATGAAAAACTTAAGCCGAATGTAAATTATTACCGGAAATTACTGGAAAGAAAAAAATTGATCGTCTTCCTCTCATAGTAACAGATCAGGGAGTACATCAGCTTCTTGGCGTTCCAAAGATTATATCTGGAACTGTGAAAGCACAAGCTGCAGCTATCATTGAAGCTCTCCGTAAGTGGGATATTGAAGGAAAGGTCCAAGCTATATCCTTCGATACAACTAGCTCCAATACTGGTCTAATGGCTGGGACTTGCGTTATTTTACAGCAGATGCTGAAACGTGACCTATCCCATCTGGCCTGCAGACATCACATTATCGAACTTTTGGCTGCAGCAGCTTTTAAAGAATGCATGGGCCCCACATTAGCTACAGATGTCCAACTTTTTAAGAGATTTCAAGAAAAGTGGGACGACATTGATCCAAAGCGGTATGAAGACTCCACCACTGATGAAATTGCCACTTCTGCTGTCGCTGCTGTAAAGGAAGGTCTCATTAGCTTCTCTAAATCTGCAATGACTACAAAAATCCCGCGAGATGACGATAAGGAGCTACTTGAACTGGCATGTCTGTTTCTTGGTGCTGTCTCTAATCGTGGTGTAGTTTTTCATGCTCTCGGAGCGATGCATCAGGCACAATGGATGTCAAAGGCAATCTATTCCTTAAAGATTTGGATGTTCAGATCACAATTTAAGTTAACAAACCGTGCTCCCCAAAATGACCTTCATCTCCTACAGTCACTAATAAAGTATTCAAACATCCATCCACGCATTGCCATGGTAACTTTACAGAAGATGGCAGCTCATTTATGGTATTTGTCTGAAGAGCTGGTGGGTTTTACTTTTTTCGATGACGATGTCCTCCGTGATATAAAAAATCGCATGGTCAATGGTCATATCTATGACTAGTGTTGATGGACAAGAGAACCCTCCAAAGCGTGTGGTTGTTGACCTGGATACTGTGAAAGAAAAAAAACTTGGAAAACTTTGTAACAAAAAACACAAAATCATTGTTCACGAAGCTCAACCTTCCAGATGAATTCTTGGAGAAAACTGCTGAGCAATGGGAAGAGGATACCCATTACCAGACTGCGAAAGAGACTGTAAAAACTCTAACTGTAACAAATGACTTCGCTGAACGTGGAGTTGCTCTCAGCCAGGATTTTTCTGGATACCTAACCAAAGATGAAGAACAACTCCAGTTTCTTCTCCAGGTTGTTGAAGACCATCGCAAGCATTGGACATGGGGACAAAAGCATACATTGAGTGGAAATAATGATTAATCATAATAATTACGCTACTGTCTGATGTTAATGTACTTTATCTTAATATTATGATAATGTCTTGTGCACTTCTTGCTAATGTAGAACATAATAAATTGCTTAAATACATTTGGAAATTGTTTATATTCACACTTTCTGAGAATCTCGTATCCAATACTTCGAAGCCGTTGAGCGACCTCTAAATATTAAAGTATCTCAATAAAACTTTGTACACAGTGTTTTTACATCATATGGCATACTTTGATGTGGTCAGAGCACGGAAACTTAAAGATTGAAAAATAAGTGACACCATATATATATATATATATATATATATATATATATATATATTTCATAATTGTAAGGTCAGTGAAAATGTTTTATTTATTTTAGAGCCAACTCTTCTGGGTTCTTGTGGCATCAGTTTAATGGATGTTGGCACTGTCGTTTCTACTCTTCTGTTGAATGTGATACTGAGAGGGCGTGGTCTTATAGAGATCTCTCTTGCAATTCAGTTTGGTTGTCCATATAAAGGATTGTTGCACCGTGCAATGGTGCAAGTTGTGTTGTTGTTGCAAGATTTAGAAAGAAGACCACAAATAGTACACCTTCTTTTTATTTATGCTAACTGAAGCTGAAAGTAGGTTCGGATCGAGTCGAACACCCTGAGGTAGGACCGAATAGGACCTCACAGGTCCCAAGCATCTATTTCAGTCTTGCTTATCTTAGGCTATAAGTTGAGGATTGTTATTTCTGCTAAACTTAACTTAAGCTATAATTTAAGATTAGTCTTTCAGAGCTTGGTCGTTCGAGGCTCAGCTGGGATTCCGAATCCAATCAAAGAGAAAAAATAACAATATATATTGTATATACATATATATACTTTTTAACCTTTCAAATGTTCCGTGCGATGATTCCTCATTTCACGAAGGTCAAGCTTGTCGCCCCTCCTCTCGAGTTGGCCTCGTGAACAGGGCCGTTTCCTGGAATAAGCAGACTAAGCGGCCGCTTAGGGCCCCGCTGCTACTAAGGGGCTCCTAGACAGGCTCCCAGGTCATAGCTCAGTGGGCAAGAATAGGAATATAGCTGAAGTTATTATTATTATTATTGTTATTATTATTATTATTATTATTATTATTATTATTATTATTATTTATTATTGTCGTATTAATTAAAGTTTTTGTATGAGACAAATGTGATAAAACGGAGACAAACGAAACGTTTTGGTCGTTATGTGTAAATAACTATTGTGAGATCTTATTTCTATATTATTTAACTTTATTCTTACTATATGCTTACTTATACTTTCCTAAATGCTTAATTTTTCTAGTATTGTAAAACATTATTATTATTATCATCATCATCATCATCATCATCATTATCATGATTATTATTATTTAGCAGATTAGTTGTAGTTAACTAGATGTGACTTCGTCAGTGGCGGCTCGTGACTAAAAATTCTAGGGGTGCTGTCTCTAAGAATGGGAATGAGCTGCTTTGAACATTTTTTGTATCATTGATTATGGTATTATATATAGGTATTTATAAGGTAGTTATGAAATAAGTAATTATGGTACTACTAATGAAATAAGTAATTGTGCACTTACCAGGTACTTCAGGTTCAATTACAAAGTTATTTAAAAATGAAGTCCATTCTTCTATTTATATTCTGAGCAAAAAGGTCAATAACTTTCTCATTGAAATTTGGAGTACTGTTGATGATGCTTTTCTCCATTGAAATCATTGCTAGAGCATTTAGTCGTTCTTGATTCATAGTGCTCCTTAGAAACGTTTTTATTCTTTTCAACGTTGAGTGGCAGCGTTCTGGCTCTGATGTAGTCATAGGAATTGTCAAAAGAATTTTTATGAGTTTTGTAAGTTCGCAAAGCACATCTGCTAGATTATTTTCTGTGATGAATTTTAATAAATTAATTAAATTGCCATAATTGTGCATATCAGGTCTAGTGTAGAAAACCTGTAATTCCGTAAGAAGCTTTCCTTTTTCAATCATGGGATATACCTCAATAGTCGCTGTCACTTCTTCCAGGGGCATTTTCTTATTAAAACTAGCGAAGTTTTCTTTGTTGAACAATTTTGCAGCTACTAATTGATTTGTGAAGGAATATCTCTCCTTTATGTCAACATATACACAGTCACACACTTCTTTTGCTTCAATCATAAGTGTTTATGAAGGATTTTCACAATACTTTGAATTTCTAATTTTCAAAATGGCAGTTTTAAAGGTTGCAATATATTCCTGTATTTTAAATGCATCAATTTGTCGGGATTGCATTTGATTATAAATAACTTCTACATGAGGCATTATCTGATAAAAAAGTTTCAACCAAAACACGAAATTTTCGTTATTCAAAATGTGCAAAATTCCTGTTGCTTCTGAAATAGTTTGAGCTGCGTTGGATGTAGACTGTATCTCCTCAATGCATTTTTTTAAAGATTCAAAATTTTCATAAACACAGTTTACAGTGCGTATATTAAAGTTCCACCTAGTAGAGGATGGACGAGGTATTCGGTTGTTCATATGCTTGTTTAAAACTGAGAAACGCTGTGGCAACCTAGAAAAAAATGTAGGTACGGCCAAAAGGTTTGAAAAGAATATTCTTGAATTTCGGGTAGTGCTTGCTGTACTTTTCATTATCAGGTTCAGTTGGTGAGCATAACAATTAATGAAATGCGCATTATTGTAAATTTCTTTTACTTTTACTTGAACTCCACCTTTTTTGCCTTTCATGACATTAGCGCCATCAAATGTTTGAGAATCAATTTTTGTGTATCTTTTTCGAGGAGTATGTTCAGTTGAACTAGAATACACTTAGATATTCCATCTGCTGTTTGATTTTCCGGAGTGAAAAATCCCAAAAAGCGCTCAAAAATTTCTCCATTTAGCTCATATCTCAGAACAATAACCATTTGTGTGTATTCTGAAAGGTCAGTAGTGTCATCAGCCATGACGGCTACGAATGAAGCTTCTTTAATCTCTTTTTTATTTGATCGCGGCATATTTGCAGCAAACAGTCGAGAATATCATTTTGAATAGTTTTTGAAACACCTTTGAAGACTGTGTTGCTTTCTAAATGATTCTTTAAATCGGGATCTAATTTTGCAGCAAAATTTATTAATCTCCTGAATACGCCTTGGTTTTCTGAATCCTCTTTCTCGTCATGTCCACGTAAAGAAATTTCGAAATTTCCACAAAATTTAATGCAGTCTATTATTTTCGACAAAATTTCACGGTTCTTTGTAACCTTTTTATTATGGTCGATAATGGAGAGTCTATAGGCCTCACTAAGTTTTTCTTTAATATTAACAGTTCCTAAAAGCGATAACGAAATCACATTATCGATGTTTCTTTGAACACTCATGTTTTTTAGTTTTTTCTTTCATTTTGTTTATATTTGTAAAGCCGTTTTTTGTCCACGTTAAATCACCTCCCAGTAATAAACATGGGAGACAAAATAATGCATTTTTTACTTCACAACCGCAAAGCCAACTTTTCTTTTGGTACCATTCTGGGTTAAAACTACGAATATATTTTTTATTATCACTTATTCCTGGCTGAGATATTTGAATTTCCGGCGTAGGACGACCTTCTCTTTTAATACCAATTTTTTTTTGGAGATAATTGTGAAAAATTAAGTTGTTGTATTTTAGTCACACTCACTTGACTCACTTCTATGGGCATGGCAGCCATGGCTGAATCAAATTTCAAAAAAGAAATGGAAATTACGGAAAAAAATCAAGAAATAATCACCAAATACATAATTAAATCACTAAGCCAATAAAAATCTATCAAATAAAATGTTAAATATTACTATTGTTACTAATCACCGTTAGAAATGGAATTAAATTAATTAATTGTAGTATAAGCAAAGCGAAACGTCAACACATTCACCGCGTTCAACGAACAGATAGGAACTGCGCTGTCTGCAGTACTTCGACTCACTTTCGACTGCGACTCTGCATAGAGAGAGAGGCAGACTCCCTCTCTATCTGTATGCGTCTATGGTAACAAAACATTGGAGTTCCTTTCGGGCATCGCGAGCAATTAATGCTGAAATCTGGTGCTGTTAGCGCGCAGTTCCAACGAGAGGTTGAAAATGATTTCATGTTTTTAATCATTCATTATTGAAATAATTACTGAAATAAAAGGATGAGCATTGAGCAATGAATAAAAGTTTCAAAAGTTATTGAAAAAGTTATTCAGTGAGCTCATCCTTATATTGTTCTTGATTATTTCAATTGTAAATAAAAAATTTAGGGGCTGCAGTTCCGCAGTGCCTACCGACGAGCCGCCCCTGGGTCACTTCGTGCATCTTGGAAAATGAAACGACATTATCCATCAGGAGCTGAAAAACGGAAAAAGAAGAAAATAGAGGAGGAGAAGCTTTCCAGTAGCACAGGTGAGATGTGTCACTTGTATATTCTTATGATTACAGTTCACGCAACTAGGTTAGGTAGACCATCAAGCTAGGCAAGTGCTCAGGAATCGTGTAGAGTAAGCTAGTCTCTGTAATATTTATAATACAGGGTGTCTCAAAAGTCACTATCTATTTCGGTGACATTAGATGTTTTTTTAAAAAATGCTATGCTGGCATAAAGATATGTACTTCTGGTGCAAATTTGTGTATTTAAAAAAAGTTAATTGGTTTATTATCTTGACATGCTTGAACAATTCCTCGAACCTCAACTTCTTACAGATGGCATTCTTGACACAGTAGTTTTTCAGCAGGATGGAGCACCGTGTCATTGTGCAATAATTGTACGTGATTATCTTGACAGACGCTTCCCCGGTCGCTGGATTGGTCGTGGAGGAACACAACCATGGGCAGCACGTTCACCCGATTTAACACCATTAGATTTTTTCGCCTGGGGTTTCATTAAGTCTAAGGTGTACACTGGTAGAAGAATTAGTGATGTAGCCGAACTTCGAAATCGTATTACCGATGCAGTTCAGAAAATAACACCTCAAATGCTGGAAAGTGTGTTCCGGGAAACAACTTATCGCTTTGAGCTCTGTAGAGACACTGATGGTCGCCATGTGGAGACAGATAAATAAATAGCACTAATTCTTTGTGGCACTTACTTTGAAATAAATATATTTTTCATGTCTTAAACCAGTTTTTCGAAATTCCCATTATTTTTCAAAATATATAGTGACTTTTGAGACACCCTGTATTTCGAAATGTGAAATTTAATGGGTCACATCACCTCAAATTCTGTTCACACAGATCAATTATCAAACAAGACAATCCTAAAGAAGCACGTGAACATAACACTCAAGTCTTGGAGTGAAACCAGGTGGGAGAGCCGGCTTAAGAGCATTGAGGCTGTGCGATACCAGAGCCACAACATCAGAGAGGCCCTGTTGGAAGTCAGAAACAATGCCACAGATGCCATAGCCAGGACTGAAGCACAAGCACTTGCAGAGGAGGTAGGGTCTTATCGCTTTCAGATTTGCACAGTAGTATGGTATGACATTCTTCATGCAGTTAACCATGTGAGCAAACTTCTTCAGTCTCCTACAATGCAGTTTGATGTGACAGTCAACCTCCTCACATAAACAAAAGACTCACTCACCAGCTACAGAAACACATGTTTTGTTGCAGCACAAGTCGTAGGTAGGGACATATGTGAGGAAATGAATGTGGAGGCTGTGCTGAAGGAGAAGAGGCTCAGATCCACAAAAAAGCACTTTGCTTACGAAGCTCCTGACGAAACATTTACAGAAGCCTTAAAGAGGCTGGAAGTCAAATTTTTCAATGTAGTGGTAGATTGTGCCATCGGGTCAATAGATGAGAGATTCAAAACATTAGATGATGTGAGGGACATATTTGGGGTTCTCCTAAACTTCACCACAATGAACAAGGAAGACTTGTCCTGCAAGTGTGAAAAGCTCTCTAAGATATTGAGCTCTGGAGCTGACTCTGACATTGATGGAAGAGAACTGGCCCTCGAAATTAAGAACTTGCCGACTTTACCTTCACACAACATGACTGCATTGGAGCTTATCTCCTCCATTCATCAGAAGCAACTGGAGGAATTATATCCGAATCTCTGGGTTGCACTAAGAATTGCCTGCAATCTACCTGTGACAGTAGCGTCAGCCGAGAGGAGCTTCTCTAAGATGAAGCTAATCAAGAACTACCTCAGATCATCAATGGGGCAGGATCGCCTCAGTAGCCTTGGCATCATAAGCATCAATCAGAACGTTGGCAGGGAGATTTCCTATGATGATGTTATTGATGATTTCGCCCAGAAAAAATCTAGGAGGCAAAAATTTTGAAGATACAAACTGTTCTGTATAACTATTAGCTATTACACGATTGTATCGCAGAGTTAGTAATTGTTTGGTAGTTGATAATTGCATTATTTTTTTATACATAGTTCTGTGTCATTTATTCTAAATAATGTATAAGCTAATTTTCAGGAATTTTATGAAGAGTATTTTTTCTGTTTGTCTTCTGACAGTACATATTTGTTGTTTTGGACATAAACGTTTTATTAAAATTGTTTCATAATTGTTTTTTATTAACACAGCCATTTTTTGTATGTGTGTGCTGAGGTGATGTAGTTAGGCGTGAGTTGGTGGATGGAGGGGTGGGGCCTCAAATGGGTATACTGCTTAGGGCCCTCTAATGGCTAGAAACGGCCCTGCTCGTGAAGTAGTGAGATGGTTTCTTGTACTCTTCACCTCACATAGCTAGGTACGCCCGGCTCATCGGGGATTGTTCTGAGCCAGGCGTCTAATCTTCTTTTGAAGATGTTCACCGCAACACCACTCATGTTCCTGAGTTCTTTGGGCAACTGATTAAACAATCTTGGTCCTCTCACAACAAAACTATTTTCTTTCAATGTTAAGTATGTTCCCTGTCTAGCATTTAATTTGGAAACACGACACAGTCTTCCCTTTCTACTTTCCACTGTTGTTTGGGGAGTTACAGGGTTCAGAGTAAGATTAGGGATTAGTTTCTACATTATTTTCCAAGTGTAAATAATGGTGTATCTCTTTCTCTCTTCTCCTTTCCAGTGAATATAAGTTTAATTCGCGTAACCTTTCCCAGTAATTTAGTTCTTTGTACCTATTGATCTTGGCTGTGAAGCTTCTCTGAATCCCTTCTAGCTGTCTAATGTCTTCTTTTTTGTATGGGGATGTTAGGACCGAGCAGTATTCTAATTTGGATATGATCAGTGTTTTCAGTAGAGGGATCATTATATTCCTATCCCTTCGTTTAAAGGTTCTCAGTATCTGCCTAGTTATTCTCTTTGTTCTATTTACTGCTATCTTATTTTGTGTTTCAAATTTCGCATCATCAGTCATTACAACCCCTAAATCTTTTGCTTTAGAATTTCTCTGAATTTTCTGTCCATTTGGGGTATAGTATTCCATGGATTTTAGGTCCTCCCTTTTCCCGTACCTTAACAGTTGAAATTTCTCAGTGTTAAACTTCATATTGTTGTCTTCAGTCCACTTGTAGATTCTGTTCATGTCGGTTTGTAGGGATCCTATATCTTCTGGGTTTCTTATTTTTTTACTGATCTTTGTGTCATCGGCAAAGGATGTTACTGTGCTGTCTCTGATAACGTCCTCATCTATGTCAGTTAGCATGATTATGAAGAGTAATGGAGCTAATACTGTTCCTTGTGGTGCTGAGCTGAGGACCTCTGATTCTGATGAAGATATTCCTTTTACTGTAACGACTTGCCGCCGCTCACTAAGGAAATTATATATCCATTTCCCTACTTTTCCTGTTATTCCCATATATTTGAGTTTATGTACTATGATTCCATGGTCACACTTGTCGAACGCTTTGGCAAAGTCTGTACATTACATCATAGTTTTCATTACTTTCCAGTGCATCAATAATGTTGTTGTAGTGTTCCATTAGTTGATAGGCATGATCTGCCTGACCGAAATCCATGTTGGTTATCATTTAATTTTTTCTACATATTCTATATATTGTCTATATATTTCTATATATTTCAGGAGCTTGGACTTAAACTGTTGTTTATAGTAGTTTTCTGATCGGACTGAATACACTTACAATTATTTAAATACTCTCTGTTAGAAAATCTAGAAGAGGAAGAACCATTGTTGTCCCAAAGCGATATGATGACTAAGCTGATTGATGCAGCATTGCTTGTATATATTAAGTTAAGGTGTATATATATCCATCTCATAATTGTAAGGTTAGTGAAAAATTCACTTAATAAGAGCTAGCATTTTTGGGCTCTTGTGGCATCAGTGTTTGGGACGCTGGTGGCATCATTTTGGGGCGCTGCGCGTCTTTTCTACTCGTTTGTGGGATGTCGTACGTACAGGGTGTGGTCTTGTAGAGAGCTCTCTTGCAATTCAGTTTGGTTGTTTAGATACAAGATTGTTGCACCGTGCAATAGTCCAGGTTGCGTTGTTGTTGCAAGGTTGAGAAAGAAGACCATAAATAGTACCCTTTTTGTTTACATTAAATTCATGTAACTAAGGTCTAAGGTAGGCCCGCATCGAGTCAGCAACCCTGAGGTTACCCTGAGGTAGGACCTAATAGGATCTCAAATCCGTAAGTTTTAATTTAGCTTAACTTGGGCTTTAGGTAGAACTGGCCCTTTAGAATTTGGCCGTTCACGGCTCAGCTGGGATTTTGAACCCGACAAATAAATAAAATAACATGGTCCTTCAGAACCGGATTCTACCCCAAGACTGAGTCAGTGACTATTTTTCGGCAAAGTTCTGATTGTGCAAATTGTAGCCCAAGTTAGGCCTAGACGGGTTGAGTATTATTGAATTAAGGTCCCAGGGTAAAAGTTTGGTCGCCCAATTGCGAAACTTGGCCAGTCGTCTGTCGTTGTTTTGGCCTACATTTTACCGGTTTGGTTAATTTTGGGTTATTATTGAATTAAGGTCCCAGGGTAGAAGTTTGGTCGCCCAATTGCTAAACTTGGCCAGTCGTCTGTCGTCGTTTTGGCCTACATTTTACCGGTTTGGTTAATTTTGGGTTATTATTGAATTAAGGTCCCAGGGTAAAAAGTTTGGTCGCCCAATTGCGAAACTTGGCCAGTCGTCTGTCGTCGTTTTGGCCTACATTTTACCGGTTTAGTTAATTTTGGGTTATTATTGAATTAAGGTCCCAGGGTAGAAAGTTTGGTTGCCCAATTGCGAAACTTGGCCAGTCGTCTGTCGTCGTTTTGGCCTACATTTTACCGGTTTGGTTAATTTTGGGTTATTATTGAATTAAGGTCCCAAGGTAGAAAGTTTGGTTGCCCAATTGCGAAACTTGGCCACTTGTCTGTCGTTGTTTTTGGCCTACATTTACCAGTTTGGTTAATTTGGTTTATTATTCGTAGGCGAAGGTTGCAGACCAGTGCGCCAGTTACTTGGGTGGAAAATTTGGTATTCCATACTGGTGTTGGTTAGTACCCCACCTAGCAATTCAGTTTATTTGAAAGTAAAATTTGCGTTTGATCAGTTTGGTTAAGTATTTATGCCAATTCAGCTCATTTGGTATTGAGCCCAATTGTTGTTTGCATTGAAGATGAGTGCATCTGAATTGAACAAATTTATAAAAAGGAGAAGCGCCTACAAAGGTCTAATTACAAAGGTCATTGCCACTATAGATTCTGCCATAGAGCAAGAGGATTTACGCTTAATGACTGCGCAGCTTTCCATATTAGAAACTAAAAAGGTTGCTCTAAGTGAGGTAAATGTTAAAATTGAGGCTCTTATAGAAGAGGATGAAATAGAAAATAACATAATTTACTTTGAAGAGATTATTGATGATATAATTAACGTAGGCCTCCGAGCAAAAGAGTTTAGCAGCTCAGTACAGTTAGAGACCAGGTCTAATAATGAAACACAACACTCAACAAATGATGCTTGTGAAGTTAAGGTTAACAGATCTGTAGTTCAATTACCGAGGCTTGTACTAAAAACATTTTCTGGGAGTATTCAGGAATGGCAAGGATGGGCAGACAGTTTTCAATCAGCAGTTCATTCTAGTCAAGTGTTAAGTGCCGTGGAGAAGTTTAATTATTTGCGGTCCCTCTTGGAAGGGGAGGCAGCAAAGACTATAGCAGGATTAGCATTAACAGAGGCTAATTATAATGTGGATTGGGATATATTAAAGAAACGGTTTGGTAAGCCAGAGATCTTAATTAAAAGCCACCTCCGTGCACTTTTAGCTATACCTCCTGTTAATAATCCTAATAGTGTCAAGGAGTACGGCAGTTATATGATGAATTTGAAATTAGAACTAGGTACTGGACAACTTGGGTGTAGGAATGGAAAAGTATGGTATAATGTTGGTTCCTACACTGGAGTCTAAATTGCCTAGCTCAATTTTGCTTGAATTAAGTAGGGGACACTCTGCAGAACATGTGTACATCCCCCTTCAGCAGATGTTAAGTCTTTTAGGCACAGAATTAGCAAGACGAGAGGGAGTTGAGTTTGCACAGTGGGATGGTAAACAAGGGGACAAAGGCAGGCACAGCACCAAAGTTTCCACAAAAAGGAATAGCCCAGGTACAGTGTCAGCTCTACATGCCTCCTCTGAGAATAAATTAAAGGGAATCAAGGAATGCATATTTTGCGAAGGCAACCACAAGTCATATAAATGTGAGGTGGCTGAGGCTTACCCTTTGAGGAGAGAAAGGACAGGGTAACTAAGTCCACAGCATGTTTTAAATGTTTTTTGAAAGGTCATAGAGCAAGGTTTTGTAAGTTTAAAATTTTGTGCAAAAAATGTCATGGTAGGCATCAGCCATTATTGTGTGAAAACACTCTAGTAGGCCTACCCCAGAAGTAGAGACATCAGTGGCACATGCCACTGCTATGCAAGGGAGTAAAAGTAAAGGGGGATTATTGCAAACAACTGCAGCCTTATTAATTGGGAATGAGGGAGAAGCTACTGTAAGAGTGTTGTTTGATAGTGGTAGCCAGTGTAGTTTTATTAAGACCAGAATTTCCAGAAAATTGAAGTTTAAAGAACTTAAGAGGGAAAATTTAAGAATTTCTGGGTTTGGGGGTTCCGTTCAAAACCGAACCAAATTTAAGAAGGTAGAAGTTCTGGTTAAAGGGTTGTTACCGCAAAGTCCCACTATCAAGGTCCAAGCTGTAGAGATTGAGGAACTTTGTGCTCCAGTCACTACTTGTTTAGATATGGCATGTGTCCAAGAATTGCAAGTTAAAGGAATTAATTTGGGCAATAATAAGTTTGAGGAACAGAAGATATTAGTCTTTTGATTGGAGCTGACTATTATTGGGACTTCATCACTGGTAATATTGTCCGTACATCTCAAGGCCCGGTAGCTATTGAAAGTAAGCTAGGCTGGATGCTACATGGTAGCTATTGCAATGAAATGGAATTAAGGCTCTTTTTGTTAAGATTGAGGAGAACAGCCATGGTTGGAAAGGCATTTGAAAGCGTTTTGGGAACTTGAATCTATTGGCATAAAGGACAACCAGGCAAGTACAGTGAACAATGATGTTTTAGAGCAATTTGAAAAAGGGATTGGGTTTAGAGATGGTTGCTATGAAGTTGGCCTACCATGGAAGGATTCTTGCAAACCCGGTTCAAACCTTCAGCTAGCTAATCGGAGGTTGGAGACTTCATTGTACAGGCTAAGAAAAAATGAGAGTTGTTAATTGAATACGATGAGGCCATCCTAAGTTATGTAAGGGAGGGCTATGCTGAAAGGGTGCAAGGTGAGCTGGTGAGCCAGGAGGCACATTATCTGCCACACCATGCAGTGGTACGGCGAGACAAAACTACCACCAAACTGAGGGTAGTTTTTGATGGCTCAGCCAAGGACAAAGGTGGTGTGTCCTTGAATGACTGTTTGGATGCTGGGCCAAATTTAAATGCAGATTTATTTTCCTTGTTACTGAGATTCAGGTTTGGTAGAGTAGCATTGACTGCAGATGTGAAGCAAGCCTTTTTGCGGATAAAGTTAAAACCAGAGGACAGAGATGCAGTAAGGTATCTGTGGGTGGATACGAAAGACTTGTTGGAAAATGAACCTAAGGTTCAAGCATATAGAATGAAGTCAGTGTTGTTTGGCCTCAGCTCTAGTCCATTTCTGTTGGCAGCTACTATGCAGTACCATTTTAAGAAATATTCTGAAGTCTATCCTAACACTATAGCTAGAGCTATAATGAGGGAGGCTGGCATGGAGCTTAGAAAATGGCAGACCAATCATTCGCAATTACAAGAGTTTATGAGTCATTCCTGTGTAGTACCTGATGCAGCAGAAGGTACTGAGGATTCTGGTATTAAGGAGTTGTGGGAATAGATGCAAAGGTGCTAGGCATTGTTTGGCAGCAAGATGATGATTTGTTTACCTTCAATGGGAAATCTTTAGTAGAGCTGGCTGAGAATGAGACAAGGTGGACAAAACGTACAGCTCTTAGTTTGGCTTCAAAGGTCTTTGATCCTCTTGGATTCCTGGCTCCATTTGTGATAAAGTCAAAAATTTGGTTTCAGAGCCTCTGGGAAATTGGACTTGGTTGGGACCAAGAGTTACCTGATCATATGGTGGTAAGGTGGAAATATTGGTTCAAAGAATTGGCACATCTTGGAGACATTGAAATCCCAAGATGGTACTTTGGAGAGTTGAACAATAGTCCAGACAATTTGGAGCTGCACATCTTTTGTGATGCAAGTGAGGAAGCCTATGCAACTTGTATTTATATAAGAGGCGCATTGCAAGAGGAAGTAAGTTGCAGGTTGGTTGCTGCAAAGAGCAGAGTAGCACCTTTGAAAAGGCTTTCTGTTCCAAGGTTGGAATTGATGGGTGCCGTTATTGCTAGTCGGCTTGCAATTACAGTGCGAAAGTCTTTGGCCCTCTATGAAATTCCAAGCTATTATTGGACAGACTCCACTATAGTTTGGCACTGGTTAAGAAGTCAGGCAAGGAAATGGAAACCATTTGTTGCCAATAGGGTGGAGGAAATTCAAGCGCACACAGATCCCAAGCAATGGAAGCATTGTCCAGGCATCCAAAACCCCGCTGATTTACCAACACGAGGAATTTCAGTGAAAGATCTTTCACAGTCAAGTTTGTGGTGGAATGGGCCAGAGTGGCTAAAACTTGGAAGTGAAAACTGGCCTTCTAATCAGCCTATTGTAGGAGAATGCCAGGCTGAAGAAGCATGGGTGAGTGAGGTGAGAAAATGCGCTGTGAACAGTTGTCAAGTTATGCAGCAGGACCCCATATTGAGGCTTGAGGACATTAGCAGTCTGAAAAGATTGTTAAGAGTGACAGCATGGGTATATAGATTTACCAACAACATTAAGGGAGAAACAAGAAGGGAAGGAATTCTGAACAGTAATGAGATTCAGCAAGCCAGGAAATACTGGGTGGTATATATGCAGAAGGAAAAATTTGGTGAGAGAGAGGAATTGCTCACCAGCCATCCATTACAGGTTCTACCAACACATTCTGCGCTCAAGGGTTTGGATGTGTTTTTGGATCAGGATTTATTGAGAGTAGGAGGTAGACTACAGTTTTCTGGGCTTCCAGAGGAGAAAAGACATCCAATTTTGCTACCTTCTGGGGGCACTTTGTGGACCTTTTGATCCTGGATACTCATCATAAGCTGTTACATGCTGGAGTTAGAGAAGTGATAATAGAGATAGACAACAATTTTGGATTCCCAAAATTAGACAAGTAGTAAAAAGGTCTTGCATAAATGTGTGGTTTGCAAGCGTTGGAGTGCAAAGCCTTATTATGAAAAGGTGGCTCCACTTCCAAGAGAACGGTGTGTCTATACTGCCCCATTTGATGTAGTGGGAGTAGACTTTGCAGGGCCAGTCTATGTGTATGAGCGAGGGGAGTCTAACAAAGGTTATATATGTCTTTTCACCTGTGCTACCACCAGAGCAATCCATTTGGAGTTGGTAAGCAACTTAAGTAGTGATGTATTTCTTTTGGCCTTTAAAAGGTTTGTGAACAGAAGGGGTTTCCCAAATAAAATCATATCGGATAATGCAAAAACCTTCAAAAAGGCTGCAAAGGAACTCCAAGAAATTTGGTCCTTGCTAAAAGAGGAAGGATTCCAATCCTACTTTTCACACCAAGGGGTACAGTGGGAGTTTATGAGAGAGCACCATGGTGGGGAGGATTTTGGGAAAGGCTAGTGAGAAGTGTAAAGTGTCCATTAAAGAAACTTTTAGCTAATGCTCATTTGAGCAAAGAAGAATTCTCTACTGTTTTATGTGAAGTAGAAGCAATGGTGAACAGTAGGCCTATCACTTTTGTTTACAACAGTATGCAGGATGCAGAGCCATTGACACCAAATCATTTTCTTTGTGGTAAACGATTAACATCAAACCCCAGTGTGCCAGAAGACTTGCAGCCTATCCAGAGCACTCAAGGAGAGTTAACCAGACGGTTCAGGTACCTTGAAGAGCTACAAGATCAGTTATGGAAGAGGTGGCAGATGGAATACTTGCCAGAACTCAATTATTACCCATCAGGCAAGGTAAAGGGCTCCAATGCAAATTGTATCAAGGTGGAGAAGTGGTAATGATTGGGGATGAAAGACCAAGGCAATGCTGGAAGCTTGGCATAATTGAAGAGTTGTTTGTTGGCAAAGACAATTTAGTTAGGTCTGCACTGGTAAAGACTTCAGGAGGAAAGTTAAAGAGACCTATACAAAAACTCTATGCTTTAGAAATCAGCAAAAACACAGATAGTCAAGATGAAACATTTGAGTTACAGCCTCATGGAGAAGGCTTGGCTAACCTTGCAGAAGGTAATGACAACAATGCCTCTTCGGTGGGGAGTGTTAGAAAATCTAGAAGAGGAAGAACCATTGTTGTCCCAAGGCGATATGATGACTAAGCTGATTGATGCAGCATTGCTTGTATATTATTAAGTTAAGGTGTATATATATCCATCTCATAATTGTAAGGTTAGTGAAAAATTCACTTAATTTAGAGCTAGCATTTTTGGGCTCTTGTGGCATCAGTGTTTGGGACGCTGGTGGCATCATTTTGGGGCGCTGCGCGTCTTTCTACTCGTTTGGGATGTCGTACGTACAGGGTGTGGTCTTGTAGAGAGCTCTCTTGCAATTCAGTTTGGTTGTTTACATACAAGATTGTTGCACCGTGCAATAGTCCAGGTTGCGTTGTTGTTGCAAGGTTGAGAAAGAAGACCATAAATAGTACCCTTTTTGTTTACATTAAATTCATGTAACTAAGGTCTAAGGTAGGCCCGCATCGAGTCAGCAACCCTGAGGTTACCCTGAGGTAGGACCTAATAGGATCTCAAATCCGTAAGTTTTAATTTAGCTTAACTTGGGCTTTAGGTAGAACTGGCCCTTTAGAATTTGGCCGTTCACGGCTCAGCTGGGATTTTGAACCCGACAAATAAATAAAATAACACTCTCCAAAGATTAGTCCTACTTTAGTGTTTAGCTTATAAGGGCAAAATGTATTTTATTGCCAATTTTAAAAACTTACGTTTAAGCTATATTTAAACTGTTTTCTAAAAACAACAAAATTCCATTAAGTATTCAAGGGCGGATCTAGGCATTTCAGTAAGGGGGCGTCCAAAAAAAAAAGGGTACCCCCTAAAATAAAAAGGGCACAGTACCTATGGAAAACTGATGAGTGGGTAGTTGGGAGGTAACGAAAATGGTTCACTGAGTAGGTAGGTAGTTAATCTAACAATTATTAAATTCCTTTTATGTCAATAACTGGGTGGATGAAACCAATTGGTTGCTCACCAGAGTTATTCTCCACACTAGTATTTATATACTGTGTGAGAAGAGCGTGCTCGGTAATGGAGATACATTACCGCTCAACCAACCGAGGAATAAACCAAGACAACGCTGGTGGAAAAAGCCCCGCGAAGAGGAGAACAAGGAGGTACGAAAACGAAGAACGGGGCGAGAGGACGCACCAGCAAGTGCGCTCTCGACAATTACACAACCGGAGAAGGGAGACACTCCAATAACTAACAGTAAGTGACTAATTGAGTTTTTAACCCATCAATTTAATCACATTAAATTAAGCTGGGTCAGACAAGTTAGGCCTACATTGTGGCCTAAGACCCAGCATCAACTCATAGCTTAACAAAGGTGAAGGTAGATTGCCCTAACCTAACTTGGTGAGGAATCCTACTGTGGACCTCAATTTATCTGCCCGCTCTGGACCATTTCCGGAATCTCTAGGCTGACCCCTCTAGGCTAGACTTGATCTACTCTATAGTTAGACTGGAGATATAAGGGGTGGGTTAATTGTGGACCAATTCATACAGAGCATTTTTCGCATTGGTGGTCCGTGTGTGGGGAATTTAGAAACCTTAACCTTACTTAACAAAAATTGCAGAATTAGGCTAAATGGTCTAGCCTAAGCCTAAGCCTAAGCCTAAGCCTAACCTAATCAAGCCTAATTAGGTCTACAACCTAGGGCCTAACTAGGAAACATTTACATTTAAGGAGTCTCATTCTCTTATAAGCTTAGACCTGAGTGACATAAGTACTTGGGGGGGATTAAACCAAATTTAAACTTGACTGTTTTGTCTGTGCTCTCTCTTCTCTGGTAATTTCTTCTTGTCCTCTATTTCATTACGATCCCCAGTTAAACAATTTTGACTTAGACATGGACAGTGCGGAATTGAAAAAGTTAAAAAAGAAAAGGGGGGCAAAGTTGGGAGCTGTTACAAAGGCTGTGAACACTTTTAACAATATTACACAACCAGGTAAGGAAAATATAGAGAGTGTAATTCTTAAATTGGAAACTAAAAAGGAGGAAATAATAGCCATTAATGAGAGTATTTCAGAGTTAGTTGAATCCGAAATGGCTGAAGAACAATTGATAGACCTTTACGCTGATGATGATGATCAGGTAATCTCAATTGAACAGCAAATAAGGAGACTACGGTCTCGTTTGACTGACTTAACACCAAAAAAACCTAATTCTGATTTTAATCAAAGTAGAGCTAACCTTCAACAAAATTTAAGTGGCATGCTAAATCCTGAGTCACAAGAATTGAGGGCTCAGTTACCCATTTTGCTAGTACCAACATTTGAAGGGGACACGGTACAATTCCCATCTTTCATTGACAAATTTGAGAATTTAATAGGTAATAAACCTTATATTTCAACTGTTGAAAAGTTTAGTTACTTAACTAGTTCCCTTAAAGGCCCAGCCTATAACCTGATAGCCTATTTACCAGCCGTAGGGAATTCATATGAAGTAGCTATTGATCTTTTAAAACGTAATTACATTAATAAAGATGAGATTGTATATGAATTATCTCAACAAATTTTTGAATTTGCACCCATAAAAGATAACCATAGTGATGTGGAAAATTTTTATATAAAATTAGAAGCTATTATAGGACAACTGGTTAGCAATGAGATAGATATTAAAGCTTCATCTTGGATTATACAAGGCATAGTACTTAGGTGCCTTCCTTCGAGGGTTAAAGATATTTTAATTCTAAAGACGGGAGAAAATTATCCTAATCTGGAAAATATAAGAAAACACTTCCCCAATATCCTAACTAATTACAAATTGAGAGATTTTCCAACACATAAGACCCAGACTATGGATAAACCAAAGACTGTTCCCAGAGACCAACTAGCTACAGCCAAACAGACAAAACTTGATACTGTAGAATCAAATGTGACCAACTATAATACACGAACACCTACATTACAGAACTTTAATGTAACTGCTGCCTCAACTTACACACCACATTGCAAATTTTGTGCAAGTAATGAACACAGTAGTACTGGGTGTGACAAATATTCAGACTTTAACCAAAGAGCTAAAAGATGTGAACAGTTGAACCTGTGTAAAAAGTGTACTGGCCAGGGACATTATAAGAAAGACTGTAAATCTAGGTTAAGATTCAAGTGTAAGTTTTGTAAAAGTTTACGACATGTCTCATCAATGTGTGATTCACCAAAGTGTCCAAACAATAGTACTCAAACTCAAAAGATACCTCCCCCAAACAAAGGTAATCAAGAAAATGCCACTTTCATGGGACATTCTGTTTGTTCAAACAATGTAACAAGAAACACTGAGATTCTTTTACCAACTATTACTTTGGACTTAGTGAATAGTGAGGGTAGCACCACTCCAGTGAGATGTCTTATAGACTGTTGTTCTCAAACATTTGTTTCACAAAATGTAGTTAATAAATTGGGTTTGACACCAAACCCGAATGAACAAAACCTCAATATTGCATCCTTTGTTAAGGATAACTCGGACAAAAATAGCTATAAGACAATTGACCTGGAACTACATTTAGAAAATAAATTAGAGAAAATTGAAGCAGTTATTATTTCTAAAGTAGGACAAAACAAACTGGTTATACCCAAACTAGAACAAACCATAAATCATTTGGGAAAACACTACAAAATAGCTGATAGACATATCACTAACAACACAGTAGCTAACATTGAAATGCTAATAGGGGCAGATTATATTAATCTTATTCATAAGGGCATAGTAGAGATAGGTAATGGTATAGCTATTCAGACTCCATCAGGGATAGCCCCTTTGGGTGACCTATCAAAATACAACCTAGACCTAAACCAAAACAGTTCATGACCAACAAATACTATGTGCCTCAACTCAGTCCTACATAACACCTGTAAGAATAGCAACACTTTGAATAATATTATCTCAACTGAGAACATTAATTCATCATTATCAAATGAAACTTTGGATGAGGCAATTCAAACTTTATGGTTGCTAGAATCTGTGGGTATACATGACACAAATCAAACTTCAGAAGATCAATTAATGGTAGAAAGATTTGAAGACACCATTCAGTGCAAAGACAATAGTTATTTTGTTGAGTTACCTTGGAAAATAAATTGTCCAACTTTAAGAGACAATCTCAAAGTAGCTAAAGGACATTTATATAAAGTAATGAAAAAACTCAAACAAGATAATAATATTCCATCATATAATGATGTCTTCAAAGAACAGCTACAGAAAGGCTTCATTGAAGAAGTAACAAATAACCCTTTTAAAAAAGATGGTTGTCATTATTTAACCCACAGGGGGGTCTATCGACAAGATGCCCCAACAACAAAACTCAGTGTAGTATATAACTGTAGCCTCAAAGACAGTGATAAACACAGTTTGAATGATTGCTTGATTGAGGGTCCTAATCTCATTTCTGACCTTGTGAAGATCTTACTGAGGTTCAGGTTAGACAAATATGCCGTACAAAGTGACATTTCAAAGGCATTTTTGAGAATAAATCTTAAAAATGAATATGATAAGAACCAACTTAGGTTCTTATGGTTCAAGGATCCATTTGATTTGAATAAAGGGTTCATAACCTATAGATTTAATGTTGTGTTGTTTGGAGCCAATTGCTCACCTAGCCTATTAGCATTGACAATTGGACATCATTTGAACCAGTTTAATAACTCTTTAACATTGAACTTCCTTAAGGAACATTTTTACGTAGACAATCTAATAGGCTCAACAACAACAAAATCTGAATTATCTGAAGTCTATGAACACTCTCAAAACATTATGCAACAAGGTAACTTTGAACTTAGAGAGTGGATTTCAAATGATGAGGATTTAAACAAAAAGATTTTAAAGGATAATAATGGTCTTACTGAGCCATCAGACAAAGTTAAAACTTTAGGTATGAACTGGTATTTGGATGCAACTTCTAACAGTCATGATTCAATCTGTACTAAAGGTTTTAAACTTGATGAGGAAGCAAATACTAAAAGACAAATATTATCAGAGGCTTCCAAAATTTTTGATCCCATGGGTCTATTCCTGCCTTCAACAATAAAATCAAAGATTCTCCTCCAAGAAATTTGGAGGACAAATGTTGGGTGGGATGATCCAATAACAAATGAAAATCAAAATCTTGGAAGAAGTTAGCTGCTGATTTAACAAAAGTGCAGAACATTAAAATTCAAAGGTGCTGTGGGTTTAGGGATAAGCCCCAGAGACTTCATGTGTTTGCTGATGCAAGCACACAAGCTTATGGGTGCTGTGCGTATCTCGTAAGCCCTACAGAAAGTCATCTAATTTATGCAAAAGGGAAAGTTGCACCTCTCAAACCTACCCGAACCATACCTCAATTGGAACTATTGGCTGCTACATTAGCCATTAAAACCATTTCATTGCTTAAGGATGCTTACTATGATGTGTTTTTTAATCATATCCACGTCTGGCTTGACAGTCAGATTTGTCTTGCCTGGATACGGAATGATAGCATTAATAGTAAGAATATCTTTGTAAGAAATAGGCTAAAAGAAATAGCTGAAGCTAATGAAAGCCTACAAGTAAACTTTCACTATGTTCCAACTAAACAAAATCCAGCAGACTTTCTGACCAGAGGTTTATCCTACAAGTTGTTGAAGTCAAACAAAACTTGGTTTATGGGAGCTAAGTGGCTCTGTAATACAGACCAATGGCCTGTGGAACAAGTTAACTTGACATTAAATTTAATCTTTTCAAATGAAAAGGTTGAACCAATCACTAATTATGAACAGTATTCTGATTTCAGTAAACTTGTCAGGGTCACAGCCTACTGTTTGAGGTTTGCTCACAACTGTTTAACTACAATTAACAAACAGCTAAATAAAAATAATCATAATTATACAGAAGTTGCAACCAAATACTGGATAGGCCATGCACAACAAAAAGAGTACAATAAAGAGTTAGAATTCTTAACTAATGGGAAACAAAGAAAAGAACCTGTACCATCAGTAGTTGTGGATCTAAACTTGTTCAGAGATGAGGAAGGCCTTCTAAGGTGTAAAGGGAGATTAGACAAATCAAAACTGTCATACAAAGCAAACATCCAATCCTTTTACCTAGATTTAGCTATTTGACAACATTAATCATCAGAAAAACCACAATGATGTATATCATATGGGGGTACCACAGACACTAACTACATTAAGAAAAACTTATTGGATACCCAAGGGAAGGATCACTGTTAAAACAGTCCTGAGTGAGTGTGTCACATGTAAGCGTATTCATGCTAGGCCCTATAGGAAACCAAATCCTCCTGCTTTGCCAGAGGAGAGAGTCACTCTCAACAGACCCTTTGAGACTGTAGGCATTGACTCTACAGGAGCATTGACTGTAGGGGTGGGTGACACTGAACAAAAAATGTACATTGTACTGTTTACATGTGCTGCCTCACGAGCTATTTATTTGGATGTTGTGGAGGACCTTACAGCAGAATCTTTTGTTGCTGTCTTTAAGAGATTCTGTGCACGACATTCAGTACCAAAGACAGTTTGGACTGACAATGCTACATATTTCAAAGCTGGTGAACAAGTCATCCACGACTTGTTAAGCAATGAAATAACACAATTATATATACAAAATTCAAACATAAAGTGGAAGTATATTCCGGTTGCCTCTCCTTGGTATGGTTCTATCTGGGAGAGGAATATACAAACAGTAAAGAATTGCTTGAAGAAAGCAATTGGCAAAAAACAGATACACTTATTTGGGTTGCTCACTCTCCTGGCTGAGATTGAGAACATCATTAACAATAGACCACTCACTTATGTGAGTGACAACATTAATGACCCGGAACCATTAACTCCAAATCATTTGATTCGGGGAGAACAAGTTAGTCTCCTGCCGGACTACAATATAGACTCTTCAGAAGACCCAAACTGGACTCAACGACATGATGAGCTCCAGACTAAGTTACAACATTTAACTAGAGTTAAAGCTCATTTCATTAAACAGTGGAAAACTGAGTACTTGATGGTCTAAGGGAGAGACATAAACAAATGACTAAGAAGGATTGGTCTGACACAATTAAGGTAGGGGACCTTGTTCTCATACATGACAGTACTCCAAAACAATACTGGCCTCTGGCTAGAGTTTCAGAACTCAGACCAGGGCAGACGGGTAACAAGAGTGGTCAAATTAAGGACTTCAACGGGTGACACAACAAGAGACATTTCTCTTTTGTACCCTTTAGAGTCTGGACCCAAACAATGGACTTTGGAGAACCTTCTCCACTGACAGTAACAACTGGAGACACTGAACTTCCAGTAACTATTCCTTTGACAGTAGGAGTGGTAACGCATCCTACTACAACATTGACAGACACAAGACCTCAGCGACAAACAGCATTAAAGGCGCGACTATTTTTACAACAAAAAATAGATGCTGGGGAATTGTAATTTTATCTTCTAACTTTCATTTTTTCTTTTCTTATGGTAAAGACCATAGACAGTTTCATCCTATGGATGTATATTTTCTCTTCTAATTAAATGCTACACCTTCTCCATGAGAAGGTGAGGATAGGCACTGTTAATCAGATTGACAGGCATTTACAGTTAAATAGTTAGCTAGTCTACACTCAGACATAAAAATTGGTGACAATGACACCAAAATTTTTATCTCCCGGGGCCCCCAGTATATGGAAAACTGATGAGTGGGTAGTTGGGAGGTAACGAAATGGTTCACTGAGTAGGTAGGTAGTTAATCTAACAATTATTAAATTCCTTTTATGTCAATAACTGGGTGGATGAAACCAATTGGTTGCTCACCAGAGTTATTCTCCACACTAGTATTTATATACTGTGTGAGAAGAGCGTGCTCGGTAATGGAGATACATTACCGCTCAACCAACCGAGGAATAAACCAAGACAACGCTGGTGGAAAAAGCCCCGCGAAGAGAGAACAAGGAGGTACGAAAACGAACAACGGGGAGAGAGGACGCACCAGCAAGTGCGCTCTCGACAATTACACAACCGGAGAAGGGAGACACTCCAATAACTAACAGTAAGTGACTAATTGAGTTTTTAACCCATCAATTTAATCACATTAAATTAAGCTGGGTCAGACAAGTTAGGCCTACATTGTGGCCTAAGACCCAGCATCAACTCATAGCTTAACAAAGGTGAAGGTAGATTGCCCTAACCTAACTTGGTGAGGAATCCTACTGTGGACCTCAATTTATCTGCCCGCTCTGGACCATTTCCGGAATCTCTAGGCTGACCCCTCTAGGCTAGACTTGATCTACTCTATAGTTAGACTGGAGATATAAGGGGTGGGTTAATTGTGGACCAATTCATACAGAGCATTTTTCGCATTGGTGGTCCGTGTGTGTGGGAATTTAGAAACCTTAACCTTACTTAACAAAAAATTGCAGAATTAGGCTAAATGGTCTAGCCTAAGCCTAAGCCTAAGCTAAGCCTAACCTAATCAAGCCTAATTAGGTCTACAACCTAGGGCCTAACTAGGAAACATTTACATTTAAGGAGTCTCATTCTCTTATAGCTTAGACCTGAGTGACATAAGTACTTGGGGGGGATTAACCAAATTTAAACTTGACTGTTTTGTCTGTGCTCTCTCTTCTCTGGTAATTTCTTCTTGTCCTCTATTTCATTACGATCCCCAGTTAAACAATTTTGACTTAGACATGGACAGTGCGGAATTGAAAAAGTTAAAAAAAAAAGGGGGCAAAGTTGGGAGCTGTTACAAAGGCTGTGAACACTTTTAACAATATTACACAACCAGGTAAGGAAAATATAGAGAGTGTAATTCTTAAATTGGAAACTAAAAAGGAGGAAATAATAGCCATTAATGAGAGTATTTCAGAGTTAGTTGAATCCGAAATGGCTGAAGAACAATTGATAGACCTTTACGCTGATGATGATGATCAGGTAATCTCAATTGAACAGCAAATAAGGAGACTACGGTCTCGTTTGACTGACTTAACACCAAAAAAACCTAATTCTGATTTTAATCAAAGTAGAGCTAACCTTCAACAAAATTTAAGTGGCATGCTAAATCCTGAGTCACAAGAATTGAGGGCTCAGTTACCCATTTTGCTAGTACCAACATTTGAAGGGACACGGTACAATTCCCATCTTTCATTGACAAATTTGAGAATTTAATAGGTAATAAACCTTATATTTCAACTGTTGAAAAGTTTAGTTACTTAACTAGTTCCCTTAAAGGCCCAGCCTATAACCTGATAGCCTATTTACCAGCCGTAGGGAATTCATATGAAGTAGCTATTGATCTTTTAAAACGTAATTACATTAATAAAGATGAGATTGTATATGAATTATCTCAACAAATTTTTGAATTTGCACCCATAAAAGATAACCTAGTGATGTGGAAAATTTTTATATAAAATTAGAAGCTATTATAGGACAACTGGTTAGCAATGAGATAGATATTAAAGCTTCATCTTGGATTATACAAGGCATAGTACTTAGGTGCCTTCCTTCGAGGGTTAAAGATATTTTAATTCTAAAGACGGGAGAAAATTATCCTAATCTGGAAATATAAGAAAACACTTCCCCAATATCCTAACTAATTACAAATTGAGAGATTTTCCAACACATAAGACCCAGACTATGGATAAACCAAAGACTGTTCCCAGAGACCAACTAGCTACAGCCAAACAGACAAAACTTGATACTGTAGAATCAAATGTGACCAACTATAATACACGAACACCTACATTACAGAACTTTAATGTAACTGCTGCCTCAACTTACACACCACATTGCAAATTTTGTGCAAGTAATGAACACAGTAGTACTGGGTGTGACAAATATTCAGACTTTAACCAAAGAGCTAAAAGATGTGAACAGTTGAACCTGTGTAAAAAGTGTACTGGCCAGGGACATTATAAGAAAGACTGTAAATCTAGGTTAAGATTCAAGTGTAAGTTTTGTAAAAGTTTACGACATGTCTCATCAATGTGTGATTCACCAAAGTGTCCAAAACAATAGTACTCAAACTCAAAAGATACCTCCCCCAAACAAAGGTAATCAAGAAAATGCCACTTTCATGGGACATTCTGTTTGTCAAACAATGTAACAAGAAACACTGAGATTCTTTTACCAACTATTACTTTGGACTTAGTGAATAGTGAGGGTAGCACCACTCCAGTGAGATGTCTTATAGACTGTTGTTCTCAAACATTTGTTTCACAAAATGTAGTTAATAAATTGGGTTTGACACCAAGCCCGAATGAACAAAACCTCATATTGCATCCTTTGTTAAGGATAACTCGGACAAAAATAGCTATAAGACAATTGACCTGGAACTACATTTAGAAAATAAATTAAGAAAATTGAAGCAGTTATTATTTCTAAAGTAGGACAAAACAAACTGGTTATACCCAAACTAGAACAAACCATAAATCATTTGGGAAAACACTACAAAATAGCTGATAGACATATCACTAACAACACAGTAGCTAACATTGAAATGCTAATAGGGGCAGATTATATTAATCTTATTCATAAGGGCATAGTAGAGATAGGTAATGGTATAGCTATTCAGACTCCATCAGGGATAGCCCCTTTGGGTGACCTATCAAAATACAACCTAGACCTAAACCAAAACAGTTCATGACCAACAATACTATGTGCCTCAACTCAGTCCTACATAACACCTGTAAGAATAGCAACACTTTGAATAATATTATCTCAACTGAGAACATTAATTCATCATTATCAAATGAAACTTTGGATGAGGCAATTCAAACTTTATGGTTGCTAGAATCTGTGGGTATACATGACACAAATCAAACTTCAGAAGATCAATTAATGGTAGAAAGATTTGAAGACACCATTCAGTGCAAAGACAATAGTTATTTTGTTGAGTTACCTTGGAAAATAAATTGTCCAACTTTAAGAGACAATCTCAAAGTAGCTAAAGGACATTTATATAAAGTAATGAAAAAACTCAAACAAGATAATAATATTCCATCATATAATGATGTCTTCAAAGAACAGCTACAGAAAGGCTTCATTGAAGAAGTAACAAATAACCCTTTTAAAAAAGATGGTTGTCATTATTTAACCCACAGGGGGTCTATCGACAAGATGCCCCAACAACAAACTCAGTGTAGTATATAACTGTAGCCTCAAAGACAGTGATAAACACAGTTTGAATGATTGCTTGATTGAGGGTCCTAATCTCATTTCTGACCTTGTGAAGATCTTACTGAGGTTCAGGTTAGACAAATATGCCGTACAAAGTGACATTTCAAAGGCATTTTTGAGAATAAATCTTAAAAATGAATATGATAGAACCAACTTAGGTTCTTATGGTTCAAGGATCCATTTGATTTGAATAAAGGGTTCATAACCTATAGATTTAATGTTGTGTTGTTTGGAGCCAATTGCTCACCTAGCCTATTAGCATTGACAATTGGACATCATTTGAACCAGTTTAATAACTCTTTAACATTGAACTTCCTTAAGGAACATTTTTACGTAGACAATCTAATAGGCTCAACAACAACAAATCTGAATTATCTGAAGTCTATGACACTCTCAAAACATTATGCAACAAGGTAACTTTGAACTTAGAGAGTGGATTTCAAATGATGAGGATTTAAACAAAAAGATTTTAAAGGATAATAATGGTCTTACTGAGCCATCAGACAAAGTTAAAACTTTAGGTATGAACTGGTATTTGGATGCAACTTCTAACAGTCATGATTCAATCTGTACTAAAGGTTTTAAACTTGATGAGGAAGCAAATACTAAAAGACAAATATTATCAGAGGCTTCCAAAATTTTTGATCCCATGGGTCTATTCCTGCCTTCAACAATAAATCAAAGATTCTCCTCCAAGAAATTTGGAGGACAAATGTTGGGTGGGATGATCCAATAACAAATGAAAATCAAAAATCTTGGAAGAAGTTAGCTGCTGATTTAACAAAAGTGCAGAACATTAAAATTCAAGGTGCTGTGGGTTTAGGGATAAGCCCCAGAGACTTCATGTGTTTGCTGATGCAAGCACACAAGCTTATGGGTGCTGTGCGTATCTCGTAAGCCCTACAGAAAGTCATCTAATTTATGCAAAAGGGAAAGTTGCACCTCTCAAACCTACCCGAACCATACCTCAATTGGAACTATTGGCTGCTACATTAGCCATTAAAACCATTTCATTGCTTAAGGATGCTTACTATGATGTGTTTTTAATTCATATCCACGTCTGGCTTGACAGTCAGATTTGTCTTGCCTGGATACGGAATGATAGCATTAATAGTAGAATATCTTTGTAAGAAATAGGCTAAAAGAAATAGCTGAAGCTAATGAAAGCCTACAAGTAAACTTTCACTATGTTCCAACTAACAAAATCCAGCAGACTTTCTGACCAAGGTTTATCCTACAAGTTGTTGAAGTCAAAACAAAACTTGGTTTATGGGAGCTAAGTGGCTCTGTAATACAGACCAATGGCCTGTGGAACAAGTTAACTTGACATTAAATTTAATCTTTTCAAATGAAAAGGTTGAACCAATCACTAATTATGAACAGTATTCTGATTTCAGTAAACTTGTCAGGGTCACAGCCTACTGTTTGAGTTTGCTCACAACTGTTTAACTACAATTAACAACAGCTAAATAAAAATAATCATAATTATACAGAAGTTGCAACCAAATACTGGATAGGCCATGCACAACAAAAAGTAACAATAAAGAGTTAGAATTCTTAACTAATGGGAAACAAAGAAAGACCTGTACCATCAGTAGTTGTGGATCTAAACTTGTTCAGAGATGAGGAAGGCCTTCTAAGGTGTAAAGGGAGATTAGACAAATCAAAACTGTCATACAAAAGCAAACATCCAATCCTTTTACCTAGATTTAGCTATTTGACAACATTAATCTCAGAAAAACACACAATGATGATATCATATGGGGTACCACAGACACTAACTACATTAAGAAAACTTATTGGATACCCAAGGGAAGGATCACTGTTAAAAACAGTCCTGAGTGAGTGTGTCACATGTAAGCGTATTCATGCTAGGCCCTATAGGAAACCAAATCCTCCTGCTTTGCCAGAGGAGAGAGTCACTCTCAACAGACCCTTTGAGACTGTAGGCATTGACCTACAGGCATTGACTGTAGGGGTGGTGACACTGAACAAAAATGTACATTGTACTGTTTACATGTGCTGCCTCACGAGCTATTTATTTGGATGTTGTGGAGGACCTTACAGCAGAATCTTTTGTTGCTGTCTTAAGAGATTCTGTGCACGACATTCAGTACCAAAGACAGTTGGACTGACAATGCTACATATTTCAAAGCTGGTGAACAAGTCATCCACGACTTGTTAAGCAATGAAATAACACAATTATATATACAAAATTCAAACATAAAGTGGAAGTATATTCCGGTTGCCTCTCCTTGGTATGGTTCTATCTGGGAGGAATATACAAACAGTAAAGAATTGCTTGAAGAAAGCAATTGGCAAAAAACAGATACACTTATTTGGTTGCTCACTCTCTGGCTGAGATTGAGAACATCATTAACAATAGACCACTCACTTATGTGAGTGACAACATTAATGACCCGGAACCATTAACTCCAAATCATTTGATTCGGGGAGAACAAGTTAGTCTCCTGCCGGACTACAATATAGACTCTTCAGAAGACCCAAACTGGACTCACGACATGATGAGCTCCAGACTAAGTTACAACATTTAACTAGAGTTAAAGCTCATTTCATTAAACAGTGGGAAAACTGAGTACTTGATGGGTCTAAGGGAGAGACATAAACAAATGACTAAGAAGGATTGGTCTGACACAATTAAGGTAGGGACCTTGTTCTCATACATGACAGTACTCCAAAACATACTGGCCTGCTAGAGTTTCAGAACTCAGACCAGGGGCAGACGGGGTACAAGAGTGGTCAAATTAAGGACTTCAACGGGTGACACAACAAGAGACATTTCTCTTTTGTACCCTTTAGAGTCTGGACCCCAAAACAATGGACTTTGGAAGAACCTTCTCCACAATGACAGTAACAACTGGAGACACTGAACTTCCAGTAACTATTCCTTTGACAGTAGGAGTGGTAACGCATCCTACTACAATATTGACAGACACAAGACCTCAGCGACAAACAGCATTAAAGGCGCGACTATTTTTACAACAAAAAATAGATGCTGGGGAATTGTAATTTTATCTTCTAACTTTCATTTTTCTTTTCTTATGGTAAAGACCATAGACAGTTTCATCCTATGGATGTATATTTTCTCTTCTAATTAAATGCTACACCTTCTCCATGAGAAGGTGAGGATAGCACTGTTAATCAGATTGACAGGCATTTACAGTTAAATAGTTAGCTAGTCTACACTCAGACATAAAAATTGGTGACAATGACACCAATTTTTATCTCCCGGGGCCCCCAGTATATGGAAACTGATGAGTGGGTAGTTGGGAGGTAACGAAAATGGTTCACTGAGTAGGTAGGTAGTTAATCTAACAATATTAAATTCCTTTATGTCAATAACTGGGTGGATGAAACCAATTGGTTGCTCACCAGAGTTATTCTCCACACTAGTATTTATATACTGTGTGAGAAGAGCGTGCTCGGTAATGGAGATACATTACCGCTCAACCAACCGAGGAATAAACCAAAGACAACGCTGGTGGAAAAAGCCCCGCGAAGAGGAGAACAAGGAGGTACGAAAACGAACAACGGGGCGAGAGGACGCACCAGCAAGTGCGCTCTCGACATTACACAACCGGAGAAGGGAGACACTCCAATAACTAACAGTAAGTGACTAATTGAGTTTTTAACCCATCAATTTAATCACATTAAATTAAGCTGGGTCAGACAAGTTAGGCCTACATTGTGGCCTAAGACCCAGCATCAACTCATAGCTTAACAAAGGTGAAGGTAGATTGCCCTAACCTAACTTGGTGAGGAATCCTACTGTGGACCTCAATTTATCTGCCCGCTCTGGACCATTTCCGGAATCTCTAGGCTGACCCCTCTAGGCTAGACTTGATCTACTCTATAGTTAGACTGGAGATATAGGGGTGGGTTAATTGTGGACCAATTCATACAGAGCATTTTTTCGCATTGGTGGTCCGTGTGTGGGGAATTTAGAAACCTTAACCTTACTTAACAAAAATTGCAGAATTAGGCTAAATGGTCTAGCCTAAGCCTAAGCCTAAGCCTAAGCCTAACCTAATCAAGCCTAATTAGGTCTACAACCTAGGGCCTAACTAGGAAACATTTACATTTAAGGAGTCTCATTCTCTTATAGCTTAGACCTGAGTGACATAAGTACTTGGGGGGGATTAAACCAAATTTAAACTTGACTGTTTTGTCTGTGCTCTCTCTTCTCTGGTAATTTCTTCTTGTCCTCTATTTCATTACGATCCCCAGTTAAACAATTTTGACTTAGACATGGACAGTGCGGAATTGAAAAATTAAAAAGAAAAGGGGGGCAAAGTTGGGAGCTGTTACAAAGGCTGTGAACACTTTTAACAATATTACACAACCAGGTAAGGAAAATATAGAGAGTGTAATTCTTAAATTGGAAACTAAAAAGGAGGAAATAATAGCCATTAATGAGAGTATTTCAGAGTTAGTTGAATCCGAAATGGCTGAAGAACAATTGATAGACCTTTACGCTGATGATGATGATCAGTAATCTCAATTGAACAGCAAATAAGGAGACTACGGTCTCGTTTGACTGACTTAACACCAAAAAACCTAATTCTGATTTAATCAAAGTAGAGCTAACCTTCAACAAAATTTAAGTGGCATGCTAAATCCTGAGTCACAAGAATTGAGGGCTCAGTTACCATTTTGCTAGTACCAACATTTGAAGGGGACACGGTACAATTCCCATCTTTCATTGACAAATTTGAGATTTAATAGGTAATAAACCTTATATTTCAACTGTTGAAAAGTTTAGTTACTTAACTAGTTCCCTTAAAGGCCCAGCCTATAACCTGATAGCCTATTTACCAGCCGTAGGGAATTCATATGAAGTAGCTATTGATCTTTTAAAACGTAATTACATTAATAAAGATGAGATTGTATATGAATTATCTCAACAAATTTTTGAATTTGCACCCATAAAAGATAACCATAGTGATGTGGAAAATTTTTATATAAAATTAGAAGCTATTATAGGACAACTGGTTAGCAATGAGATAGATATTAAAGCTTCATCTTGGATTACAAGGCATAGTACTTAGGTGCCTTCCTTCGAGGGTTAAAGATATTTTAATTCTAAAGACGGGAGAAAATTATCCTAATCTGGAAAATATAAGAAAACACTTCCCCAATATCCTAACTAATTACAAATTGAGAGATTTTCCAACACATAAGACCCAGACTATGGATAAACCAAAGACTGTTCCCAGAGACCAACTAGCTACAGCCAAAACAGACAAAACTTGATACTGTAGAATCAAATGTGACCAACTATAATACACGAACACCTACATTACAGAACTTTAATGTAACTGCTGCCTCAACTTACACACCACATTGCAAATTTTGTGCAAGTAATGAACACAGTAGTACTGGGTGTGACAAATATTCAGACTTTAACCAAAGAGCTAAAAGATGTGAACAGTTGAACCTGTGTAAAAAGTGTACTGGCCAGGGACATTATAAGAAAGACTGTAAATCTAGGTTAAGATTCAAGTGTAAGTTTTGTAAAAGTTTACGACATGTCTCATCAATGTGTGATTCACCAAAGTGTCCAAACAATAGTACTCAAACTCAAAAGATACCTCCCCCAAACAAAGGTAATCAAGAAAATGCCACTTTCATGGGACATTCTGTTTGTTCAAACAATGTAACAAGAAACACTGAGATTCTTTTACCAACTATTACTTTGGACTTAGTGAATAGTGAGGGTAGCACCACTCCAGTGAGATGTCTTATAGACTGTTGTTCTCAAACATTTGTTTCACAAAATGTAGTTAATAAATTGGGTTTGACACCAAGCCCGAATGAACAAAACCTCAATATTGCATCCTTTGTTAAGGATAACTCGGACAAAAATAGCTATAAGACAATTGACCTGGAACTACATTTAGAAAATAAATTAGAGAAAATTGAAGCAGTTATTATTTCTAAAGTAGGACAAAACAAACTGGTTATACCCAAACTAGAACAAAACCATAATCATTTGGGAAAACACTACAAAATAGCTGATAGACATATCACTAACAACACAGTAGCTAACATTGAAATGCTAATAGGGGCAGATTATATTAATCTTATTCATAAGGGCATAGTAGAGATAGGTAATGGTATAGCTATTCAGACTCCATCAGGGATAGCCCCTTGGGACCTATCAAAATACAACCTAGACCTAAACCAAAACAGTTCATGACCAACAAATACTATGTGCCTCAACTCAGTCCTACATAACACCTGTAAGAATAGCAACACTTTGAATAATATTATCTCAACTGAGAACATTAATTCATCATTATCAAATGAAACTTTGGATGAGGCAATTCAAACTTTATGGTTGCTAGAATCTGTGGGTATACATGACACAAATCAAACTTCAGAAGATCAATTAATGGTAGAAAGATTTGAAGACACCATTCAGTGCAAAGACAATAGTTATTTTGTTGAGTTACCTTGGAAAATAAATTGTCCAACTTTAAGAGACAATCTCAAAGTAGCTAAAGGACATTTATATAAAGTAATGAAAAAACTCAAACAAGATAATAATATTCCATCATATAATGATGTCTTCAAAGAACAGCTACAGAAAGGCTTCATTGAAGAAGTAACAAATAACCCTTTTAAAAAGATGGTTGTCATTATTTAACCCACAGGGGGGTCTATCGACAAGATGCCCCAACAACAAAACTCAGTGTAGTATATAACTGTAGCCTCAAAGACAGTGATAAACACAGTTTGAATGATTGCTTGATTGAGGGTCCTAATCTCATTTCTGACCTTGTGAAGATCTTACTGAGGTTCAGGTTAGACAAATATGCCGTACAAAGTGACATTTCAAAGGCATTTTTGAGAATAAATCTTAAAAATGAAGATAAGAACCAACTTAGGTCTATGGTTCAAGGATCCATTTGATTTGAATAAAGGGTTCATAACCTATAGATTTAATGTTGTGTTGTTTGGAGCCAATTGCTCACCTAGCCTATTAGCATTGACAATTGGACATCATTTGAACCAGTTTATATAACTCTTAACATTGAACTTCCTAAGGAACATTTTTACGTAGACAATCTAATAGGCTCAACAACAACAAAAATCTGAATTATCTGAAGTCTATGAACACTCTCAAACATTATGCAACAAGGTAACTTTGAACTTAGAGAGTGGATTTCAAATGCGGATTTAAACAAAAAGATTTTAAAGGATAATAATGGTCTTACTGAGCATCAGACAAAGTTAAAACTTTAGGTATGAACTGGTATTTGGATGCAACTTCTAACAGTCTGATTCAATCTGTACTAAAGGTTTTAACTTGATGAGGAAGCAAATACTAAAAGACAAATATTATCAGAGGCTTCCAAAATTTTGATCCATGGGTCTATTCCTGCCTTCAACAATAAAATCAAGATTCTCCTCCAAGAAATTTGGAGGACAAATGTTTGGTGGGATGATCCAATAACAATAAAATCAAAATCTTGGAAGAGTTAGCTGCTGATTTAACAAAAGTGCAGAACATTAAAATTCAAAGGTGCTGTGGGTTTAGGGATAAGCCCCAGAGACTTCATGTGTTTGCTGATGCAAGCACACAACTTATGGTGTGTGCGTATCTCGTAAGCCCTACAGAAAGTCATCTAATTTATGCAAAGGGAAAGTTGCACCTCTCAAAACCTACCCGAACCATACCTCAATTGGAACTATTGGCTGCTACATTAGCCATTAAAACCATTTCATTGCTTAAGGATGCTTACTATGATGTGTTTTTTAATTCATATCCACGTCTGGCTGACAGTCAATTTGTCTTGCCTGGATACGGAATGATAGCATTAATAGTAAGAATATCTTGTAAGAAATAGGCTAAAAAGAAATAGCTGAAGCTAATGAAAGCTACAAGTAAACTTTCCTATGTTCCAACTAAACAAATCCAGCAGACTTTCTGACCATAGGTTTATCCTACAAGTTGTTGAAGTCAAACAAAACTTGGTTTATGGGAGCTAAGTGGCTCTGTAATACAGACCAATGGCCTGTGGAACAAGTTAACTTGACATTAAATTTAATCTTTTCAATGAAAAGGTTGAACCAATCACTAATTATGACAGTATTCTGATTTCAGTAACTGTCAGGGTCACAGCCTACTGTTTGAGGTTTGCTCACAACTGTTTAACTACAATTAACAAACAGCTAAATAAAAATAATCATAATTATACAGAAGTTGCAACCAATACTGGATAGGCCATGCACAACAAAAAGAGTACAATAAAGAGTTAGAATTCTTAACTAATGGGAAACAAAGAAAAGAACCTGTACCATCAGTAGTTTGTGGATCTAAACTTGTTCAGAGATGAGGAAGGCCTTCTACGGTGTAAAGGGAGATTAGACAAATCAAAACTGTCATACAAAAGCAAACATCCAATCCTTTTACCTAGATTTAGCTATTTGACAACATTAATCATCAGAAAACACACAATGATGTATATCATATGGGGGTACCACAGACACTAACTACATTAAGAAAAACTTATTGGATACCCAAGGGAAGGATCACTGTTAAAACAGTCCTGAGTGAGTGTGTCACATGTAAGCGTATTCATGCTAGGCCCTATAGGAAACCAAATCCTCCTGCTTTGCCAGAGGAGAGAGTCACTCTCAACAGACCCTTTGAGACTGTAGGCATTGCTCTACAGGAGCATTGACTGTAGGGTGGGTGACACTGAACAAAAATGTTACATTGTACTGTTTACATGTGCTGCCTCACGAGCTATTTATTTGGATGTTGTGGAGGACCTTACAGCAGAATCTTTTGTTGCTGTCTTTAAGAGATTCTGTGCACGACATTCAGTACAAGACAGTTTGGACTGACAATGCTACATATTTCAAAGCTGGTGAACAAGTCATCCACGACTTGTTAAGCAATGAAATAACACAATTATATATACAAAATTCAAACATAAAGTGGAAGTATATTCCGTTGCCTCTCCTTGGTATGGTTCTATCTGGGAGAGGAATATACAAACAGTAAAGAATTGCTTGAAGAAAGCAATTGGCAAAAAACAGATACACTTATTTGGGTTGCTCACTCTCCTGGCTGAGATTGAGAACATCATTAACAATAGACCACTCACTTATGTGAGTGACAACATTAATGACCCGGAACCATTAACTCCAAATCATTTGATTCGGGGAGAACAAGTTAGTCTCCTGCGGACTACAATATAGACTCTTCAGAAGACCCAAACTGGACTCAACGACATGATGAGCTCCAGACTAAGTTACACATTTAACTAGAGTTAAAGCTCATTTCATTAAACAGTGGAAAAACTGAGTACTTGATGGGTCTAAGGGAGAACATAAACAAATGACTAAGAAGGATTGGTCTGACACAATTAAGGTAGGGGACCTTGTTCTCATACATGACAGTACTCCAAAACAATACTGGCCTCTGGCTAGAGTTTCAGAACTCAGACCAGGGCAGACGGGGTACAAGAGTGGTCAAATTAAGGACTTCAACGTGGTGACAACAACAAGACATTTCTCTTTTGTACCCTTTAGAGTCTGGACCCAAAACAATGGACTTGGAGAACCTTCTCCACTGACAGTAACAACTGGAGACACTGAACTTCCAGTAACTATTCCTTTGACAGTAGAGTGGTAACGCATCCTACTACAACATTGACAACACAAGACCTCAGCGACAAACAGCATTAAAGGCGCGACTATTTTTACAACAAAAATAGATGCTGGGGAATTGTAATTTTATCTTCTAACTTTCATTTTTTTTTTCTTATGGTAAAGACCATAGACAGTTTCATCCTATGGATGTATATTTTTCTTCTAATTAAATGCTACACCTTCTCCATGAGAAGGTGAGGATAGGCACTGTTAATCATTGACAGGCATTTACAGTTAAATAGTTAGCTAGTCTACACTCAGACATAAAAATTGGTGACAATGACACCAAAATTTTTATCTCCGGGCCCCCAGTATATGGAAAACTGATGAGTGGGTATTGGGGGTAACGAAAATGGTTCACTGAGTAGGTAGGTAGTTAATCTAACAATTATTAAATTCCTTTTATGTCATACTGGGTGGATGAACCAATTGGTTGCTCACAGATTTATTCTCCACCTAGTATTTATATACTGTGTGAGAAGAGCGTGCTCGGTAATGGAGATACATTACCGCTCAACCACCGAGGAATAAACCAAGACAACGCTGGTGGAAAAAGCCCCGCGAAGAGGAGAACAAGGGTACGAAAACGAACAACGGGGCGAGAGGACGCACCAGCAAGTGCGCTCTCGACAATTAACACAACCGGAGAAGGGAGACACTCCAATAACTAACAGTAAGTGACTAATTGAGTTTTTAACCCATCAATTTAATCACATTAAATTAAGCTGGGTCAGACAAGTTAGGCCTACATTGGGCCTAAGACCCAGCTCAACTCATAGCTTACAAAGGTGAAGGTAGATTGCCCTAACCTAACTTGGTGAGGAATCCTACTGTGGACCTCAATTTATCTGCCCGCTCTGGACCATTTCCGGAATCTCTAGGCTGACCCCTCTAGGCTAGACTTGATCTACTCTATTTAGACTGGAGATATAAGGGTGGGTTAATTGTGGACCAATTCATACAGAGCATTTTTCGCAGTACCAAAAAGTTTTTCTTAAAGAGACTACCAATGAGCGAGTGTAAAATCAATTGTATTGTTTATTAGATTAGTCTCATTCAAATATGATACAAATAAAAATCTATTTTGGTACAAACAGTTATCACAGAAAATTTTTCAAACAATTACAAATGTCTTGCCAATTAAAATAATTATCAGAATAAGATGAAGATAAAAATAGTGATATGCTGCACCAGTACTAGGCACCAATGAAAACCATTACAACTACAAATTTGGAAGTACAATCGATATGGATAAAGACTCAAAATAGAATATAAATAAAATAAAATAACCATTTACCTTAACCTTAAGGTAAATGCAGTGGTGGGCACCGTTAACCAAAAGTTAACTTCTTAACCGCTAATCGTTAACCAAAAGTTAACTTCGTTAACCGTTAAGCCGTTTAATTCCTTAAACATGTAACGAAGTTACCGATAAACCGTTAACGGTTAACTTTTATTATAAAAAAATGAAAAACACAATATATATATAATTATTTTCCCTCTTTCTTCTCGTTCTCCATTTGTCCATGAGATGCATGTTGCCCTCATGAAAATTAGCATATCAAAGTTTTCATCAGACAGGGATGATCTCTTGGCCCTCAGGATGTCTTGCCCATAGAGAACAGAACGCTCCACTGCAGCACTGGAGCGATGGCTGTGTTGAACTTGATGAACAAATCCACCAACACTTGCTCACCCAAGAAGGCAGCATCTGTCAGCAAGTCCTTGGAGTTGGTCTCCAGCCAGGTCTTGACCAAGTTCTGGGCCTTGCCCTTGAGTGACCTGTGGCTTCTGCTGCTCTCTTTTGTCTGGATGACAGCACTGAAGAAGTCATCCTCCTCCTCCTCGTTGTTGCTGCCTCCACTGTTGCTGCCCACTTCGTTGGACTGCTGCTTCATGGCCTCCTCGACCTGTACCCTCCATGCTTTTCCTCACCCTGGCGACCTTGTGTTGTCATACTTGTCCAACCAGATGAAGCGAAACCTGGGATTGAAGGCAGCAGCCAGCTGGCATTCGTCATCCTCCAGGAGGCCAACCTTTTGTCGATGCCTGCGCACCTGCTCATCACTGAAAATAATAGAAACTTTTAAAACGTTTATTTAATGAATTTTTTGGGTTAACGGACTTGAGTTAACGGAAGTTAAATGTAACGGAAGTTAATTAGTCCGATAATGATTTCAAAGTTAACTTAAAAGTTAAATCGTTAACGAAAAAGTTAACTTCGTTAATTAACGATTACGGATTAACGGTTTGTGCCCAGCTTTGGTAAATGGTAAATGGTTATTTTATTTTATTCAAATTCTATTTTGAGTCTTTATGATCTACTGTATTTACAAAAACAAAATTTGTTTTCAGAGGCATACACATTATTCAATAGGGCACTTGCAGGAGTTAAGGGGGGGTCCAGACGTCGCCGACCCTTTCCCTCTAGATCCGCCTATGAAGTACAGTGTTTGCATGCTCAAATTATTAATTTGCACCTCCACTGACCTCCTACATGAGGCACAAGAAATTCAAGTGAAAAAATAGAGTGCCTTTTAAACATTTTCTCTGTAAAGAAAATGTATATCAAAGAAAATGGATTTTTCTTTGGGTAACATACACATTCATGTAGCACCATTGATATGCAGATGGCACCCTCGATGCCAGGCTAAAATTTCATAGTGAGCAGAAGAATATTAATCAGTCTTCTGCCAACACTGAACTGACAAACTTAATACTAATAAACAATGCGGCAACATTCATGACAAAGATCTGAGGCGTGGGGAAAAACAAAATATATAGTTCTAAAATTATACCGACACAATTTTAATACCGATTCTTAGAATCGTTCTTCAAGTTAAAGTAATATTAGTTTACTTTCATCAGTGTTAGTAGTTGCTGATAGGGTCAACTGAAATAAGTATATTTTTTCCGACAATAAAAAAGTTTATAGTTTTTAATGGTTTTTGCGTTTTTAATGTTCCGAGCTACAGAAAGTGGTGCCTCAAAGACAATTATCCCACAACATCTGCGAATTATTACATACCAAGCTCGTACGCAGGGATGGGTGGGGGAGCAAGAGGTGCGCACGCACCTTACCCCACCACGCATTGTTGTCATTGTTTACGATTTTATTGTCATGTCGGACGCACTTACAATAAATCGCTATATCTCCTCAATTAAAATTTCTCGAGCACTATTTATTTGTTGAATAATCAAAATATAGGTCGTCTACTTGACATCTAGTGTAAAGATATACTTTAAAACTTTACGTTTTACCTTCTTTTTTATGAAAATGTTTAGTAAAGTGAAGAATATTTATTTTGCGTATTTTTATGTTTTTGGCACAACTATGGAAAACTGATGAGTGGGTAGTTGGGAGGTAACGAAAATGGTTCATGAGTAGGTAGGTAGTTAATCTAACAATTATTAAATTCCTTTTATGTCAATAACTGGGTGGAAGAAACCAATTGGTTGCTCACCAGAGTTATTCTCCACACTAGTATTTATATACTGTGTGGGAGGAGCGTGCTCGTAATGGAGATACATACCGCTCAACCAACGAGGAAAAAACCAAGACAACGCTGGTGCAAGAAGCCCCGCGAAGAGGAGAACAAAGGGGAGAACGAAAACGAAGAACGGGGCGAGAGGACGTACCAGCAAAGTGCGCTCTCGACAAACACAACCGGAGAAGGGAGACACTCCGATAACTAAAAGTAAGTGACTAATTGAGTTTTTACACCAGTAAGTTAATTACATTAAATTAAGCTGGGTCAGACAAGTTAGGCCTACATTGTGGCCTAAGACCCAGCATCAACTCATAGCTTAACAAAGGTGAAGGTAGATTGCCCTAACCTAATCTTGTGAGGAATCCTACTGTGGACCTCAATTTATCTGCCCGCTCTGGACCATTTCCGGAATCTCTAGGCTGACCCCTCTAGGCTAGACTTGATCTACTCTATAGTTAGACTGGAGATATAAGGGGTGGGTTAATGTGGACCAATTCATACAGAGCATTTTTCGCATTGGTGGTCCGTGTGTGGGGAATTTACAAACCTTAACCTTACTTAACAAAAATTGCAGAATTAGGCTAAATGGTCTAGCCTAAGCCAAAGCCTAAGCTAATCAAGCCTAATTAGGTCTACAACCTAGGGCCTAACTAGGAAACATTTACATTTAAGGAGTCTCATTCTCTTATAAGCTTAGACCTGAGTGACATAAGTACTTGGGGGGGATTAAACCAAATTTAAACTTGACTGTTTTGTCTGTGCTCTCTCTTCTCTGGTAATTTCTTCTTGTCCTCTATTTCATTACGATCCCCAGTTAAACAATTTTGACTTAGACATGGACAGTGCGGAATTGAAAAAGTTAAAAAAGAAAAGGGGGGCAAAGTTGGGAGCTGTTACAAAGGCTGTGAACACTTTTAACAATATTACACAACCAGGTAAGGAAAATTTAGAGAGTGTAATTATTAAATTGGAAATTAAAAAGAAGGAAATAATAGCCATTAATGAGAGTATTTCAGAGTTAGTTGAATCCGAAATGGCTGAAGAACAATTGATAGACCTTTACGCTGATGATGATGATCAGGTAATCTCAATTGAGCAGCAAATAAGGAGACTACGGTCTCGTTTGACTGACTTAACACCAAAAAACCTAATTCTGATTTTAATCAAAGTAGGACTAACCTTCAACAAAATTTAAGTGGCATGCTAAATCCTGAGTCACAAGAATTGAGGGCTCAGTTACCCATTTTGCTAGTACCAACATTTGAAGGGGACACGGTACAATTCCCATCTTTCATTGACAAATTTGAGAATTTAATAGGTAATAAACCTTATATTTCAACTGTTGAAAAGTTTAGTTACTTAACTAGTTCCCTTAAAGGCCCAGCCTATAACCTAATAGCCTATTTACCAGCCGTAGGGGATTCATATGAAGTAGCTATTGATCTTTTAAAACGTAATTACGTTAATAAAGATTTAATTGTATATGAATTATCTCAACAAATTTTTGAATTTGCACCCATAAAAGATAACCATAGTGATATGGAAATTTTTTATACAAAATTAGAAGCTATTATAGGACAACTGGTTAGCAATGAGATAGATATTAAAACTTCATCTTGGATTATACAAGCATAGTACTTAGGTGCCTTCCTTCGAGGGTTAAAGATATTTTAATTCTAAAGACGGGAGAAAATTATCCTAATTTAGAACAATAAGAAAACACTTCCCCAATATCCTAACTAATTACAAATTGAGAGATTTTCCAACACATAAGACCCAGACTATGGATAAACCAAAGACTGTTCCCAGAGACCAACTAGCTACAGCCAAACAGACAAAACTTGATACTGTAGAATCAAATGTGACCAACTATAATACACGAACACCTACATTACAGAACTTTAATGTAACTGCTGCCTCAACTTACACACCACATTGCAAATTTTGTGCAAGTAATGAACACAGTAGTACTGGGTGTGACAAATATTCAGACTTTAACCAAAGGGCTAAAAGATGTGAACAGTTGAACCTGTGTAAAAAGTGTACTGGCCAGGGACATTATAAGAAAGACTGTAAATCTAGGTTAAGATTCAAGTGTAAGTTTTGTAAAAGTTTACGACATGTCTCATCAATGTGTGATTCACCAAAGTGTCCAAACAATAGTACTCAAACTAAAAGATACCTCCCCCAAACAAAGGTAATCAAGAAAATGCCACTTTCATGGGACATTCTGTTGTTCAAACAATGTAACAAGAAACACTGAGATTCTTTTACCAACTATTACTTTGGACTTAGTGAATAGTGAGGGTAGTACCACTCCAGTGAGATGTCTTATAGACTGTTGTTCTCAAAAACATTTGTTTCACAAAATGTAGTTAATAAATTGGGTTTGACACCAAACCCGAATGAACAAAACCTCAATATTGCATCCTTTGTTAAGGATAACTCGGACAAAAATAGCTATAAGACAATTGACCTGGAACTACATTTAGAAAGTAAATTAGAGAAAATTGAAGCAGTTATTATTCTAAGTAGGACAAAACAAACTGGTTATACCCAAACTAGAACAAACCATAAATCATTTGGGAAAACACTACAAAATAGCTGATAGACATATCACTAACAACACAGTAGCTAACATTGAAATGCTAATAGGGGCAGATTATATTAATCTTATTCATAAGGGCATAGTAGAGATAGGTAATGGTATAGCTATTCAGACTCCATCAGGGATAGCCCCTTTGGGTGACCTATCAGAATACAACCTAGACCTAAACCAAAACAGTTCATGACCAACAAATACTATGTGCCTCAACTCAGTCCTACATAACACCTGTAAGAATAGCAACACTTTGAATAATATTATCTCAACTGAGAACATTAATTCATCATTATCAAATGAAACTTGGATGAGGCAATTCAAACTTTATGGTTGCTAGAATCTGTGGGTATACATGACACAAATCAAACTTCAGAAGATCAATTAATGGTAGAAAGATTTGAAGACACCATTCAGTGCAAAGACAATAGTTATTTTGTTGAGTTACCTTGGAAAATAAATTGTCCAACTTTAAGAGACAATCTCAAAGTAGCTAAAGGACATTTATATAAAGTAATGAAAAAACTCAAACAAGATAATATATTATCATATAATGATGTCTTCAAAGAACAGCTACAGAAAGGCTTCATTGAAGAAGTAACAAATAACCCTTTTAAAAAAGATGGTTGTCATTATTTAACCCACAGGGGGGTTATCGACAAGATGCCCCAACAACAAAACTCAGTAGTATATAACTGTAGCCTCAAAGACAGTGATAAACACAGTTTGAATGATTGCTTGATTGAGGGTCCTAATCTCATTTCTGACCTTGTGAAGATCTTACTGAGGTTCAGGTTAGACAAATATGCCGTACAAAGTGACATTTCAAAGGCATTTTTGAGAATAAATCTTAAAAATGAATATGATAAGAACCAACTTAGGTTCTTATGGTTCAAGGATCCATTTGATTTGAATAAAGGGTTCATAACCTATAGATTTAATGTTGTGTTGTTTGGAGCCAATTGCTCACCTAGCCTATTAGCATTGACAATTGACATCATTTGAAACCAGTTTAATAACTCTAACATTGAACTTCCTTAAGGAACATTTTTACGTAGACAATCTAATAGGCTCAACACAACAAAATCTGAATTATCTGAAGTCTATGAACACTCTCAAAACATTATGCAACAAGGTAACTTTGAACTTAGAGAGTGGATTTCAAATGATGAGGATTTAAACAAAAAGATTTTAAAGGATAATAATGGTCTTACTGAGCCATCAGACAAGTTAAAACTTTAGGTATGAACTGGTATTTGGATGCAACTTCTAACAGTCATGATTCAATCTGTACTAAAGGTTTTAAACTTGATGAGGAAGCAAATACTAAAAGACAAATATTATCAGAGGCTTCCAAAATTTTTGATCCCATGGGTCTATTCCTGCCTTCAACAATAAAATCAAAGATTCTCCTCCAAGAAATTTGGAGGACAAATGTTGGGTGGGATGATCCAATAACAAATGAAAATCAAAAATCTTGGAAGAAGTTAGCTGCTGATTTAACAAAAGTGCAGAACATTAAAATTCAAAGGTGCTGTGGGTTTAGGGATAAGCCCCAGAGACTTCATGTGTTTGCTGATGCAAGCACACAAGCTTATGGGTGCTGTGCGTATCTCGTAAGCCCTACAGAAAGTCATCTAATTTATGCAAAAGGGAAAGTTGCACCTCTCAAACCTACCCGAACCATACCTCAATTGGAACTATTGGCTGCTACATTAGCCATTAAAACCATTTCATTGCTTAAGGATGCTTACTATGATGTGTTTTTAATTCATATCCACGTCTGGCTTGACAGTCAGATTTGTCTTGCCTGGATACGGAATGATAGCATTAATAGTAAGAATATCTTTGTAAGAAATAGGCTAAAAGAAATAGCTGAAGCTAATGAAAGCCTACAAGTAAACTTTCACTATGTTCCAACTAAACAAAATCCAGCAGACTTTCTGACCAGAGGTTTATCCTACAAGTTGTTGAAGTCAAACAAAACTTGGTTTATGGGAGCTAAGTGGCTCTGTAATACAGACCAATGGCCTGTGGAACAAGTTAACTTGACATTAAATTTAATCTTTTCAAATGAAAAGGTTGAACCAATCACTAATTATGAACAGTATTCTGATTTCAGTAAACTTGTCAGGGTCACAGCCTACTGTTTGAGGTTTGCTCACAACTGTTTAACTACAATTAACAAACAGCTAAATAAAAATAATCATAATTATACAGAAGTTGCAACCAAATACTGGATAGGCCATGCACAACAAAAAGAGTACAATAAAGAGTTAGAATTCTTAACTAATGGGAAACAAAGAAAAGAACCTGTACCATCAGTAGTTGTGGATCTAAACTTGTTCAGAGATGAGGAAGGCCTTCTAAGGTGTAAAGGGAGATTAGACAAATCAAAACTGTCATACAAAAGCAAACATCCAATCCTTTTACCTAGATTTAGCTATTTGACAACATTAATCATCAGAAAAACACACAATGATGTATATCATATGGGGGTACCACAGACACTAACTACATTAAGAAAAACTTATTGGATACCCAAGGGAAGGATCACTGTTAAAACAGTCCTGAGTGAGTGTGTCACATGTAAGCGTATTCATGCTAGGCCCTATAGGAAACCAAATCCTCCTGCTTTGCCAGAGGAGAGAGTCACTCTCAACAGACCCTTTGAGACTGTAGGCATTGACTATACAGGAGCATTGACTGTAGGGGTGGGTGACACTGAACAAAAAATGTACATTGTACTGTTTACATGTGCTGCCTCACGAGCTATTTATTTGGATGTTGTGGAGGACCTTACAGCAGAATCTTTTGTTGCTGTCTTTAAGAGATTCTGTGCACGACATTCAGTACCAAAGACAGTTTGGACTGACAATGCTACATATTTCAAAGCTGGTGAACAAGTCATCCACGACTTGTTAAGCAATGAAATAACACAATTATATATACAAAATTCAAACATAAAGTGGAAGTATATTCCGGTTGCCTCTCCTTGGTATGGTTCTATCTGGGAGAGGAATATACAAACAGTAAAGAATTGCTTGAAGAAAGCAATTGGCAAAAAACAGATACACTTATTTGGGTTGCTCACTCTCCTGGCTGAGATTGAGAACATCATTAACAATAGACCACTCACTTATGTGAGTGACAACATTAATGACCCGGAACCATTAACTCCAAATCATTTGATTCGGGGAGAACAAGTTAGTCTCCTGCCGGACTACAATATAGACTCTTCAGAAGACCCAAACTGGACTCAACGACATGATGAGCTCCAGACTAAGTTACAACATTTAACTAGAGTTAAAGCTCATTTCATTAAACAGTGGAAAACTGAGTACTTGATGGGTCTAAGGGAGAGACATAAACAAATGACTAAGAAGGATTGGTCTGACACAATTAAGGTAGGGGACCTTGTTCTCATACATGACAGTACTCCAAACAATACTGGCCTCTGGCTAGAGTTTCAGAACTCAGACCAGGGGCAGACGGGGTAACAAGAGTGGTCAAATTAAGGACTTCAACGGGTGACACAACAAGAGACATTTCTCTTTTGTACCCTTTAGAGTCTGGACCCAAAACAATGGACTTTGGAGAACCTTCTCCACTGACAGTAACAACTGGAGACACTGAACTTCCAGTAACTATTCCTTTGACAGTAGGAGTGGTAACGCATCCTACTACAACATTGACAGACACAAGACCTCAGCGACAAACAGCATTAAAGGCGCGACTATTTTTACAACAAAAAATAGATGCTGGGGAATTGTAATTTTATCTTCTAACTTTCATTTTTTCTTTTCTTATGGTAAAGACCATAGACAGTTTCATCCTATGGATGTATATTTTCTCTTCTAATTAAATGCTACACCTTCTCCATGAGAAGGTGAGGATAGGCACTGTTAATCAGATTGACAGGCATTTACAGTTAAATAGTTAGCTAGTCTACACTCAGACATAAAAATTGGTGACAATGACACCAAAATTTTTATCTCCCGGGGCCCCCAGTATATGGAAAACTGATGAGTGGGTAGTTGGGAGGTAACGAAAATGGTTCACTGAGTAGGTAGGTAGTTAATCTAACAATTATTAAATTCCTTTTATGTCAATAACTGGGTGGATGAAACCAATTGGTTGCTCACCAGAGTTATTCTCCACACTAGTATTTATATACTGTGTGAGAAGAGCGTGCTCGGTAATGGAGATACATTACCGCTCAACCAACCGAGGAATAAACCAAGACAACGCTGGTGGAAAAAGCCCCGCGAAGAGGAGAACAAGGAGGTACGAAAACGAACAACGGGGCGAGAGGACGCACCAGCAAGTGCGCTCTCGACAATTACACAACCGGAGAAGGGAGACACTCCAATAACTAACAGTAAGTGACTAATTGAGTTTTTAACCCATCAATTTAATCACATTAAATTAAGCTGGGTCAGACAAGTTAGGCCTACATTGTGGCCTAAGACCCAGCATCAACTCATAGCTTAACAAAGGTGAAGGTAGATTGCCCTAACCTAACTTGGTGAGGAATCCTACTGTGGACCTCAATTTATCTGCCCGCTCTGGACCATTTCCGGAATCTCTAGGCTGACCCCTCTAGGCTAGACTTGATCTACTCTATAGTTAGACTGGAGATATAAGGGGTGGGTTAATTGTGGACCAATTCATACAGAGCATTTTTCGCAGTACCAAAAAATTTTTCTTAAAAGAGACTACCAATGAGCGAGTGTAAAATCAATTGTATTGTTTTATTAGATTAGTCTCATTCAAATATGATACAAAATAAAAATCTAATTTTGGTACAACAGTTATCACAGAAAATTTTTCAAACAATTACAAATGTCTTGCCAATTAAAATAATTATCAGAATAAGATGAAGATAAAAATAGTGATATGGCTGCACCAGTACTAAGGGCACCAATGAAAACCATTACAACTACAAATTTGGAAGTACAATCGATATGGATAAAGACTCAAAATAGAATATAAATAAAATAAAATAACCATTTACCTTAACCTTAAGGTAAATGCAGTGGTGGGCACCGTTAACCAAAAAGTTAACTTCGTTAACCGCTAATCCGTTAACCAAAAAGTTAACTTCGTTAACCGTTAATCCGTTAATTCCTTAAACATGTAACGGAAGTTACCGATAAACCGTTAACGTTAACTTTTATTATAAAAAAAATGAAAAACACAATATATATATAATTTAATTTTCCCTCTTCTTCTCGTTCTCCATTTTGTCCATGAGATGCATGTTGCCCTTCATGAAAATTAGCATATCAAAGTTTTCATCAGACAGGGATGATCTCTTGGCCCTCAGGATGTCCTTGCCCATAGAGAACAAACGCTCCACTGCAGCACTGGAGGCGATGGCTGTGTTGAACTTGATGAACAAGTCCACCAACACTTGCTCACCCAAGAAGGCAGCATCTGTCAGCAAGTCCTTGGAGTTGGTCTCCAGCCAGGTCTTGACCAAGTTCTGGGCCTTGCCCTTGAGTGACCTGTGGCTTCTGCTGCTCTCTTTTGTCTGGATGACAGCACTGAAGAAGTCATCCTCCTCCTCCTCCTCGTTGTTGCTGCCTCCACTGTTGCTGCCCACTTCGTTGGACTGCTGCTTCATGGCCTCCTCGACTGTACCCTCCATGCTTTTCCTCACCCTGGCGACCTTGGTGTTGTCATACTTGTCCAACCAGATGAAGCGAAACCTGGGATGGAAGGCAGCAGCCAGCTGGCATTCGTCATCCTCCAGGAGGGGCCCAAACCTTTTGTCGATGCCTGCGCACCTGCTCAGCACTGAAAATAATAGAAACTTTTAAACGTTTATTTATGAATTTTTTGGGTTAACGGACTTGAGTTAACGGAAGTTAAATGTAACGGAAGTTAATTAGTCCGATAATGATTTTCAAAGTTAACTTAAAAGTTAAATCGTTAACGAAAAAGTTAACTTCGTTAATTAACGATTAACGGATTAACGGTTTGTGCCCAGCTTTGGGTAAATGGTAAATGGTTATTTTATTTTATTCAAATTCTATTTTGAGTCTTTATGATCTACTGTATTTACAAAAACAAAATTTGTTTTCAGAGGCATACACATTATTCAAATAGGGCACTTGCAAGGAATTAAGGGGGGGTCCAGACGTCGCCGACCCTTTCCCTCTAGATCCGCCTATGAAGTACAGTGTTGCATGCTCAAAATTATTTAATTTGCACCTCCACTGACCTCCTACATGAGGCACAAGAAATTCAAGTGAAGAAAATAGAGTGCCTTTTAAACATTTTCTCTGTAAAGAAAATGTATATCAAAGAAAATGGATTTTTCTTTGGGTAACATACACATTCATGTAGCACCATTGATATGCAGATGGCACCCTCGATGCCAGGCTAAAATTTCATAGTGAGCAGAAGAATATTAATCAGTCTTCTGCCAACACTGAACTGACAAACTTAATACTAATAAACAATGCGGCAACATTCATGACAAAGATCTGAGGCGTGGGGAAAAACAAAATATATAGTTCTAAAATTATACCGACACAATTTTAATACCGATTCTTAGAATCGTTCTTCAAGTTAAAGTAATATTAGTTTACTTTCATCAGTGTTTAGTAGTTGCTGATAGGGTCAACTGAAATAAGTATATTTTTTCCGACAATAAAAAAGTTTATAGTTTTTTAATGGTTTTTGCGTTTTTAATGTTCCGAGCTACAGAAAGTGGTGCCTCAAAGACAATTATCCCACAACATCTGCGAATTATTACATACCAAGCTCGTACGCAGGGATGGGTGGGGGAGCAAGAGGTGCGCACGCACCTTACCCTCCACCACGCATTGTTGTCATTGTTTACGATTTTATTGTCATGTCGGACGCACTTACAATAAATCGCTATATCTCCTCAATTAAAATTTCTCGAGCACTATTTATTTGTTGAATAATCAAAATATAGGTCGTCTACTTGACATCTAGTGTAAAGATATACTTTAAAACTTTACGTTTTACCTTCTTTTTTATGAAAAATGTTTAGTAAAGTGAAGAATATTTATTTTGCGTATTTTTATGTTTTTGGCACAACTATGGAAAACTGATGAGTGGGTAGTTGGGAGGTAACGAAAATGGTTCACTGAGTAGGTAGGTAGTTAATCTAACAATTATTAAATTCCTTTTATGTCAATAACTGGGTGGAAGAAACCAATTGGTTGCTCACCAGAGTTATTCTCCACACTAGTATTTATATACTGTGTGGGAGGAGCGTGCTCGGTAATGGAGATACATTACCGCTCAACCAACCGAGGAAAAAACCAAGACAACGCTGGTGCAAGAAGCCCCGCGAAGAGGAGAACAAAGGGGAGAACGAAAACGAAGAACGGGGCGAGAGGACGTACCAGCAAAGTGCGCTCTCGACAAACACAACCGGAGAAGGGAGACACTCCGATAACTAAAAGTAAGTGACTAATTGAGTTTTTACACCAGTAAGTTAATTACATTAAATTAAGCTGGGTCAGACAAGTTAGGCCTACATTGTGGCCTAAGACCCAGCATCAACTCATAGCTTAACAAAGGTGAAGGTAGATTGCCTTAACCTAATCTTGTGAGGAATCCTACTGTGGACCTCAATTTATCTGCCCGCTCTGGACCATTTCCGGAATCTCTAGGCTGACCCCTCTAGGCTAGACTTGATCTACTCTATAGTTAGACTGGAGATATAAGGGGTGGGTTAATTGTGGACCAATTCATACAGAGCATTTTTCGCATTGGTGGTCCGTGTGTGGGGAATTTACAAACCTTAACCTTACTTAACAAAAATTGCAGAATTAGGCTAAATGGTCTAGCCTAAGCCAAAGCCTAAGCTAATCAAGCCTAATTAGGTCTACAACCTAGGGCCTAACTAGGAAACATTTACATTTAAGGAGTCTCATTCTCTTATAAGCTTAGACCTGAGTGACATAAGTACTTGGGGGGGATTAAACCAAATTTAAACTTGACTGTTTTGTCTGTGCTCTCTCTTCTCTGGTAATTTCTTCTTGTCCTCTATTTCATTACGATCCCCAGTTAAACAATTTTGACTTAGACATGGACAGTGCGGAATTGAAAAAGTTAAAAAAGAAAAGGGGGGCAAAGTTGGGAGCTGTTACAAAGGCTGTGAACACTTTTAACAATATTACACAACCAGGTAAGGAAAATTAGAGAGTGTAATTATTAAATTGGAAATTAAAAAGAAGGAAATAATAGCCATTAATGAGAGTATTTCAGAGTTAGTTGAATCCGAAATGGCTGAAGAACAATTGATAGACCTTTACGCTGATGATGATGATCAGGTAAGCTCAATTGAGCAGCAAATAAGGAGACTACGGTCTCGTTTGACTGACTTAACACCAAAAAAACCTAATTCTGATTTTAATCAAAGTAGGACTAACCTTCAACAAAATTTAAGTGGCATGCTAAATCCTGAGTCACAAGAATTGAGGGCTCAGTTACCCATTTTGCTAGTACCAACATTTGAAGGGGACACGGTACAATTCCCATCTTTCATTGACAAATTTGAGAATTTAATAGGTAATAAACCTTATATTTCAACTGTTGAAAAGTTTAGTTACTTAACTAGTTCCCTTAAAGGCCCAGCCTATAACCTAATAGCCTATTTACCAGCCGTAGGGATTCATATGAAGTAGCTATTGATCTTTTAAAACGTAATTACGTTAATAAAGATTTAATTGTATATGAATTATCTCAACAAATTTTTGAATTTGCACCCATAAAAGATAACCATAGTGATATGGAAATTTTTTATACAAAATTCGAAGCTATTATAGGACAACTGGTTAGCAATGAGATAGATATTAAAACTTCATCTTGGATTATACAAAGCATAGTACTTAGGTGCCTTCCTTCGAGGGTTAAAGATATTTTAATTCTAAAGACTATGGATAAACCAAAGACTGTTCCCAGAGACCAACTAGCTACAGCCAAACAGACAAAACTTGATACTGTAGAATCAAATGTGACCAACTATAATACACGAACACCTACATTACAGAACTTTAATGTAACTGCTGCCTCAACTTACACACCACATTGCAAATTTTGTGCAAGTAATGAACACAGTAGTACTGGGTGTGACAAATATTCAGACTTTAACCAAAGGGCTAAAAGATGTGAACAGTTGAACCTGTGTAAAAAGTGTACTGGCCAGGGACATTATAAGAAAGACTGTAAATCTAGGTTAAGATTCAAGTGTAAGTTTTGTAAAAGTTTACGACATGTCTCATCAATGTGTGATTCACCAAAGTGTCCAAACAATAGTACTCAAACTAAAAAGATACCTCCCCCAAACAAAGGTAATCAAGAAAATGCCACTTTCATGGGACATTCTGCTTGTTCAAACAATGTAACAAGAAACACTGAGATTCTTTTACCAACTATTACTTTGGACTTAGTGAATAGTGAGGGTAGTACCACTCCAGTGAGATGTCTTATAGACTGTTGTTCTCAACAAACATTTGTTTCAAAAAATGTAGTTAATAAATTGGGTTTGACACCAAACCCGAATGAACAAAACCTCAATATTGCATCCTTTGTTAAGGATAACTCGGACAAAAATAGCTATAAGACAATTGACCTGGAACTACATTTAGAAAGTAAATTCAAGAAAATTGAAGCAGTTATTATATCTAAAGTAGGTCAAAACAAACTGGTTATACCCAAACTAGAACAAACCATAAATCATTTGGGAAAACACTACAAAATAGCTGATAGACATATCACTAAACACAGTAGCTAACATTGAAATGCTAATAGGGGCAGATTATATTAATCTTATTCATAAGGGCATAGTAGAGATAGGTAATGGTATAGCTATTCAGACTCCATCAGGGATAGCCCTTTGGGTGACCTATCAGAATACAACCTAGACCTAAACCAAAACAGTTCATGACCAACAAATACTATGTGCCTCAACTCAGTCATACATAACACCTGTAAGAATAGCAACACTTTGAATAATATTATCTCAACTGAGAACATTAATTCATCATTATCAAATGAAACTCTGGATGAGGCAATTCAAACTTTATGGTTGCTAGAATCTGTGGGTATACATGACACAAATCAAACTTCAGAAGATCAATTAATGGTAGAAAGATTTGAAGACACCATTCAGTGCAAAGACAATAGTTATTTTGTTGAGTTACCTTGGAAAATAAATTGTCCAACTTTAAGAGACAATCTCAAGTAGCTAAAGGACATTTATATAAAGTAATGAAAAAACTCAAACAAGATAATAATGTAAAAATATATAATAATGGCTTCAAAGAACAGCTACAGAAAGGCTTCATTGAAGAAGTAACAAATAACCCTTTTAAAAAAGATGGTTGTCATTATTTAACCCACAGGGGGGTTTATCGACAAGATGCCCCAACAACAAAACTCAGAGTAGTATATAACTGTAGCCTCAAAGACAGTGATAAACACAGTTTGAATGATTGCTTGATTGAGGGTCCTAATCTCATTTCTGACTTGTGAAGATCTTACTGAGGTTCAGGTTAGACAAATATGCCGTACAAAGTGACATTTCAAAGGCATTTTTGAGAATAAATCTTAAAATGAATATGATAAGAACCAACTTAGGTTCTTATGGTTCAAGGATCCATTTGATTTGAATAAAGGGTTCATAACCTATAGATTTAATGTTGTGTTGTTTGGAGCCAATTGCTCACCTAGCCTATTAGCATTGACAATTAGACATCATTTAAACCAGTTTAATAACTCTCTAACATTGAACTTCCTTAAGGAACATTTTTACGTAGACAATCTAATAAACTCAACGACAACAAATCTGAATTATCTGAAGTCTATGAACACTCTCAAAACATTATGCAACAAGGTAACTTAGAACTTAGAGAGTGGATTTCAAATGATGAGGATTTAAACAAAAAGATTTTAAAGGATAATAATGGTCTTACTGAGCCATCAGACAGAGTTAAAACTTTAGGTATGAACTGGTATTTGGATGCAACTTCTAACAGTCATGATTCAATCTGTACTAAGTTTTAAACTTGATGAGGAAGCAAATACTAAAAGACAAATATTATCAGAGGCTTCCAAAATTTTTGATCCCATGGGTCTATTCCTGCTTCAACAATAAATCAAAGATTCTCCTCCAAGAAATTTGGAGGACAAATGTTGGGTGGGATGATCCAATAACAGATGAAAATCAAAAATCTTGGAAGAAGTTAGCTACTGATTTAACAAAAGTGCAGAACATTAAAATTCAAAGGTGCTGTGGGTTTAGGGATAAGCCCCAGAGACTTCATGTGTTTGCTGATGCAAGCACACAAGCTTATGGGTGCTGTGCGTATCTCGTAAGCCCTACAGAAAGTCATCTAATTTATGCAAAAGGGAAAGTTGCACCTCTCAAACCTACCCGAACCATACCTCAATTGGAACTATTGGCTGCTACATTAGCCATTAAAACCATTTCATTGCTTAAGGATGCTTACTATGATGTGTTTTTAATTCATATCCACGTCTGGCTTGACAGTCAGATTTGTCTTGCCTGGATACGGAATGATAGCATTAATAGTAAGAATATCTTTGTAAGAAATAGGCTAAAAGAAATAGCTGACGCTAATGAAAGCCTACAAGTAAACTTTCACTATGTTCCAACTAAACAGAATCCAGCAGACTTTCTGACCCAGAGGTTTATCCTACAAGTTGTTGAAGTCAAACAAAACTTGGTTTATGGGACCTAAGTGGCTCTGTAATACAGACCAGTGGCCTGTGGAACAAGTTAACTTGACATTAAATTTAATCTTTTCAAATGAAAAGGTTGAACCAATCACTAATTATGAACAGTATTCTGATTTCAACAAACTTGTCAGGGTGACAGCCTACTGTTTGAGGTTTGCTCACAACTGTTTAGCTACAATTAAAAACAGCTAAATAAAAACAATCATAATTATACAGAAGTTGCAACCCAATACTGGATAGGCCAAGCACAACAAAAAGAGTACAATAAAGAGTTAGAATTCTTAACTAATGGGAAACAAAGAAAAGAACCTGTACCATCAGTAGTTTTGGATCTAAACTTGTTCAGAGATGAGGAAGGCCTTCTAAGGTGTAAAGGGAGATTAGACAAATCAAAACTGTCATACAAAAGCAAAAATCCAATCCTTTTACCTAGATTTAGCTATTTGACAACATTAATCATCAGAAAAACACACAATGATGTATATCATATGGGGGTACCACAGACACTAACTACATTAAGAAAAACTTATTGGATACCCAAGGGAAGGATCACTGTTTAAAACAGTCCTGAGTGAGTATGTCACATGTAGGCGTATTCATGCTAGGCCCTATAGGAAACCAAATCCTCCTGCTTTGCCAGAGGAGAGAGTTACTCTCAACAGACCCTTTGAGACTGTAGGCATTGACTATACAGGAGCATTGACTGTAGGGGTGGGTGACACTGAACAAAAAATGTACATTGTACTGTTTACATGTGCTGCCTCACGAGCTGTTTATTTGGATGTTGTGGAGGACCTTACAACAGAATCTTTTGTTGCTGTCTTTAAGAGATTCTGTGCACGACATTCAGTACCAAAGACAGTTTGGACTGACAATGCTACATATTTCAAAGCTGGTGAACAAGTCATCCACGACTTGTTAAGCAATGAAATCACACAATTATATATACAAAATTCAAACATAAAGTGGAAGTATATTCCGGTTGCCTCTCCTTGGTATGGTTCTATCTGGGAGAGGAATATACAACAGTAAAGAATTGCTTGAAGAAAGCAATTGGCAAAAAACAGATACACTTATTTGGGTTACTCACTCTCCTGGCTGAGATTGAGAACATCATTAACAATAGACCACTCACTTATGTGAGTGACAACATTAATGACCCAGAACCATTAACTCCAAATCATTTGATTCGGGGAGAGCAAGTTAGTCTCCTGCCGGACTACAATATAGACTCTTCAGAAGACCCAAACTGGACTCAACGACATGATGAGCTCCAGACTAAGTTACAACATTTAACTAGAGTTAAAGCTCATTTCATTAAACAGTGGAAAACTGAGTACTTGATGGGTCTAAGGGAGAGACATAAACAAATGACTAAGAAGGATTGGTCTGACACAATTAAGGTAGGGGACCTTGTTCTCATACATGACAGTACTCCAAGACAATACTGGCCTCTGGCTAGAGTTTCAGAACTCAGACCAGGGCAGACGGGGTAACAAGAGTGGTCAAATTAAGGACTTCAACGGGTGACACAACAAGAGACATTTCTCTTTTGTACCCTTTAGAGTCTGGACCCAAAACAATGGACTTTGGAGAACCTTCTCCACTGACAGTAACAACTGGAGACACTGAACTTCCAGTAACTATTCCTTTGACAGTAGGATGGTAACGCATCCTACTACAACATTGACAGACACAAGACCTCAGCGACAAACAGCATTAAAGGCGCGACTATTTTTACAACAAAAAATAGATGCTGGGGAATTGTAATTTTATCTTCTAACTTTCATTTTTCTTTTCTTATGGTAAAGACCATAGACAGTTTCATCCTATGGATGTATATTTTCTCTTCTAATTAAATACTACACCTTCTCCATGAGAAGGTGAGGATAGGCACTGTTAATCAGATTAACAGGCATTTACAGTTAAATAGTTAGCTAGTCTACACTCAGACAAAAATTGGTGACAATGACACCAAAATTTTATCTCCCGGGGCCCCCAGTATATGGAAAACTGATGAGTGGGTAGTTGGGAGGTAACGAAAATGGTTCACTGAGTAGGTAGGTAGTTAATCTAACATTATTAAATTCCTTTTATGTCAATAACTGGGTGGAAGAAACCAATTGGTTGCTCACCAGAGTTATTCTCCACACTAGTATTTATATACTGTGTGGGAGGAGCGTGCTCGGTAATGGAGATACATTACCGCTCAACCAACCGAGGAAAAAACCAAGACAACGCTGGTGCAAGAGCCCCGCGAAGGAAGAGGAGAACAAGGAGGTACGAAAACGAACGGAGAAAGAAGAACGCGGGGCGAGAGGACGTACCAGCAAAGTGCGCTCTCGACAAACACACACAAGGAGAAGAGACACTCCGATAACTAAAGACTAGAGTAGTGACTAATTGGAGTTTTTTTTACACCAGTAAGTTTAATTACATTAAATTAAGATGGGTCAGACAAGTTAGTTAGGCCTACATTGTGGCCTAAGACCCAGCATCAACTCATAGCTTAACAAAGGTGAAGGTAGATTGCCCTAACCTAATCTTGTGAGGAATCCTACTGTGGACCTCAATTTATCTGCCCGCTCTGGACCATTTCCGGAATCTCTAGGCTGACCCCTCTAGGCTAGACTTGATCTACTCTATAGTTAGACTGGAGATATAATGGGTGGGTTAATTGTGGACCAATTCATACAGAGCATTTTTCGCAACAACTATGGCTATCTCATTCTGAAAGAAATTTTTTCATATGATTCACACCTTTTATTTTTACAAGCCTTGCACCCCCCTTTGAAAAATCCTGCTTACGGGTGGTACGGCCTGCACACCCGACCTCACTTATACCCAGTTACCTCCTCACACACACACACACAATATACACCATATAGTTTATATACTGTATATAAGAGGCTGCGGAACCGCCCAGCCACAACGGCATCGCAGGTAGTTTTGGACTTAGGAAAAGTCTTAGTGTTTGTGGGTGGATCTGATCTTTTTATACTTAACAATATCTAGTTTACTAAGGTATGTTTCGGATATTCTTAATTACTCGTAATTTTTATGCATAATTATAAACACAATTCCTTATCTTTACCTACATATAAGTTTGACTATGGTCAAAGCAAAATAAAATTGGCTCCAAATAATAATGAAAATAAACCGTAGAATTGTATCAAGTCGTTGAAATACCTTTCATAACTTTAAAGAACATTTTCCTAATTATGAAATGCCTTTAGTTCTATTCACTAATTAAAAACATTCCCTTGCAAATTTTAAATAGACTGAACTTAGACTCGTTGATGTTGCAGCGTGCTAGTTGTCCTGTATAAACCATCAATAAAAATGTAAAGGATACCCAATATTTTATCTTATCGCTTCCCAGTAATCATTAAACCCTGCTCACTCTAAAATTCTAACCCTAAGTTTGGACTTACCGTCACTAGCTTTATTAAGCAGCGAAGGTATACTTATTTGTTTGGTGTGTACCTTCAGTCTGTGGCTTGTGTCTAATGGTACTATTATTGCTCATTTTAAGTAAATACATTTTATAGTTTTAACCGTTTACTTCTAAAACAAAATAGGATTACATTTTTTAAATATCATTTAATGGATCATTTATTTAATTATAAAGCAACTTATTTAATCTAATTTTCTGCATTCTTAGAGACAGGTAGTTGGGCTTTTTAGGTATGAAGCAAAGTTTCTCGATACTTTCAACCTTTCAAATGTTCCGTGCGATGATTCCTCATTTCACGAAGGTCAAGCTTGTCGCCCCTCCTCTCGAGTTGGTCTGGTGAAATAGAGAGTTGGTTTCTTGTACTTTCCACCTCACATAGCCAGGTACGCCCACCTCATCGGGGATTGTTCTGAGCCAGGCGTCCAATCTTCTTTTGAAGATGTCCACCGCAACACCACTCGTGTTCCTCAGTTCCTTGGGCAGCTGGTTAAACAGCCTTGGTTCTTTTACAACAAAACTATTTTCTTTCAGGGTTGAGGATGTTCCTTGTCTAGCATTTAACTTGAGAACACGACACAGTCTTCCTTTTCTACTTTCCACTGTTGTTTGGGGAGTTACAGGGTTCAGAGTAAGATTAGGGATTAGTTTCTCCGTTATTTTCCAAGTGTAAATAATGGTGTATCTCTCTCTTCTTCTTTCCAGTGAATATAAGTTTAATTCGAGTAACCTTTCCCAGTAATTTAGTTCTTTGCACCTATTGATCTTGGCTGTGAAGCTTCTCTGAATCCCTTCTAGCTGACTAATGTTTTCTTTTTTATATGGGGATGTTCGGACCGATCAGTATTCCAACTTGGGTATGATCAATGTTTTTAATAGAGAAATCACTATATTCCTATCCCTTCGTTCAAAGGTTCTCAGTATCTGCCCAGTTATTCTCTTTGCTCTGTTTGTTTACTGCTATCTTATTTTGTGTTTCAAATTTCGCATCATCAAGCATTACAATTCCTAAATCTTTTGCTTTAGAATTTCTCTGAATTTTCTGTCCATTTGGGGTATAGTATTCCATGGATTTTAGGTCCTCCCTTTTCCCGTACCTTAACAGTTGAAATTTTTCAGTGTTAAACTTCATATTGTTGTCTTCCGTCCACTTGTAAATTTTGCTCATGTCGGTTTGTAGGGATCCTATATCTTCTGGGTTTCTTATTTTTTTACTGATCTTTGTGTCATCGGCAAAGGATGTTACTGTGCTGTCTCTTGTAACGTCCCATCTACAGTATGTTAGTTCGCATGATTATGAAGAGTAATGGAGCTAATACTGTTCCTTGTGGTACTGAGCTGAGGACCTCTGATTCTGATGAAGATATTCTTTGAACTGTGACGACTTGCTACCGCTCACTAAGGAAATTTTATATCCATTTCCCTACTTTTCCTGTTATTCCCATATATTTCAGTTTATGTATTATGATTTCATGGTCACACTTGTCGAACGCTTTGGCAAAGTCTGTGTATATTACATTATCGTTTCCATTACTTTCCAGTGCATCAATAATGTTGTTGTAGTGTTCCATTAGTTGTGACATGCACGATCTTCCTGACAGAATCCATGTTAGTTATCATTAATTTTTTTGAGTTTCCAAAAAGCCATAGATTTTTTCTCTAACTATTCTTTCAAATATTTTAGTGAGATGAGATGTAAGCGACACTGATCCATAGTTTTTGGCCTCGGATCGATCTCCTCCTTTATATATTGGGACTATGCTCGCTCTCTTCAGGATGCCCAGTATTTCTCCCGTGTCTAGTGATCGTCTCCATATCCAACATAGGGGTTCGGCGATTGCATTCTTGCAGTTTTTCATCAGTATTTCATTGCATTTGTCCGGTCCTACCACCGAGTGTGCTTTTAGTTTCCCGGTAGCTTGTGTAATATCATCTGCCGTAAAGTCGAAGTCCGTTATACTTTCCCCTTGTAGTTCTTCTTCAAAGAACGCGTTTCTATCGCATATCAGTTTGTCAGTTTTTGGGATACTGAAAGATGATTCGTACTGAGCTCTTAATATTTCAAATAATTTTGTTAGATATCAGATAAAGCATTGTCTTCATTTTTCAAAGGTCCGATAGTCGTGTGATTTTTCGACTTCCTTTTTGTAAAATTATAGAAGTACTCTGAGTTAACCTTTATCGCTTCTATAGCGTCGTCGTCTTTTTTTATGTTTTTCAGTTAGATCCTGTATGACGCAATCTCTACTCTGCAGTTTATTATTTAATATTTTTTGATGTTGTTGAAGTTACTTAATTTTGCAGTCACTCTTTTTCTCTTTCGGAACACTGACCTCTTTTTTCTCTCGAACCTGCTTCTCTTTCCTCTTTGTTGCATTTTTGGGACATCTTTTCACAATTTCCAGCGTCTTCTCCTCTGAGGTCATTAGCATCTCTTCCGTTGTCTTGTCCTTGAAGATGGTTTTCCAATCTATTGCCTCCATGCTGGATGCAACACCCGAGTTTATAGCTTTGGAGTGAAAATTAAAAATTTTTAATTTGTTTTTTTCTATAGTGCGTATTCTTTCCTTTCCTGTTGCTTTTATATTCGTTGTTATTTCAATAATGTTGTTTATCAGATATTATAGTTGGGGATATTTTTATGTTATGAATTAGGTTGCTGTTGTTTGTGAATACCAAATCTAGGCAGTTGTTTTTTCTTGTGTTGTCTGTTATTTCTTGTGTTAACATAAATTCATCGGCTGGAACTAGGAGCATTTTTGCCTGCTCCTGGTCTTCCCGTGTGACCCCCTTGTCTTGGTGTACACATATATTTTTTCCTATCCTTTTATATTTCATGAATGGAAAATTAAAATCACCACAGAAAAAATATTTGGGGTTGGAGAATGTAGATCTTTTACCCAGTTTCTTAACTCTGAAATGGAACCTGAGAATTTTGAAGTTGGCGTGTTCGGGGGTCTGTACATTACAATTAGTACCATATTTAATTTTTCAACTTTTGCTGCTACACATTCTACCTAGCTGTTTGAGGTACTTATAGTCATATCTGCCAAATGTCTTTCGCGTGTGCAAATAGCACATCTTCCTTTACGTCTCACTGTTCTGTCGGCTCGGAGTATGTTATAGTTGTCAATTTGTATTTCTTTTTTATCACCTGCCTTCTAAATATTTTTAATATATCCTTAACAGGGAAATTCTTAAACACCTCCCTTCTCACAATCTTCTTTCAAATCGTCAGTATGAATTCCATGAGGGACACTCTACTATCGACCTTCTCGCATATTTCTCTGACTCTTGGTAATCTTCCTTTCAGGATTTCGGTGAAACCTTTGCTCTCGCGCTAGATATATCAAAAGCTTTTGAGAAAGTCTGCAACAAACACTTAATTTCCAAACTGCCCTCTTTCAGTTTCTATTCTTCTCTCTGTGCATTCATCTCTGGTTTCCTTTCTGATCGATCAACATCTGCGGTTGTAGATGGCCAATGTTTTTCTCCTAACCTATTAATAGTAGTGTTCCACAAGGTTCTGTTCTGTCACCACTCTTTTCCTTTTATTTAACAATGAACTATTAAGTCGCACTTCTTGTCCTATCCACTTCTATGCCGATGATTCCACTCTTCACTTCACCTGCTTCACAAACGTCCCTCTCAGCAGTCACTTCATGCTTCGCGAGAGACGACTATGGCGCACCTGACCTCTGATCGTTCTATTATCTCTGATTATGTCAGAGAAAACCTCATGGTTTTCAGTGTCTCGAAAAACAATTCCTTCATCTCTACTCGTCGCAATCTTCCACACGACTATTCCCTTGTCTTTAACAATATACAACTCAATCTTTCCTCTTTTCTAAACATCCTTGGTGTTTCTTTATCTCGTGATCTTTCCTGGAAATATCACATATAAGCTACGCTCTTTCTAAAACAGCTTCTAAGAGGTTTGGCGTGCTGTATCGGCTCCGCAGTTTCTTCATCGCAACTCAGTTGCTGTCTCTGTACAGGGGTCTTGTTCGCCTTTGTATGGAGTACTCCTCATGTGTGGGTTAGTTCAATCAACACAGCTCTACTTGACCAAATGGAATCAAAGGCTTTACGTTTCATCAATTCCATTCGTCTTACTCTCTCTCTCTCTCTCTCTCTCTCTCTCTCTCTCTCTCTCTCTCTCTCTCTGACGTACCTTCAACTAAAGGGTGCGTCCAGGTACAGGTGGGTGACCCTCCTTCCACGTTGAAGGGGGCTCAGGCTGCTGCGGAAGTTGCCCCCTCGTTGGTGAGGGGCTCTTCAACTCCCGATAGCTCTGGCTGTTCGGGAAACGGGTCGTGCTATGGGGCGGTCAGAATAGGGAAGGCTCCCTCCGTGCAGTGCTTTTTAATGCTAGGTCAATTAGGAATAAGTTTTGCGAGTTACGAGCACTCTTAGCATCAGAATACCAGGATATCGTTGCTATCACCAAGTCGTGGATTCATACTGATGGTAGGGACTACGTTGGGGAGTTCGAAATTCCAGGGTATGGAATGTTTTGCAAAGACCGCGCCCGTGGGGATGGGGGAGGAGTACTAATATACGTGAGGGACACGTTGAGTCCGATTGACTGCCAGTTCCGATCGGAACGGGAGCTGTTTGGCGTCGATCTGAACGTGGGAGGGACGAACTATAGGTTAATCTTGGTGTACAGACTCCGCATCTCCTCCTCGAGGAGGATACAGCCCTGTACACCGAACTCCGTAGCCTGCTAGGGGATAGGGTGTGTGTAGTTTTAGGAGACTTCAACTGTCGCGGCATAAAGTGGGAAAACAGGACTGCTGATGCTGAAGGGAGGAGGCTAGTTGACTTTGCTGATGAGAACTTCCTCACTCAGTGGGTCAATGAGCCTACACGAGGCGAAAGCGTTCTACACTTAGTATTCACGACCGAAGACAACCTCGTCAATGGCCTCATCGTTGACGAATCGTTGGGCGGGAGTGATCATGGTCTGATTAGGTTCTGTGTCTGCGTCCCTCGGGTGAAGCGTAGTAACTCGAGAGGCGGTAAGCTCGATCTACGGCGGGCGGACTTTGTTGGCCTCCGGGATAGCGTAGGTGAGATGGGGTAAGAGGTCGGCGGCGATGTTGAGGGAGTGTGGAGTGCATTCCGGGACCAGTTTATGGTGCTGCAGTCTGCTGCCATACCCTCAAAACCGGTCACCCCTGCTTCAACGCAGCGTAAGTGGTTCAGTCGTGACATCGCTTCGGCTATCCGAAATAGGAAAGCTGCGTATAGGAGGGCGAAGGCCAATCGTTCCCACGAGAACACTGAGTCGTATGTCCGCCTGTGTAGGGAAGTGAAGGCGAAGGTTAGGCTAGCGAAACGTAACGAAGAACTACGGGTGGCAAACCTGTGCAAGGGGAACCCTAAGGAGTTCTTCAGTTACCTTAATTGTAGAGAGCCCATTAGAAGCATGATAGGCCCGTTAAAGGACCCCAGCGGCGTTCTGCGACCTCCGACGCGTACATCGCTAATGTGCTTAATGAGTACTTTGCGGGAATGTTCACCAGGGAGGACACCCGCGTCATCCTCGAGCCAGGCGTCAGGCACGAAGGTGCTGGCCTGGATAGTGTTCAGTGTACCGCGACAGTCGTTGCCGATAGAATAGACAAACTGAGCGCGTTTAAGGCTCCTGGGCCAGACCAGTTCCTCCCCAGCGTGTTGCGGGAGGTACGCGACCAGGTGGCTATCCACCTGGCTACAGTCTTCAACAAATCGTTGGAGACGGGCCAGGTGCATGGTGACTGGAGGGAAGCCAACGTGACCCCTATCTTTAAGAAAGGGCATCACGAAAGTCCAGGGAACTATCGTCCCATTAGTGTCACTTCGGTTGTAGGTAAATTATTAGAGGGGATAATAGCGGATACGATCGTTGACCATTTCGATTCCTACAAGCTGCTTGGGGACTCCCAACATGGGTTTAGACGGCATAGGTCGTATCTCACCAACTTGCTTGAGTTTTTCCGCATGTTGAGTGAGTATGATAAGAGTAGGGCGATTGATATATTTTATCTCGACTTTGAGAAAGCCTTTGATAAGGTACCTCACCGGCGGCTAATGGCGAAAGTGCGCGCGCTGGGTATCGGTGGGGAAGTAGGTAGGTGGATTGAAAACTGGCTGAAGAATAGGCGGCATAAGGTTGTAATTAAAGGGGTTAGTTCGGGTTGGGCCTCGGTCACTAGTAGGGTTCCTCAGGGTTCCGTTTTCGGGCCACTGTTGTTTATCATTTACATAAATGATATCGACCTGGCATCGTCAGTAGGATCGCCAAATTCGCTGATGACACGAAGCTTGGAGCCAATGTTGGGACGCCCGAAGCGATCGAGCAACTGCGTGCGGACCTACGTAGGATAGGAGAGTGGTCGGAAAAATGGGAAATGCCGTTTAACTTGGGTAAATGCAAGGTGATGCACATTGGCTACGCCAATCCCAAGTCGGACTACTCGATGTTGGGGAGTAATATCGAGGCGACTGATTTGGAAAAGGACTTGGGTGAGCTAATTAGCAGCGACCTTAAGTTTACGAAACAGTGCGTAGAGTTGGAAAAGAAAGCCCAAAAGTTGCTGGGTTATATCAGGAGGCAATTTCGATTTCGGAACAAGGAAATTGTGCTATCGCTGTACAATTTTATGGTTCGGCCGCACCTGGAGTATGCTGTGCAGTTCTGGTCGCCCACACTCAAGAAAGATATTGAGAGGCTGGAGCGAGTGCAGACGAGGGCCACAAAGTTAATCCCTTCCGTTAGACATATGGGCTACAATCGACGCTTACGCGCCCTGAATTTGTTTTCGCTGGAAACTCGGAGGGTGCGCGGTCAACTCATCGAGGTTTTCAAGTTCTTACGCGGGTTCAACAATGTCGATTTTAGAAGCATGTTTAGTTTAAATGATAACCCAACTCGCAACATTGGTTGGAAGTTGGATTTAAAACGGTTTAGGACTAGTGTGTGTGGGAATTACTTTACCTATAAGATCTGTGATACGTGGAACAGGTTACCTTCAGAAGTTGTGAACAGTTCCTCTGTGGATCATTTCAAGAAAAGGTTAGACCAAATCTTGCACACTATTTGATGGTGTAGAAAATTTTCCCTGGCACCCGTTGTCATTCGTACCTCCTTGGTATGGGCCGCAAGGCCTTTTGAGGTACTTCTTTTCCTTGTAACTTGTAACTCTCTCTCTCTCCTCTCTCTCTCTCTCTCTCTCTCTCTCTCTCTTCTTCGCCGCAGTGTTACCTCACTCACTCTTTACTATCGCTATTATAATAGACACTGCTCTTTTGAATTCTCTAACTGCATGCCTCCTCCTTTAAGGAAAGCTTGCAGTACCAGACTTTCGACACATTCTCATCCCTTTGCTGTGCAACTCTCTAACGCAAGGGTTAATCGGTATTCTCACTCTTTCATCTACTCAACCTAATCTGAAACAATCTTCCACAATCCATCTTTCTCCCTGTCTATAACTTCTAATCTTTCAAATGCATAGTGTCCAGGCATCTCGAAAACTTTGGACCTTGATTTCGGCAGTTTTTCTCCTTCTATGGGGAAGGGGGCGGTGTCGTTTTCGCGGGAGTTCGCCCTTGGTCCCTGCATAAAAAATGTTCCTAAAATGACTCATAGCTATCCCTCTTGTTAGAAATTGCAATCTTCCTCGAACCAAAAAAATTATTCTACATTGTAAAATGTAGAAGGAAACTTCCCAAATATATAGGTGGTATCTCATTCAACACGTTACCAAACTACGGTGTAGTTATTTCTTTGGTATCATACTGAGTAATGGAGTAAATTAAATTTCATTTTTAAGGAAAGCAAAAACCGACTGATGTGTAAGTACAAACTTAACCACTCATAATAGTTTCCAATAATATCACACAAAAATAAGTATAAGATTAAAAAATGTATTTATGAAACAAAAATGTTTAAAAATACATTTTTCAATTTCATACTTATTTTTACCTGATATTACTGAACACTGTCATGAGTAGTTGGGCAAGCATCCTTACACACCAGTCAGTTTCCTTTTCCCTTAAAAATAAAATTTAAACAAACAATTCATTTCAGACTCAACAGGTACAAACAGTATACAAGTGGTCCATAGAAGTTAAGAGATAGTTGTTTGGAGCAGTGACTATGTAGGCCAGTGGAACACTATGAATAATGAACATACAGTTGTCTACAGTCTACACCAATGCTTCCAGATTTGAGATCTATAAAATATATCGGATATCAGTCCACTAACCATGGCTTCTATTATCTTATTGACTGACTCATCAAGCCTAATGATAAATCTAAATACAAAATTGTGTATAACACTGGCACAGTTTGGCACCTTATTGACCACAAACAGCATAGTGGCACTAGAAGGAGCACCACTTATAAATGTAGTTCTTAATAAACTTAAAAATATTATTATAGGCAACATACAGTTTTCTGCATTTTAGCATTGTGACGTAGATACAATGTAAATTTGTGTGGTCTCAGTTGCGTCTTCACAACGTTGTTATATTATGTAAACTTTACGTAGATACAACATTGTCTCAACGTCTCAAGGATAGAATTTAGTAACAAAGAATAATGTAATACGAAACTATGTGCTATGGATGTAAAACCGTATCATCGTTGCAATATAACGTTTAAGTCTTACGTTGTGACTACGTTAGTACAACGTCAATTTCTGACATGACCAAGATTCAGTTAGAATACAACGTTGTATTTAATTAATGTGTATGCTGGGTATGCACTGTGGTACAAAAAATTTTGAACAAGGTCAACTTAACATCGAATGTACACATGAAATTTCTAGTCAAAGTATTTCCCTGAGCATATTATTGTCTACATTGCCTTAGAATGTCAGTCATCTGAAAGATTAATTACACTGGCCTGCGTTTCAAATCTTTTTTTCAAAGGTCAGAGGTTTTTCAACTGATTTAGGATCAGTTTCGCACGCTGAATTCAGAAATGTAATCCATTCTTCTCAATCAGGTCAGGTTTTTTAGATATGCTGGCCGACTACTGCTGGTGCCTGAAGAGGGATGTGGTGTCTGCCCGGCACAAGCGGAAGTCCCTGAAGAGGCCATTCATCCCTGATTAGCCTATTATAGTGTGCTGTACCCTTCTTGAGATCTATAAGAACAGCCTGTAAAGCCTGTATGTATATACCAGTCGACATATGCTTACTACATGTATCGCTCACCTACCAATAAAACGGGAAATGAGAATTTCTAGAAAGTGTTTATATTTCGAAAAGTTGACCTGATTGAGAAAAATGGATGCGATTTTCGGAATCAGCGTGAGAAACTGACCTAAGAACAACAAACATATCCTTGACCTTTAAAATCACGCAGACCAGTGTTATCAGTTAGTATGTGGTCCAGATACTTAGTCTGGGGCCACTTCTGACAGCACCATACAATTCAAATGAAATTCAAGAAATTTTATATACTTGTACTGTAGTCCTTGGTTCTCGTAATCATAATATGACTTTTAGTAGGATTTTATTTTATGTCATTTTCCTTCCCATAAATTTCATAAACTTTCAGAAGTGTGCGGAGCTCTTTTACAGATGGAGATATAAGAACTAGATCATCTGCATACATCAGATGATTAACAATCATTGTATCAAGATAGCAGCCTATTTTACAAGTTCAGTACAATAGATAGATTATCCATAAACATTGAATAAGTAGGGGGATAATATCCCTCCCTGCTTGACCCCATTGGTTACAGAGAATGGCTCTGAATTGAATCCCATCCTAGTCATTGTCTGGTGATTATACCAGAATGTCAATATACGGACCAAGTAACCAGGTACATTACGAGTTACAAGTTTCATAAATAATTTGTCATGATTAACACGATCAAATGCTTTTGAGGCATCCAGGAAACACAAAAATGCACTAGCATTTAAAGTTTGGTATTTTCAGCAGAAATACCATCAATACCAAATGATATGTACAATCTAAGCATTTTATGGCCTGTTTAGTTTCAAATACACTAACTCTTATATTTCGTCTATAGGTTGCATCACAATTAATATTATTGTTCCTATGTACAAAATTGAATAATTTACTGTAGTGTTCTTTCCATAATTTGATTATATTCTCAGTTCCTGTTACATTTTCACTGTTAGCAGAGAGAAACATTATACTATTATTTATTGCTTTTAATTCTTCCCAAAAGTTTATTGGATTCTTACTGGCAAGCTTTATAGCCAGAGCATCCCTGCTTAACTCAGCCTCATGATTTTTTATATACTTTAATGCATACTTGAACCTGGCATTAGCCCTCTGTTTTTGTTTTAATACAGGGCCTTGCCTTGGCTTCCCTTGTTCACCCCACATTAACAAAGCATCGCTGGATGCATTATGAAGTTTAGCCACACAATCATTCCAGGCAGGTCTACATGTATATTTTTTTCTCCTAAAGGTATTTAAGTCTAAGCTAGCATTATTGAAAGAGGAAACAATTTGTTCATACCAGGCCCGTAGCCAGGAGGGTGGCGATGGTCTTACGATCACAAATCTCAGCAAAAATTTAAAAAAATTAAGGCGCAAGGTTGTCAATTTTAAAACTACTCTCTCAGCATACCAACTGGGATTTTAGCCTAAGTGGTTCAGGCGTGACATTGCTTCGGCTATCCGAAATAGGAAAGTTGCATAGAGGAGGGCGAAGGCCAATCGTTCCCATGAGAACAGTGAGGCGTATGTCCGCCTGTGCAGGGAAGTGAAGGCGAAGGTTAGGCTAGTCGAACATAACGAAGAACTCCGGGAGGAGTGTAGAGGTGCAATCAGGGGCCGGGATGCAAAATCAGCGTAAGGAATCGCCAGCGACCCACGTGAATGCACGGAACCGCGACGTAAGGCGGAGGGAAAGGAGGGCACAAAGAAGGGGCCGATAGAGAAGGGTGGGAAGGGGCCGATAAAGAAAAAGGGTAGGAAGGGATATACTGTGATGACCCAAAGAAACCAAAGGATATAACTACTGGTCGGGGTGAGTCGGGTGTTGTAAGTGCGGCTGAGTCTACAGGTGGCGACAGGTATCGAAAGGTATCGGGCAAGAAGGCTGCGAAGCCGAAACCTGAGACCCAGGTTGCCGCTGTCAGGACCTCCAACCGCTTTAGTCTCCTGTGCGCGAAGGAGGAAGACACCGTTTTGATTGGGGACGCACAGATCAGGGGCCAGGAGAAGTACTTTGCTTCTGCAAACCGGGACAGGAGGAAGGTAAGGAGCTTACCCAGGCGGGGAACGGCGCACTTAAGGAAGGAGTTAAAGAAGCTGCGCGTGGCTAGTCGGAGGATTACGATCGTTGTCCACGCTGGTGGCAACGACCTATTCCTCAAAGGCGGTAGGGTTGGCTCGACGGAAGAGATCATCACCGAGATCATGTCTCTTGCGGATGATCTAAAACTTAAGACAGACAGGGTAATGTTGATGGGTATTTTACCGCGGATGAATGCCAGTGACCACGCGCTCATTAAGGTCATTGGCATCAACGAGAGGGTGCAATACTTGTGCGTTCCACTGGGCGTGAAGTTTGTTGACCCATTCGACGCGTTTTCGGGTAGGTGGGACCTTTATCACAGGGATGGTGTCCACCTCAATGTCAAGGGTAAAGGTGTGCTAGGCACGCTGCTTGACCGGCACCTATTCCGTATGGTGAGGTCGAGCCCGGGGATTGATGACGGGCCCCCACCAGGGGGAGATGATCTTGAGCCGGTGGCGGACGTACCTTCAACTGAACGGTGTGTCCATGTACAGGTGGGTGATCCTCCTTCCCCGCTGGAGGGGGATCAGGCTCCTGCGGAAGTTGCCCTTCGTTGGTGAGGGGCTCTTCAACTCCCGACAGCCCTGGCTGTTCGGGAAACGGGTCGTGCTTGGGGGCGGTCAGAATAGGGAAAGCTCCCTCCGTGCAGTGCTTTTTAATGTTAGGTCGATTAGGAATACGTTTTGCGAGCTACGGGCGCTCTTAGCATCAGAATACCAGGATATCGTTGCTATCACCGAGCCGTGGATTCATACTGATGGTAGGGACTACGTTGGGGAGTTGGAGATTCCCAGGTATAGAATGTTTCACGAGGACCGCACCCGTAGGGAGGGGAGAGGGGTACTAATATACGTGAGGGACACGTTGAGTCCCGTTGACTGCCAGTTCCGATCGGAACGGGAGCTGCTTGGCATCGATCTGAACGTGGGAGTGACGAACTATAGGTTAATCTTGGTGTACAGACCTCCGCATCTCCTCCTCGAGGAGGATACAGCCCTGTACACCGAACTCTGTAGCCTGCTAGGGGACAGGGTGTGTGTAGTTTTAGGAGATTTCAACTGTCGCGGTATAAACTGGGAAGACAGGACTGCTGATGCCGAAGGGAGGAGGCTGGTTGAGTTTGTTGATGAGAACTTCCTGACACAGTGGGTCAATGGGCCTACAAGAGGCGAAAGCATTCTAGACTTAGTATTCACGACCGAAGACAACCTCGTCACTGGCGTCACCGTTGACGAATCGTTGGGCGGGAGTGATCACGGTCTGATTAGGTTCTGTGTGTGCGTCCCTCGGGTGAAGCGCAGTAACTAGGCCTGCCAACTTTCTGAAATGTAATGGGGAAGATCCGATCCAGCTGGCGGGTTCGGGGGGGGGGGGGGCGCTGTAAGCCCCCTGAAATTTTTTTTAAATATGAACAATTTCAAGGGCATTTTGAGGCCATACGCAGGGGGTATAAAGGCATATTCTAAGATCAATTAAGTCAATCGACGCCCTTGTATATATATATACATATACACACATACACACACACACACACATATATATATATATATATATATATATATATATATATATATATATATATATATATGGGAATGAACTCAGAATGGTTCCCTGAGTTTTTTATGATACACACAGACCGTGCATGGAACAAGGAACTCTTCTGGTATAATTAAATCCACTATAGTCCGAATAAGTAATGGTAAATGACAAATACCATAGTTTTTCTTTTTCATGATGCAAGCCCGAGGTGGGCAACGGGTCTCTCGCAAAGAGGTCCCATAAATATAGCTTCCCTCACCAGCTATCTGCAAAGCAGACAGGATCCAGCTTTAGGACATGGATCTAGGGTTTAAAGCAGCCTAGCCCCACTACAAAGCTGGATCCTGTCTGCTTTGCAGATAGCTGGTGAGGGAAGCTATATTTATGGGACCTCTTTGCGAGAGACCCGTTGCCCACGTCGGGCTTGCATCATGAAAAAGAAAAACTATGGTATTTGTCATTTACCATTACTTATTCGGACTATAGTGGATTTAATTATGCCAGAAGAGTTCCTTGTTCCATGCACGGTCTGTGTGTACCATAAAAAACTCAGGGAACCATTCTGAGTTCATTCCCATCATGAAACGGACATGTTATGTGCCTTGAAAAGTGGACGCTCAATTCTGCCAGTTGAGGTTTAAGTTTTGGTTTTGGCTAAAAATATAATAGTTACCCCTTTTTCTTTGATTTATTCAATCCGACGTGAATGCAACGAGTCTTTTACTTATGTTGAGGTTCTAAATGTAGTGGGGCTAGGCTGCTTTAAACCCTAGATCCATGTCCCGAAGCTGGATCCTGTCTGCTTTGCAGATAGCTGGTGAGGGATGCTATATTTATGGGACCTCTTTGCGAGAGACCCGTTGCCCACGTCGGGCTTGCATCATGAAAAAGAAAAACTATGGTATTTGTCATTTACCATTACTTATTCGGACTATAGTGGATTTAATTATCCCAGAAGAGTTCCTTGTTCCATGCACGGTCTGTGTGTATCATATATATATATATATATACACACACAGGGTGTTTCAGGAGGAAAGGTCAATACTTCGGGAGGTGATAGTATCGGTCATTGTGAGAAAAAAATTTCATATGAACATGTGTCTAATTCTGAATGGTTACGGAGAGAGAGCTGTTTGAATCTACAAATACAAAAGCATTGTTAATGGTAATCAAGAAAGAGAAACCAATTACTGTTTCTAACATTTAATGTTTAAACAATGGCATTTTGACTGGTATCAGATACAGAAATGACAAATTTGTTACAGTTTACAATACGTTTTCGAAAATTCCACCGTCGAACTTAATGCACTTTGCAATTCGTGTGCAAAGATCGCATGTTGTTCGTCTGAGTTGATCTTGACGTTCCTTTATGCGGGCAGCAGCATCCAAAATGCGCGCGAGCAATTCGTCTCGTGTATCCACCTTTTTTTTGTAAACTTGACTTTTCATCCGCCCCCAGAAACAATAATCTAACGGAGAGAGGTCTGGAGACCTTGGTGGCCATTGAATGGGACCACCGCGGGGGGAGGAAGAGCTGCGTGCGCATCAGATTCAAACAGCTTTATCTCCGTAACCATTCAGAATTAGACACATGTTCATATGAACTTTTTTCTCACAATGACCGATACTATCACCTCCCAAAGTATTGACCTTTCCTCCTGAAATACCCTGTATATATATATATATATATATATATATATATGCACTAAAATCACAAAATAACACGTGATCTTATTAATAAGCAAACAACCACAGGGAAAAGGAAACACATATATATATATATATATATATATATATATATATATATATATATATGTGTGTGTGTGTGTGTGTGTGTGTGTGTGTGTGTATATATATATATATATATATATATATATATATATATATATATATATATATATATATAACATATATATATATATACATATATATATATATATTAGTGATGTAGTGGATGTCATTTTTTTCACATCCGCGGATGCGGATGCGGATGAGGATGTTTGATTTCAACATCCGCGGGTGCGGATGCGGATGCGGATGTCTACATTTTCGTTTTTTTTAGGATATATTCGAGATTTGTTGTGTTTAACGTATATAATAAGTTATTATATAGAGAGAGCTGTAGCTATAATGTAGTATAATTGATTAATTGTACAATAATTGCTGTACTTTTCTCTGAACATATAAAATAATATCAAGCATCTAACTAATATAGAAATCAATTAGTGAATTCGTCTGCAAATAAATTCGTTATATTTTGTTGAGTTTCAGCCACAATTAGAAACCATAATTGTGTTACCAGGATGCGGGACGTGAACCCAACTCAAATGCACCCCCACCGACCTCTTTCCCCAACCTCCACCCTTATAGAAAGAGATCTTTAATTAGCTTGATAACTATTTATATTAAGTTTAAAGTTTTATTAGGCATATTTATAAATGAGTAATTAAAATAAAGTAAACTAAGATGTTCATCGTTTAATGTTCAAACTTAATTATAGGAAGGTTATGCTTAAGGAACATTAATTTTTCTGCCTTTTCTGCTGCCAGTCTGTTTCTCTTTTCATCATATATTAATCCAGCACTGCTAAATAATCTCTCGCTTGGTACGTTTGTTGGAGGACAGGCTAAATGTTTCCTCGCAAGTTTACTCAAGTATGGATAGATATTCTACGTATTTTTCCACCAACTAATAGGATTATCACATGCAGCCAGGCGTTTTCCTTGGTGATAGCTCTCGATCATTTTTACTACATCTTTTGACATTGCGTAGGTCTCGTCATTGCTGCTTGACTCAAGAAACTGAGAGACAGATTGTGTGATAGATTTGCTTGTTGAAGGTGTTGGTTCTGTCACTGAAACTTTTATTCTTTTGGTGGGTGGCGAGGCGACAGATTCAAGAGATTGAAGCTAGTTCATTGTGCGCAAAAGTGATGCAAGCGACAAGACGAGAGGCTGTTCTTGTATGAAGTTACTCTCTTGCAACCTACTTAGATCCACGTTACAAAGCTAAGTTATTTTCACCTAGTACATTAGAACGAGTTAAATCATCACTTGGCAAAGCAGTTGAAAACTGCTTTGCCAAGTGATGATTTAACTCGTTCTAATGTACTAGGTGAAAATAACTTAACTTTGTAACGTGGATCTAAGTAGGTTGCAAGAGAGTAACTTCATACAAGAACAGCCTCTCGTCTTGTCGCTTGCATCACTTTTGCGCACAATGAGCTAGTTCTATTAATATAGTAGAATTTGATAATTTCCGCTTATTAATGACATTTTATCTCAACGGTCCACATCAGCACGACATCCGCAGTCCAAAGTGCGGATGCGGGTGCGGATGCGGATGCGAGAAAATGTGCGGATATTCCGCGGATGCGGATGCGGATGTGACCTACATCACTAATATATATATATATATATATATATATGTGTGTGTGTGTTTTGCTGTTGTGGCGGTTACACGTGTTTCGATAGAAGTCCGAATAAAAGCGATATTACAGTAAAAATCCTGCAGTTAATCAGTTTTAAACGGTGCCGATATTGTGAGTTAATTGATAGTGCATAGCTGTATTTCTTTTTAAAAAAGTAAAAATCGCGGCGTATACCAAAAAAGTGAATAAAATCAAAGTGAATTAATATATACAGCATTTGTTTTTGTTATTTTTCCGAGTCTCTTGTGAGGAAAGTTTTGTTTTTTGAAGTGCCCGCAAATATCCCCCCATTATCCCCCGCAGCCACGGTCGAGAGGACCAATCAGTGAGAAGTATACAGCGTGCCACATCCCCTACCCTGGAGTAACGGAAAATTCTTTCCCTCACACAGCTTGAGTCATCCCCCACCCAATACCTCCCATAATACCCCCTTTTTGAGTCACTTCACCAACATGGAAATTAATGCATACATGCAACTCTGTGGAATTTGTACAACTGCAACAGCTGAGACAGAGGCGATCAGGTGCGATTTTTGTCAGCTACTTTTTGATTTTAAATGCCTAGAATGGGGAGATGAAAAAATCTCCCTTATAACGAACGCAAAGCAGTTTAATGGAATATAATTTTTCTGCGAGAACTGCTTGATCGAATTAAACTCTTTTACGGTATTTAAAGCAGAAAGAGACTACGAGAAGAGAATGAAAGAGGAAAGTGGAAACAAAGAACAGTGGAAAACGGAAGAAACGGAGAAAGGCGAAATAGAAAGAATTCAAATACCGTCACAAAATGAGGCCGAAAACACACAGGCGACAAAGAGTGTAAAGACAACACACAGCATAAGGGCAACGAAGGACACAAACACAACTAGCACAAATAGCACAAATAGGACAAGACAAGAGGGCAGTCAAGTAAACGAAGTAAAACTGTCCCCCAATAAGGAGGAAAAAACAAAAGCCAAGAGAAAATATGGGGAAGGAATTATATGCAGGTATTATATAAAAGAAAATTGCAGATTTAAAAGAGGACAATGTATATATGAACATCCCCCAATATGCAATTTCTTCTATAATAATGGTCGTTGTAAATTTGGAGACGGATGTAAATTCTACCACCCGGACATTTGCAGAACTTACGCAAAATACGGAACCTGCAAATTTGGGAATAAATGCTACTATCAACATCTCCCGACGGACTCAACGAACAAAGGAAAAAGTTTAAATGACAATAGGAATAAAAATAACAATAGGAACAACAATCGGAACACAATAAGCGAACAAGAAATTTTTTTCAACATCTCAGACACTTTACGAATGCTAAATGTCATCCACATGCAGTTGACACAGCTGGAAACCCCCGAGCCAAATCGCTACCGGGCAAGAAGCTACCAATACAAGTAGGAGGAAACGGATCTCTTTCGGAGGATCATAGAGCAACGAATCAAGCGATATCGAAGGAAAACGAACTTGAAGTGCACAAGGGGCAACGAAAAACAGAGAACATAAAAATTGTCCTGGCTAATATTCAAGGAATAAGACCAAACCAATCACTCAATAAGGTTTCGTACCTGAAAGGATTTATGGACGAAACAAGGGCGGACATCGCATGCCTCACAGAAACTCATCTTAAAGATTGCCAAGGAAATTGTGAAAACTGCGAACATTGTATTGATAAGAAAGAGATAAATATAGAGGGCTTCAACTTACTAAGAGCGGATAGAACGACGAGACGGAAAGGTGGCTGTGCTATATATGTACAGGAAGGTCATATGACAGAGACGATAATAAGTAAATCAAACAGCTATGTGGAACTCCTAGCAGTGAAAATAGAAAAACTAAACTTGCTAGTAATAGTCATCTATAGACCTCCAAGCACCCCAACCGAAAAATTCTCGGAGGCCATTGATGACATTAGAAAGCTAATAAAGGCCATAAACCCTCCATCCCCCAATATAATGATCTGCGGAGACTTTAACTTCCCATTTATAAAATACAAAAAGGTGAATAGGAATATATATATTCACCAGGACAAGGGGGGCACAAGAGAAGATCAGGAACAAGCAAAAATGTTGATGGCTCTCACAAACGAGTTTATGCTGACACAGGAGATAACAGAAAATACCAGAAAAAATAACTGCCTGGATCTGGTATTCACGAATAACACGAACTTGATTGCTGATATAAAAATAACCCCAACCATTATCTCAGACCACAACTTAATCGAGATATCAACAAATATGATGGCAGCATTAGAAGACAATACACATATTGTGGAAAGAAGTAAATTCGGGGCCTTTAACTTAAACTCGAAGACTATAAATTGGGAAGCAATCAGATCGCACATGGCCCAAATAGAATGGAGAACAATTTTCGAGAATAAAACAACGGAAGAAATGCTAACAACTTTGGAGGAAAAAACGCTGAGAATTTTAGAAAAATATGCTCCGAAATCACAGCCAAAAGGAAAGAGGAGCTGGCTAGAAAGGCAAAAGAGAAGACTATTCCGCAAAGAAAGAGAGTGGAGGCGAAGTTAGGAAACTGCGGAGATAATGGCAGGAAAATAATAAAAGAAAAACTGGAGGGTATCGATAGGGAAATACAAGCCCTGATTAAGGACCATACAGAGAGGGAAGAGGAAAAGGCGGTAGAAGCAATAAAGGAAAATCCAAAATACTTCTATAGCTATGCAAAAAGGAAAACAAAAACGCGCGCCGCTATTGGGCCCTTAAGGACGGGAAATAATGAACTAACCGACGATCCAAAAGAAATATCTGATACATTGAGAGCTCAGTATGAATCAGTTTTCAGTACCCCAAAAAGTGACAAAGCGATACCTGACATAAATGCATTCTTTGAAGAGGAATTGCAAGGAGAGTATAACAGACTTTGAGTTTACACCAGAAGATGTAGCGAGAGCTATAGAACAAATGAAACTACATTCAGCTGCAGGTCCGGACAATTGGAACGCATTATTGATTAAAAACTAAAAATGAAATAGCTACACCTTTATACCGGATATGGAGAAGATCCCTAGACACTGGGGAAATACCGAGCATCTTGAAAAGAGCAAACATTGTCCCTATATATAAAGGAGGGGACAGATCTCAAGCAAAGAACTATAGACCAGTGTCATTGACGTCCCACCTCACCAAAGTATTTGAAAGAATAGTTAGACAGAAAATTTATGATTTCCTGGAGACACGGGAAAGATTCAACGAAAATCAGCATGGATTCCGATCAGGTAGATCATGCCTATCACAACTAATAGAGCACTACAACAATATCCTAGATGCATTGGAAGGCAATGACAACTACAATGTTATATACACAGATTTTGCTAAAGCTTTCGATAAATGTGACCATGATATAATAGGACATAAAATTAAAGACATGGGAATAACAGGCAAAGTGGGAAAATGGATCTACAACTTCCTTAGTGATCGTCTGCAGGTCGTCAAAATTCAAGGTATATCATCATCAGAATCGGAAGTACGCAGCTCAGTACCACAAGGGACAGTACTGGCCCCACTCCTGTTCATTATCATAGGAAGAGATAGGAATGTAATGACTCCTCTACTGAAAACCCTGATCATACCCAAATTGGAATACTGCTCGGTCCTAACATGCCCATATAAAAAAGAAAACATTAGACAACTGGAAAGGATCCAGAGAAGCTTCACAGCCAAGATCAACGGGTGCAAAGAACTAAATTATTGGGAGAGGTGACGCGAACTAGACCTACCGTATATTCACTGGAAAGGAGAAGAGAGAGATACACCATTATTTACATTTGGAAAATAATGGAGAAACTAGTCCCTAATCTTACTCTGAACCCTATAACTCCCCAAACAACGGTGGAAAGTAGAAACGGTAGACTGTGTCATATTCCCAATTTAAAGGCGAGAGAGCGAACATCCTTAACCTTGAAAGAAAATAGTTTTGTAGTGAGAGGACTAAAACTGTTCAATCAGCTGCCCAAAGACCTAAGAAACACGAAGGGAGTTGCAGTGGACATCTTCAAAAGAAGATTAGACGCCTGGCTCAGAACAATCCCCTATGAGCCTGGCGTACCTGGCAATGTGAGGTGGAGAGCACAAGAAACCAACTCACTACTTTACCAGGCCAACTCGAGAGGAGTGGCGACAAGCTTGACCTTCGCGAAATGAGGAATCATCGCGCGGAACGTTTGTAAGGGAAAAACTAATGAGATTGTCTTAAAAGGTATACTTCCTCGAATTATCCAACGTAACGAGTTCTACAGCAAGGCGACCTATATTAACAATAACCTAAAGTCACTTTGTCAACAGGAAGCAATACATTGTACATTTTACGAATTTTTGGAGCAGTTTCTACGGCAGGAGGGAATTGTTCCTCGAAGATGGACTTCACCTTAATTACGTTGGAGCTGCGCGTTTAGGAAGACTATTTAGGAAGACTATTTCATAATACTGTTTCTTCTTTTCAGGCTGCCGTAACTCGAAGGTCTCGACGTAATTTCCTTGAAATTCCCTTGCGCACGCGAAGGTATCGCGGTTACAAACAATTTGAAGGTTCTATCCTTAAATGCTCGTAGCCTACGAAATAAAATATCCGAATTTGTTTCTTTAATTGCTTGTAAAGACTATGATTTAATTGCGATAAATGAATCGTGGCTTAGCACTGAAACACGTGACTTTGTAGGGGAGTATGAAATTAGTGGTTATAGATTTTTATTAAAAACAGAATAGGTAGGCGAGGAGGTGGTGTTATGTTGTATATCAAAGATAATATTGCGAACGTTATAGAAGTAAAGCACAGAATTCCAGAACCAAGAGATTCGACTATAGCAGAACTTAAATTGAACGATTTCAAACTTGTTGTTACCGTTATATAGAGGCCCCCTAATCAAACAGCTGATACGGACGAAGCGTTATATCGTGAAATTAAGAGAATAATAGGTAGTGAGCAGGCCTTAGTTATGGGTGACTTTAATTGCGCCAACGTAGATTGCGATACAATGCAGGGAGACTCGGAATGTAATCGTTTAATTAATTTTCTCGATGATAGCTATCTTATTCAAAAGGTTGGGGAACCTACGAGGTTGGACAGTATTTTAGGTTTTGTAATAACTACGGACGATAGGCTAATCACTGATCTTCAAGTAATAGAACCGTTAAGCAATAGCGAACACAATATGGTAGAGTTTGTCCTCTCAGTAAGTCACTCGAAACCAGCTAATTCGACTAAAATTCCTAACTTCCAGCACGCAGACTTTTGTAAATTTAGAAATGAATTGTCACACGTCAATTGGGAAAACGTAATGGGGATCTCGAACGCAAAAATAATGTGGGAATCGTTTGAAACAGTATTTAGGACTATAAATGAGGAATGTGTACCGTACAAATTAAGCGTACGAAAGTAAATAACAAACCCTTGTGGTTTACTTCTAGAGTAGTGGATATTATAAAGAGTAGAGATAGGGCTTATAGGCTACATAAGTGCGATAAAGACAATTTGTGGTTACTAAACAACTACATATCTTTAAAGCAGGGGTTCCCAAATTGTGTTCCGTGGAACACTTCTCACGGTATACAAGTGTTCCGCGGAACACCAATTTGGGAACCCCTGCTCTAAAGCGTGAAGCGAAAAGTGTGATAAAAAAGTCCGAGCGTGATTTTGAAATCTCCATAGCTCGTGACGGCAAAGAATACCCCACGCGATTCTTTCAATACATCAATAATTAATAGGACTCCAGTAAAGAGTGTCTTGGGGCCGTTGGAAAATCCTGACGATGAGCTAGTTTATAAAAACAAGCAAATGGCTACCCTGCTAAACGAATTTTTGACGTCAGTTTTTACAATAGAAGATGTAATGAATATCCTTACGGTCATAGACATAATACCTTTTGACAATGGTAATCCTTTAGATAATATTGAGGTTAGTGAAAGGGAGGTAATGCGCTATAGTGATAGAATGAAAATGCATAAATCACCGGGGCCGGATTCCATATATCCCATACAACTAAAAGAATTAAAAGAAAGCATTGTTGTGCCGCTAACAAAGGTTTTTAATGCGTCTATTTCTGAGCGGTGCGTACCAGATAATTTCAAGTTAGCAAATGTAATACCTATTTTTAAGAAAGGCAGTATAGGTGCAGCGGGAAATTATAGGCCAATTAGTTTAACGTCTGTTGTAGGAAAGCTACTGGAATCAATAATTAGGGATCGTATAGTCCAGTGGTACTCATTGGGCGGCTCGCGAGCGAAATATATACAGCGCATTTGGTTCGCGAGCCGGAAATGAGTACCACTGGTATAGTCGAACACTTGGAATTGCATAACTTGATTAGAAATACGGAGCACGGTTTTAGGCGAAACAAATCTTGCTTAACTAATCTTTTAGAATTTTCTCAAAGCGTGGTTGCGAGGCAGGAAACAGAGTGTGGTCGTTCATGGAGCGGAGTCGTCTTGGGCTAATGTAGCGAGCGGTGTTCTTCAGGGTTCTGAATTGGGCCCCTTGCTTTTTCTTATATTTATTAACGATTAAGATGTCGGCCTAGTCAGTACAGTTTCAAATTTTGCGGACAACACGAAGTTGGGTGGTAGAGCCATTAATAATGAAGATAGACGTAAAATCCAGGAAGATCTGAACAAAATCGTTGATTGTTCAGTCATATGGCAAATGAGATTTAACGTCAACAATTGCAAATTTTACATATAGGTTCGCGTAACGGTAATTTTGCGTATAGTATGTCAGGGAAGGAGTTGGCAACCGTAGAACAGGAAAAAGATTTAGTTATCGTCACTGGTGAATTAAAAGTGGCGAAACAAAGTACAGCAACGGTCAATAAGGTCGAAGTCGTACGAGGATAGGCTTAAGGAGTTAAAATTGATTGCACTCGAGACTAGGAGGCTAAGGGGTGATCTAATCCAGGTTTTCAAAATTATGAATGGGTTTCATAACGTAAATAGAGATAGCTTTTTCGAAATATCACAGTGTAATAGAACTAGAAATAACGGGTGTAAGTTGACAAGTAGAAGGTTCGAGACAGCAGTTGGCAAAATTTTTTTTACGCATAGAATAGTAAATAGCTGGAATAGTTTACCGGTAGAAGTAATTAGTAGCACATCTATAAACATGTTTAAAAATCGATTAGACGCATATGTTCATAGATTGGGTATAGTTTAAGGTAGTAAAATTAAGGTTTTTGTGTTTCGGAACCCAAGTAAAATTGTAGGTCCCCTCCGCCACCACGGAGGACATGCGCAATACACAACTACAACTACAGTTAGGTAGGCCAACCCTGAGTGGATCCTAGGGTCTTTGTTGGTCTGAAACATTATAACATTATAAATATATAGTATATATATATAAATAAATATATATTATATATATATATATATAATATATATATATATCAACACAGTATATAAGTGTGTATATACACACACACACTGTGTGTATATACACTGTGTATATATATATATATATATATATATATATATATATATATATATATATATATGATGAATAAAACCACGAAGGAAAGGAAACACAAAATGGTGCTCAAGCGCTTTCGTCTAATGACATCCTCAGGAACACTGAAGTACATAAAAAGGTTAAGCCTATATATAGCCTATATATATATATAGCCAAAAATTGTACAGATAATTCTCGGACACCCTGTATATACACACTACACAGTGTATATACGGGGCTAAAATAAACCTTAGCCCCCCCCGCCCATGGCCTAAACCAGTGATGGCGAACCTATGACACGCGTGTCAAAGGTGACACGTTGCTGTTTTTTTGTTGACACGCCTAAACTGACATTTCTATCGTCCAAAAGTTAAACAAAAACTATAAAGAATGAAAATCGATCAAATCAAGAGACGTTTTTAATTTCATCTAATTAAATAGGAAATGATTATATATATTTTTTGTAAACATTCAATTCTCTATATTTGATGGCTATTTAATTACATATTACTGTGGTTGGATTTGAATTGAAATAAATTACCATTATAAATAGTATAAAATTAAGCATTAATTTTGGCTGGCAACTCTGAATTATATATTCGTAATTCAGAATTGGCAACCCTGATTTTTTCTTTCTCTGTCTTTAGTCGAGCCATGGCGTCGTTTTACACGGGCATTTTGATTTAATGAGTCTAATTATTAATTAAGTCATTATTAATCACTTGTGTAGTGTTATGTTTCAGTATTAATTAATATTAAGTGTTTGCTGGTGTTAATTATTAGTATTAAGTGTTATTGATATTATTATGTTGGAAAATGAAAATTTATCTCCATCAACATTATTAACTGTGGTACCGTTGAAACTAATTAGGCCTAACGTTAATTCATCGTTTTAATTGTTCTAACATCCATTTGTCACATTAAATATTTGTGTTAACGATTTTGAATTGCTATTGTTTTTTAATATTTCAGCCTTATCATAATGGCGGAATCAGTAAACAAAAAAATAAAATTGTCAAAGAAAGGAAGCGGAAGGAGTTTCCAAGATTGGTGGACTGAAAAATATGGCGTTATTGATACGAACGACAAAGCTCTATTCATCCTGTGTAGTGAAACAGTTGTGAGCAGAACTTGGAATGTGAAAAGGCATTTCGACACTAACCACCAGTGGCTTCTAGAAAAAAGTGAGCAAGAACGTAAAGAATATATATTGCGAATGTTAAAAGATAAATAGTCTCAATCAGACAATTTACTTAAATTTGTAAGTGGGCCTTCAAATTTAGTGTCTGCAAGCTTCATTATTTCATATACTATTGTCCAGCATGGAAACTCACTTAGTGATGGAGATTTCGTTAAGGAAGCTTTTATAAAATGTACACCATTTTTATTTGATGACTTTCAAAATAAAGCAGCTATTATTCAGCGTATTAATGAATTACCAATTAGTAGAAATACTGTTAAAGACAGAGTGATGAAGATGAACTCTGATATAGAAAATCAAGTGAAAAAAGACTTAAATGCATGTGATTTCTTTTCTATTTTTCTCGATGAGACCACCGATACTACGTCATCGGCTCGATTAGCTATTATTGCTAGATATCCCAGTGGCAATACAATGTATGAGGATTACTTAAGTTAGAAAATTTGCCTCTGAATACACCAGGAGCAGATATATGTGAGGTTGTTGTTAGAATGCTTCGTGATAAACAGATAGATATGTCAAAAATAGTGTCAGTTACGACAGATGGTGCCCCAAATATGGTTGGACGAAATGTTGGATTTGTGAAACATTTTACAGAAACTGTTGGTCATCCGCTTGTATGCTTTCACTGTATTATACATCAAGAGGTATTGTGTGCAAAGGTAGGTTTAAAAGAAGTTAATGATGTAATGGCAGTTGTGACAAAAATAGTCAATTTGATAGCTTCACGGGCTTTGCACAAACGAGAATTTATGTCACTGTTAAATGAAGTTGATTCAGTTTATAATGGATTATTTATGTATAATAATATGCGATGGTTAAGTCGCGGTAAGGTACTTGAACGTTTTGTGGAATGCTTAAATGAAATCAGGCTATTTTTAAATATGAAAAATATAGAACAGTTTCTTCAAATAATTGATGTGGCTTGGCTCAGTAGACTTATGTTTTTCACTGATCTGTCATTACATCTGAATGAACTCAGTATTAAATTACGAGGTTTTGGAAAAACTATTGATGTAATGTTTGGCTTGATCAAAGGTTTTGAAAGCAAACTCAACATTTTTAAACGTGACTTGGAAAGTAGAAGTTATAAGTACTTTCATAGGTTGAAGAAACATTTTGATGAAATGAAGTGCCAAGACAGAGACGACTTGGAACAAGCTCGAGAACAATTTGTTGAAATTTTAAACTCTATAATTGAGCAGTTTTCAACAAGCTATCCTGATAAAGCTGTTTTTTCAACAAAATATCCTGATAAAGCTGTTTTTACAAATCTGAAGTTAGATTTGTTTGACTGGTTAGATTTAAATGACTGAAATGCAGTTAGCAGAGTTCCAATCCAGCTCTATTTGGAAGCAAAAGTTTATTGATCTTAGATCTGAGTTAGAAACACTCGAGCGAGACCGCTTGCAGGGATCTGTGAATAATAATTCTGACAATGAAATTCTGAAAGTGTGGAAATGGATCCCGGAAACTTTTGACACTCTTAAAAGACTTGCCAAAGCTATACTGACAATTTTTTCATCAACTTACTCCTGCGAAACTTTGTTCTCAACTTTGAATAACATCAAAACGGACAAGAGAAACAGATTGGTTGATGATGTCAGTGCTGCTTGTGTAGCATTAAAATGTACGAATTACACACCTGCTATAAAAGAGCTTTCTTCAAGAGTACAGCAACAAAGAAGTCACTAAATAACAGGTAAAATTGTAGTTTTTATTTTAAAAATTTTTATTGTCATTTATTTTTATTTTTCCTGTATTGTTCAAATGAGCTAGAATAGATAGTTTTATTATTATAATTGCGATGTTCCTTTGATAACAGTGATCGTTTATGTATGTGACACGCCGGGTCTGTATCGAAGGAGTGACATTTCAAAGGAGTGACATAACAAAGGAGTGACATAAATACCGTAACGAAGGAGTGACATAACAAAGGAGTGACAAATCGGAGATAAAATTCAAAGGAGTATAATTATTAAAATTTTATTTAAAAAAACAAAATTTGTTAGAATTGTTAAAATTAAGATTTTATTTCAAAAACTAGAAACCTAACCTAACCTAACCTAACCTAACCTAACCTAACAGTTGCAAGCCTCTCTTCCCTCTGGATTTGTTCTTTCTTCTTCTTTGTTGGTATTTTCGTGTCACTCCTTTGAATTTTATCTCCGATTTGTCACTCCTTTGTTATGTCACTCCTTTGAATTTTATCTCCGATTTGTCACTCCTTTGTTATGTCACTCCTTCGTTATGTCACTCCTTTGAATAGGACCGGACACGCCACTTGAATATGATCACGAAAATTTTTAATTTTTGACACCCAGGGTTGAAAAGGTTCGCCATCACTGGCCTAAACCATTAGAGGTACAGTAAAACTAAACATACCTTACAAAAGAGAATTAAATCCTGCATTTAATGAAGAAGCAATTAAAACTTGGTGTTCCCGCCATTGGCTTCCAAGACAGCCTGAATTCGCTTTGGGTAGCTTGCCAAAAGTGACGTGAATAGATCTTGATCGTTACGCAAATTTGCTAAAACAGTTTCAGTGTGTTGCGTCATTGTATTCTTCGAAAATCGATTTGCTGCAGGTTCTTGAAACGAGAGACATTCAACCTTGTCCTTTATAACTGATCCAATGTGTTCACAGACGTTCATTCAGGAGAATTTCCTGGCCATTCTTCATTTCCAAAGAAATCGATCTCATGCTTCCGCAACAACTGTTGAGTGGCTAATGCCTTAAAGCAGGGGGCCTTATCGTGCAGAAGTGTGACCTGATCGACATCGATAACATTGCGTTTCTTAGAAAAGGAATGACATGCTGGGATAGAATAATATCACGAAAATACTGTCCATCCCAACTCTGACCATTTGGCTTCAGCACCCACGTGAGCTTCTTTGCAGTGAACAAAACAAACACCAACACAGTCTGGACTTTTTAATAATTCGCGATAATGTTCATTGTCATCGATTTCATCTGGTGTGTTGTGGCCCACATTCGATGGTAGTTAGGCCGACGTGTTACGTAAACAAAAAATTCATCGGAGACAGCTAAATGCATGAAATCATCCACATCCCAATCTTCAAGATAATGGGCAAACCACATTCTGTCATTGATGTTAAGTTGAGTTTTTCTGGCTTGGAAGTTCATGCCAAGGCTTTAAACCTTGCCTATGATGGTACAGTCGATGATCTCACCACTAACGATCTTTCCTCTCAACACTTTGATCTCCCTAGAAAGTTTAGCACAGCTGTTTTTCCGCTTACGTGTACCGCTTTCAATGATGTCCTTTGTTTCTTGAGAGAGTGGCAAATTTGGGCGCCCAGATTTGGTTGTATCCATTTCACATTCATCCAAAGTTTTATTCCAATTTCTTTTGATGAAGTCCTCATTTCTTTGTAACTTTTTGCAACCATGAACGTGTTATAAAGGTGGCTCCAGCATCACGAGCTTCCCGAAATGTTATTGCTCGTATGCGATCTATCACACATTGCCTATCCGAATCACCAATTAATTGAGAAGCCATTATATTATCACTTTATCAGCTAGAGTAATTTTAATACCTGCAATAAATAAAGAATTTTATATATTTTTATAATCACTAAAAACTATTTCGATATAAGTAAACGTGTAAGCTGCAAATGGGGGGGGGCTAAGGTTTTTTGGAACCCCTTATTAGTCGTGGACCGGATGTCAGTTTTTCAACATCTGCGGATGCGGATCTTTAATTTCAATATCTGCGGATGCGGATGCGGATATTTAGTTAATCTATCAATATAATATAGAATTATGAATATATGACATAATTTTTCAAATTTCGTGATATTCCTATTATGGCAGGCAATGCATAAGAATTAAAATTAATATTAATATTTTCATTATGATAAAAATAATAACTTTCTCAAGAGTTTCAGCCACAGAAAATTGAATGAAACAAGTTTCATTCAATTTTCTGTGTTACCAGGTATTTATATTTTGAGGTTTATATATTTGTTTGTTCATTAATAATTAATACTTTACATGAAATGTGCATGACTGGCCCTTATAAACTACTTTATAAGCTAATTTAATTGTAAATTGCATAATTTATTAGAGTTAATATCCGCATAACATCCGCAGTCAGAAGTGCGGATACGGATGTTAAAAATGATCCGGATGCGGATATCCGGTCCACCACTAGTATATATATATATATATATATATATATATATATATATATATATGATAGTCCAAAAAATAAAATTTTGTAATTTTTCACCTCCACATGGTTGCTCCTGCCTCCTGTTCCTATATCTATCAAACATCTCCATGCCAAATTTCAGCCTAATTGAATGATATTTACTGGTCGTTATGAATTTCATTTTACTACTCATATTTTAGTAGATTGATCTTCTGGGTTAAAAAATGAAAAAACAAGGGCAAATACTAGTTGATTTGTTTGAAAACAGATTAAATCTCAAAGAAAACGCTTATTTTTTTAGAAATCAGAATAACTCTTAAAGAAAATAAATTAATTTTTAAAGAACAAAAATGATGTTTGATAGAAAATTAGATTTATCATTCGTTTATAATATACATAATTTATTTTATTTTATTTTTTATTTATTAACCTTTATTAATAATAATAAAATAAATACATTTTTTCAATTTACAATGACATGAATAATTGCGAGGCTCGACTATTTATTTTTTTTTTAATTTGGCCCTTTAGCTTTAGGCTTTACTGGGCTCTTATTAAAAATAAGCAGCTAGTTATTATTAATTAATAATAAAAATAAATCAATAAATAAATAATATTATTAATAGTTAAAACATGTATTACAATATTAAACAATATTAATGGACAATATTAAACAATATTAGTGGACATTAATCCTAGATTTTTGTTCGTATGCCATTATTAATCGGGATTTCAATTTGGTTTTAAACAAATTTACATTCACAATATTTTTTATATCGGCATGCAAGCCATTCCATGGTTTCAATCCAATGAAAATGGGTAGTTTTTGTGATGAAGACAATCTAAATTGAGGTATAACAAGCTTTGATCTATTTCTGGTCTGATACGAGTGGATTTCTTGATGAGTTACAAAATATCTATTTACCCATTGCAAATTAATGATTTTGTTCTTACACTTGTAAATAAAAATAAAATGTTCCAGTTTGGTTATATCGTTGAGCTTTAGTAGGTTTAGCTCTTTAATTAATGCACTAGAGTGATCAAGGAAATCAGCATCAGATAATAACCTTATTGCTCGTTTTTGGATGACAAAGATACCATTTAATGCGTTGTTGACGGAGTTTCCCCAAACAAGGGTGCAGTATGTTATATAAGGAAGAACAAGAGTATGATAAAGAGTCAATAAAACTTGTTTAGGGACTACATTTCGAAGTTTAAACATTATAGCAACGCTCCTTGAAATCTTTTTCGCGATATAATTTACATGATCACTCCATTGCAAATTCTTATCTAGCATTACACCAAGAAATTTTGTTACAGTACACTCCTTTATGGCGATTTCATTAACATTAAGTTCATCAAGATATACATTTCTTTTATTAGTAAACATCATGAAATTTGTTTTACTGGTATTTAGGAAGAGTTTATTGGTGGTCAACCATTTCATTACACTGATGAATTCTGAATGAAATATATTCTTAGCTGTATTAACATCTTTGCAAGAAAAAGAGACAGTTGTATCATCTGCAAACATTATGAAGTTCAGTATATCAGATGAACATGAAAGGTCATTTATATATAATAAAAATAAGAGTGGACCCAGAACTGAGCCCTGTGGCACACCATGTTTGACAAGCGCTTTAGTTGAGCAAACTTTATTTACTGATACAAAATGATATCTATTGGACAAATAACTTTTAAACCAATCACTGATTGCTCCTCTAAAGTCGTAACAATATAATTTATTAAGTAGAATATTATGGTCTATTACATCAAACGCCTTACTCAAATCCATAAATATTGATATCATTATTTCTTTGTTCTCCTTAGCTATATTTACATTTTCCATAAGATTTAAAATAGCCATTTCCGTTATTTTATTATTACGGAAGCCATATTGATTTGGAGATAATAAATTGTAGGATTCTAAATATCGCTGCATTCTACTTTTTACAATTTATTCAAAAACTTTGCTGAACACAGATAATGAACACACCGGCCTGTAATTTGTTGCTAGTGTAGGATCACTCCCTTTAAAAAGGGGTGTTATACAACCAGTTTTTAGCATTGATGGGAATATTCCTTTGGAAATATGATACTTTGATTGATAATTTTAGCCAAAGTTACAGATATCTTATCTTTAACAAGTTTTAATATAGGTACAGGAATGTTATGAATGTTAGTTTTTGTATTTTTTAATTTACCAATAATATTCTGGACCTCAGTAAAAGTAGCAGGAACAAAAGAAAATGAATTTAGTGGGCTGGGTGGCATATATTCTCGAGGTGAGTGATCATTATTTATTAATTGTGAGCGAAGCTTATCCGCTATTGAAGTGAAATGTGCATTTAAAGAGTCTGCAATAGCAGTATCATCAGTAATTTCTTTATTATCAACATTTAAATTTCTCTATTGAATTTTTCTTAATTTGTTTTCCGAAAAGATTGTTTATGGTTGTCCAAGTGTTTTTCATGTCTCCTTTATGTTTGGAAAATTGATTGTTATAATCGTTATATTTTGCTATTTTGATTATTTTAGTTAATTTGTTTCTGTATTGAGTGTATTGTATTTTAGGAATTTGCTCTGCAATTGCAATTTGAATAATTTATCTCTGTTCTTTATTGAAGTGATAATTCCTGGAGTGATCCATGGATTTGCGACACTTTTGGGCGAAACTGTTTTTCTCCTTAAAGGAAAGCAAATATTAAAAATATGGACTAAGGTGTTATAGAAGAACTGAAACATATGATCTGGGTCATTTAAAGGTTCGTCACAGTCAAGTCGAGTATTTTCTACAGCCCCAATAAATTTTCTTTTGTTAACCTCTGAGAATATTCTGTAATCAGTAGTTGTTTTGTCCGCAACCTGAACATTGTTATTGAATATAGCGTAGGTAGGAAAATGATCACTGATGTTAGGGGTTATAATTCCAGAATTTACGAGGGCATTGCTATTTACAAATATATTATCAATCGTAGATTCTGTTATTCGATTGCCATAGCTGCAGACTCGAGTGGGTTTGGTAATAGAATGACTAAGATAGAAAGAATTCATTAAGTTTACTTAGATTAACGCTTCATCACTGACTCCTTCGAAGACGATGAGTAGTCTTGACGATGTTTTGCTACTAATCGGAGGATGAATTGTTTTTGTTCTTCAACCTTCTTCAAAGATGTATTATATGGCTTGATAAGGGCGATACCCCTCTCCGCCGAATCATTGACAACTTTTAGGTTGATCGCTATGCGTCGAAACTCTTGAAAGCAAACATCCTCCGTTCAGGAATTGGGATCGGTGCTCAGGAAGGTATCCTCCGCTGCCTTCCTTCCTTCTTTCTTTAACAGATTGAAGATTCCTATGGTCCTTTTGGTGACCATTTCATATAAATTCAAATCTTCAATGTTTCCTTCAAGCTTCAATCGACGAGTAACAGTGGTATTCTCGTTACGTTGGAGGTTTACGACCATCTTCCGTTTGTTCTCGGCATCGACTCTAGGATCGAAGAATGCAAGGCCGATGAGATGCTTTCCAAGATACCACAGGTGCCGTTGAAGAGCTGTGAGATGCTGCTTTGGAAATGGTCTGATTTGGGTACTTTTGCAAGATTTTAAGAAGCAGAATATCGTTGAAGGGAGCATTGATTCCGACGGGGGCCTCGTTCTAAAATCGTGCGTAGACCAAGGCGATAAACAGAGAGAGCTCGGTGATATTCTCCATCTCACGTGCTGTCAGCTGTAGTTGATGCGTGAACAGATAAAGTTTGAGGACGTAGATGGCCTTGGCTATCCAACGTGCATGGTGAGTTGGTCCTGGAGCGCGGACCTTGACTTCTTTCTCATCACGGCACCCGAGGAAGGTGAAGCAGAGTCGTAGCAATTCCTCGTAGTCATTACGCGATTGTTTAGACTCCAGTGCCTTTGTGAAGTACTGGATCATTTCCTCTCGAAGCTGGAACATCTTTGGATATCTGAATAGGTTGTTTGAAGTCTTCATGAAGGAATCCTTCTGAAATGATGGCCATTTTTTCTGAAAACGTTTAAGAGAGTCATTTCCGGGCCACCTGTAGGTCCAAGAAGTGCGTTGCAGGTGTTTCACAAGACGACTTCAAGGATATGATGTCGATGATCGATCCAGACAAGTTCCCTCCCTACTGCTTTTTCAATCATGGTACAGGCTCCCCTGTGAAGACCAGTATTAGACGCAATTGTGTCAAATACGAGACCTTGGATGTCACCGCGAAGATTCCAGTCATCAATCGTCGAAATGCAAGCCTTGGCCTGTTCTTCTCCTGTAGCTCGTTGTATTTTTGGCACGGCTAGGAGTTTTTCCATCCCATTTCCCGTAACGATTACCGCGGTTCGTTCGGCTGTTTCCTTTGCGCCGCCAATGTCGGGAAGTAGTTTCCCATCCCCCAGTGAAGAAGAAGGGGTCCTTCGACAGAAAACGAAGCTTGATCCTCTTTGGCTGCTGCCTGCCTTGCTTGCCTTCTTGAACGACGGATGGAGCTGCGTGAAAGTCATTGTAGAAATATCATAGCCCAGGGCTTGAGCGACTGATCCAGCAATGAAGACTGCTCCTCGATCGGGAAGGTTGACGCGATCAAGAGCAGCAACCACATCTGGTGATGTGAAGATATTGTTTCGTTTCGGAGGATGAGAATGTACATCTGCTCTTCCGGTCGAAGTCGACGGACGATAATCATCGTCTTCAGCGTTGAATTCTTCAGAGGATGAAGTGGATGTGCTGGATGATGGAAGAGCAGCAGCTCCAGCCTGGAATGTAGCCTCTCTTTCTTTGTACATTAGAGCTTTGTCAGCATCTTTCTCCTGTCGACATCTCTTGCAGTATTCCTTGGCAAAATTAATCTTGTCAGGGCCTGCTATACTGCAGGAAAAAACGTCTTCTCGTTGGATCATCAGGAATTGGCGGTCTTCTTCATTGTCTATCACCTTCAAGGCGTCCTTCGAGGCACCGTCGAAAAGCTCTGAGAGAGTCTCTTGGAACATGCTCTCTTTCACTCTGCAGCTTTGTAGCTGCGTCTTGCGGTTTTTCTTCAATGCAAGGAACTCTTCGTACAGCTGTGACAGCTTCCTAACGCAGGAATCGACTCGCTGTGTAGGAATCCTTGCTCTCTGCCATACTTGCAGGGCCTCTTTGCAGGCCAAGTTGTAGCTCTCTTTCAAAGTCTTGGACTGTTCATGGTGGTGAAACTGAACCAAACGAAGCACATCACCACATGTGAGTAGCCTTGCAGTTGATAACTCGTTGCTGGGCTTTCCTAGAACACACGTTTCTGCAAATGAGCGAGTACTCCTAGCCATAACCTGAAAAATGCTAGAAAATAATGCATTAACCGTTTGCACCAAAGCACAATTATGTAAGTATTAAAGTAAAAAATTGCAAAGTCAAAATAAATAAAGTAAAAAAATTGGTTACAGTGGTTATTGGTTGATGGGTTAGGAAGATAGCCAAATTTTAAAAAATATACTTAAGAATAAGTAAATAATAAACTTCAAGAGACATAAGATATAAATATACTTACAATTTTAATAATTTAATTTAATAGCAACATCCTTACCGGTTATAAATTTGCATATAAAGAACATAATTATATACATATATTTATACTGAACAAATATAATACATATGAATTAATACTTAATATATATGAATTAATAATTATATATATGAATTAATAATTAATATATATGAATTAATACTTACACGAGATACTATTCTAAGCTCTTGAAGTTTGAACGAACTTAAAACCGTCCTCCAAGTTTAAACTTGAAATGATGCATAAGTAAATGATTTGTCTGATTCACAAACAGCATTATACGAGAAATCGAACAATTGCATCATCCTCTGAAAGGTGGGCGGAGTCAATGTGGCGTTACTGCCGCATCCTCTAAAAATTAAGCGGGTAGAAAATGATTAGCTAATTAATTAATTGAAAATGTGAAAATCATAGCGACCGCTTATTAATTATGTACTAAATCGACAGATATTTTGCACAAAATCACTTCACATCTAAAGGAACAAGAGCATGTGGAGAGCATTTTCAACTACAGTATTTTGAAATTTTAGGCCAAATTTTGGACCACCTTAATATATATGCATATAGACACACACACACACACACACACAGTATATATACACACACACACACACACACACATATATATATATATATATATATATATATATATATATACATACTGTATAGCACCATATAACTTTATGCACAAATTTTGAGAACATCTCCCCTTTTCTTTAATGATTTTAAGCATAAACACAGTTTTACCACATCCTGTAGGGCCAGATATAATACATGTGGATGGGCTCGTGAACCTGAATTTTTCTACAGAAGCCATTTCTAACACGTCACACTCCTAAGTGGGTCATTTACAAAATATTACAAATTTTGAGTGCTGTTCCTTATATTCTACAGTCTTGCTTTTCGCTTCTCCCACAGAACCGTGAATGACGGTGAGATACAACAGCCCATCATCGATATTACAGATGACCCCGACGACTTTGGATACCATAATCTTTGATGTGTCTATTGTTAACTTATTTATTACACGTATTTGTAAATATATATACACCTTGAATATTTCGTTTATTAAATAAATCTTGTCTCAATTAGCGTTTCATTTTCTCCATTGTGTGTGTGTGTGTGTGTGTGCACAGGAGAAAATTCTAAGCTCTGCCCAGCGTGTGTACAGGAGAAAGTTCTAAGCTCCGCCCACCTGTATGATTGATCACGAGACTCCTGCTACTACCTGGGCTTCCCTGCGTGCTCAGTTGATCGCAGTAAGCCCTGGACCTCAGACGTGTATTCTCCCGCGTAGACAGAAAATAGTAATGGCTACCTTTAATATTGCGTGTTCGACGTTTATGAAGTGGTATTCGGCAAAGTTTCAAGATGTGGTGGCTACTGAAAAACTCCCTATTCCACCCTCCTTTGATACTTTTAAGGCTACATTGAATCGTGCGAAGGAGCAAGAGTTACAAATACTCTACGGCTATTCTGGTGAGAGCATTGTAGGATTTCGTAATACAAGTGGTCTTGAACTATGTTGTAGGACTAAATTTTATAAAAGCTTACATATACCGTGAAGTAAAAGAAACAACACGTGCAGAAGAGAACAACGGATATGGATAGTGAGTCTTGTTGATGAGTGGTATGACAAGCGATATTATGCCATGTTGCATCATACTGATTTCTCGTACCCTGCGACTGAGAATGTAAATCTTGTCATCATGGAGAATATTAAGTATTTTTATCACTATGTTAATGTATATCATGACGAGGTTTGTAGTGAGGTTGTGGCTAATGCCCTGTGTGAGTTTTTAACAGACTTTAGAGACGAGTATCGCTTGTTAAACAAAAATTAAAAATATGGGCATATGTTCCTCTCAAATCGTGCACCGGATTGTGAAGATGTTTAGTTCGTGAAAATCCCCCTATGCAAAAATGTCTGGTGCGTATTCTGGGGAGTGGGAGTGATAAAACATTAAAACCGTTATTACTACATGTATCGGAAAATTTCTCAAAACACCTACCCAATATAATGGGATACAGTTATTCATGCGGAACAGCGCCGTACACGTTTCATTAGCTTATGGTGTGACTCACTCCTCCTGTCGAGCTGATCCGTTGCATGTGGCTCAAAGTCATCTCAGAGCTTGAACCGAGTGGACGTGCGCTCCTTGAATACGATGGAACTTCCTTTGAGCAGTATTCTCAACGCCGTGTAAGATGTGTCCTTGACGAAGTCGTTGCGCGTGTTCAGGCGTAAATCCGGTGCCGTTAACTATGTACTGGAAACGGATTGTAGACAAACAAACAAACGGAATGTTGTTTATTTAAGTGTTGAGGAGATTTATAGATAGTTGAGAAGTGGAGTGAGGATCGTTATAAAATTCCTACAGGTGTAGGTACAAGAAGAGAGCAGATTAGTGACACTCCCTCATATGTCGTTGTTTGTACGTTGTGTATAAATAACGATCGGCCATGCATTGATATACGGCTGATGTGGAAGAATGCTTCTGATAATAACGCTCTTGTCCCAACGCGAAACTGTTTCATCCTCGACAGAATGTTTGAAATGGTCGGATTCCGCAAGCTGAAGCCTATATTAGACGCGCGTGTAATGGATATGCTTTATTTTGATACGGTTCTTGAATACGCATACACCGCTCTGCTCGATGGGTTTACCGAGTGTAGGACTAAACAAGGTGAGAATGGTCTAGAGCTGGATACTTATTTAAAAAGTTTAGACTCTTTGAAATATCATGGACTTTGGTACATTGGTACAAAGCACTTGAACGGTACAGGGCTGAGCTCACCTACACCGTTCACCCTGAAGAACTATTTCTTTATATAATGAGCAGTTGTCGTAACGATTTAGAAAATTATTTCAACTGTCGCTATGCAGTGTGAAGAAGAGTTCACGATTGAAAGCTCGGGTCGGTAGAATTAAACCCTCGATTGGAAAGGTGTGTTTATAAACTTGTATTTGACGTTGTGGCTAACGATGACCTCTTTGTGCGTGCTTTTGACTGTGTTCTAACCGTATTTAAAGGTAACTTGCCAACCGGATGTAAAGTGGGCACAAAAATAGTACTGAAGGATATGAAGGCCATTTATATAGAGTGCATATTTCCCTATACCTTGAGCGGTGAAATAATATTAAACCGCGTATACTGCGTAATGCAAAGCAATAACAATGTGATTGTACACTCGATTACGTGTGAGTTTAGTGTATTGCGCAGTAAAACAAAGTGAATGTATTTATTTTCAATATATTTAACATAATTGTGTGTATATATATATATATATATATATAAATATATTATATATATATATATTTCGCCTGTACGGTTATATTGATGGCTATACGTTTTGTATTTCTTATTTTTTATTTTTAGATTTTGTGCAGTAGAAGATAAAGTGTATGTATTTATTTTCAATATATTTAACATAATTGTGTGTATATATATATATTTCTCCTGTACTGTTATATCGATGGTTATACGTTTTGTATTTCTTATTTTTAATTTTTTCGATTTTGTGCAGTAGAAGATAAAGTGTATGTATTTATTTTCGATATATTTAATTATTTAATATAATTGTGTATATATATATATATTTCTCCTGTACTGTTATATTGATGGTTATATTTTTTAATTATATAAACATTCCTCGTTCATATTCCTTATATTATTATTATTTTTTAATTTTTTTTATCATTCCAATGTATATTTATTTTCTATATATTTACAATATTTCGTCTGAATAAAAAGAATGATGTAATGGTGTTTTATTTAATTCTTTTGGTTGTAAACGATAATTAATCATACCAAATGGCTGGTTACGCCTTTTAAACCGACTGACGGATTTCTAAGCCAACCGTCAAGAATATATGCTTTAATTAAATAAATAGCACAATCTGGCAGCTCAACCTGAACAAGCCATTTACGCCTTCTAAGCCAACTGGCGGAATTCTAAGCCAACTGTCAATAATATATGCTTTAATTAAATAAATAGCACAATCTGGCAAATCAACCTGTACAAGCCATTTACGTCTTCTAAGCCAACTGACGGATTAAGCCAACTGGCGGATTAAGCCAACTGGCTGATTTACAACTAATAAAACAGCGGTCGCTCGGCTGAACTCTTAATATACACTTGGCTCCTGCCAGGTGAACACCTCTCTTCCTCTCCTTCTCCTCTATTTTTCTTGGGAGATAACTTCGCCTCCAAGTTTCATAACCCTTTGTTGCACCTGCAACATTCCCCTCTCCCCCTTGGCAACATTGGACTGTTGCATAACCCCTCCTCACTGCAAACCCCCACCCCTTCATTGCATACCCCCTTTGCAACATTGATCATTATCTCTGCAACATTCTTGCACTCGTCCATTTTGTGCCCATACTACTCATCGCGGCTAAGAAAGAATGATTCAAGGCAGTCAGTAAGAGACGGGGAATTGAGACGAAAAGCCTTTGATTCCACACGGTCATCTCGAGCTGTGTGGGTTGAGTCACCCAACACATGAGAAGCGTACTCTCTACAGGGGCGGACAAGACCCCTGTACAGAGACAGCAACTGAGTTGGGGTGAAGAAACTGTGGAGCCGGTACGGCACATCTAACCTCTTGAAGCTGTTTTAGAAAGAGTGTATATGTAATCTTTCCAGGAAAGATCAGGAGGAAAGGAAACACTAAGAATGTTAAGACGAGCGAAAGGAATGAATTTTGTATTGTTGAAGGAAGGTAAGGGGATATTTGTATGGAAGATTGTGACGAGTAGACAGATGGAGGAACTGGGTTTTTGAGGCCACAAGATTTTGTCTGCCCCAATCAGAAATAGTAAAAAGATTAGAGGTCAGGTGCGCCATAGCCTTCTCACGCCAAGTATGGAGTGACTGTTGAGAGGGAGGTTTTGTGAAGCAAGTGGTGAAGTGAAGAGTGGAATCATCAGCATAGGAGTGGATAGGACAGGAAGTGCGACTTAATAAATCATTGATAAATAAAAGGAAAAGAGTGGGTGACAGGACAGAGCCCTGAGAAACACCTCTGTTGATAGCTTTAGGAGAAGAACAGTGGCACTCTACAACCGCAGCTATTGATCGGCCAGAGAGAAAATCAGAGATAAAGGCACAAACAGAGGGATAGAACCCGAAGGAGGGCAATGTGCAAATTAAGGATTTGTGCCAGACTGTATGAAAAGCTTTTTATATGTCTAGCGCTATAGCAAAGGTTTCACCAAAATAGCAAAAGGAGGATGACTAAGAGTCAGAGAGATATGTAAGATTGTCAGTGGAGCTTCCTTTGCGGGACCCATACTGACGATGTAAAAAAAGATTGTGAGGAGAGAGTTGTTTAAGAATCTTCTACTTAAGGATAGGTTTAAAAAATTCAGAAGGGCAAGCAATCAAGGCAATTGGAAGATAGTTGAGAGCGCTCTTCTTTGAGACATGCTGAATGGGAGCGAACTTCCACGGGGAAGGAAATGAAACCGGATGAAAGACAAAGACGAAAGAGTTTACCTCGGCAGGATGTCAGCACAGAATCACAGTTCTTGAGAACAACAGTAGGGACACCATCAGGACCGTACGCTTTCCTAGAGTTGAGCCCAGAAAGGAGAGAAAAAACATCTTTGCAAGGGATTCTAATTTCAGACCATAATTGAGTCAGAGGGGGTAGATGATAGAGGAACAGCACTGGAATCGTCCATGGTTGAGTTCGACGCGAAAGTTTGAACGAAGAGCTCAAGTTTATCAGAAGAAAGCACGGCAACTGAGCCGTCAGAATGAAAAAGAGGAGGGAGAGGAGAAGTAAAGGTGCTGGAGAGGATTTTGGTTAGGTACCAGAAAGAGCAAGAAGAATTAGAATTAGATAGGTTTTCAAATTTTTGTCTGATGAAGGAATTTTTGGTAAGTCAAAGAACAGATTTTGCAAGATTTTGGGCAGGAATATAAGCTGAGTGAGAATGAGGAGTTAGACGACGGTACCTTCTGAAACACTTCTCTGTTGCGGATAGCATAAGAGCAAGTAAAGTTAACACAAGGTTTTTGCATTAGTAGTAGGAGTAGAATATGGAATGTACTCCTTCATGCCCGACAGAATCACCTCCGTGATGTCCTCAGCAGGAGAAGAAGAGAAGAATTTCCATGGAATGATTACTGCTTCGGTGGCTCCGATGCCGAAGGGCCTCCCAATCAGCGGCGCCAACGTGCCAAAGGCGTCTACTCTTGGGAGGATCCAAAGGCCGGATTAGAGCGATAGTACAGGAAACAGATATAAGATTGTGATCGGTGGAGCCCAACGGAGAAGAAAGTTTCACAGAGTAAGAAGAAGGATGAGAGGTAAGAAATAAATCCAGAATGTTGGGCCTATCTCCAAGGCGATCGGGAACACAAGTAGGGTGCTGTACAATCTGCTCTAGGTCATTTAGGATAGAAAAGTTGTCAGCTAGTTCGCCAGGGATGTTAGTGAAATGGGAGGAAAGCCAAAGGTGGTGGTGAACATTGAAATTTTCTAAAATGGAGATTTCAGCAAAGGGAGAGCGGGATAGAATGTATTCCACTTTGGAAGTAAGGTAATCAAAGAATTTTGGATAGTCAGTAGAATTAGGAGAAAGTTAAACAGCGCAGATGATTTAGTTTGAGATTGGCATGTAAGTCGTAGCCAGAGGGTATAGAATTCGAAAGATTTGAGTTCGGGAATACGAGAACAAGTTAGGCCATTATGTACATATTCGCAACATCCACCTTTGGTGTGAAATTGAGTATAGAGAAAGTAAGAGGGTATAGAAAAGGGGTTGCTGTCAGTCGTCCCAGACACTGAATTTCAGTGAGGAAAAGAAGATGAGGTTTAGAAGAGGAGAGGTGGTATTCAACAGATTAAAAATTTGAGAAAAGGCCACGAATGTTGCAGAAATTAATGAAAAGTGAATTAGGCAGAGGCCCAGAACATCTCGAATGGGCGGTAGCAGATCCAGCCCCCCTGCCCGGGTCTGCATTCCCAGTATCGGCACGGGGGAGCCAGAAGTGGGGACATTTATGATCCCTTCCGCAGCGGACTCCGAGGCTCTTGAAGTTGATGCCATTTTTTTTTAAAATTTTGAGAAGATGTAGTGTGTAAAATGCATGAATATGTAGTGAGGAATAGGGAGAGAAGTGCATGTTTGAGAGGACATATATATATATATATATATATATATATATATAATATATATATAATGAAAATAACCACGAAGGAAAATTAAAACAGGAAATAGTGCAAAAACGTTTTCGTCTAATGACATCCTCAGGAACACTGAGATTAATAACAAGATTGAGACTATAGCTATGTAGATCACAAAGAAAAAACAAAAATAATATGACTGATGCAGAAAGTAATTTTGGAGGAGCATACAATTTATATGAAATAGCTACCAGCGTTTCAGTGTTATATATATATATATATATATATATATATATATATATATATATATATATATATATATATATATATATAAACGCTAAAATGCTGGTAGCTATTCCACGTAAATTGTATATAATATATATATATATATATATATATATATATATATATATACACACACAGCGTATACGCTGCTACTTGTAAATATTACTATAAACAAGTTGCAACCCGTTTTCAATAAAAGATTACATAGGCCTATGATGTATATACAATTCAGTCATAAATCGAGTGCAGTTACAAATTATATTCTGAAAATTTCCAATGTCTTGCACCGAATATATAATGTGGCACATTTATCGTTTATTTCTTTAATTTTAAGATTACCTCATTTTTTCACTTGTAATAGATATTAGTCTATTATTATTAGTAAAATAACCATGCATTGTTTACCATTTTCTATTATTTCAGAGAATACCTCAATTTTCTTTGTAATGATAGAAATTAATCGAATGCAATTTGAGTCTCAATATTAAACCACCAAATTTGGTGTTTACCTCTTTATTTTATTTCCATTTTTTCTATTAATTTTTATATTTTTTATCATAAAAATTTAAATGAATCTCAAAGATTTTGGCTGAAAATTTCTCTTGCTTCCCAACGGCATATTCACATGAAAATACTGTACTTTGATTAGAATACTTGCCATTAAATACAAAATGAAAACTAAATGTCAATATTCTGTAAATTTGTGAAGGGGACGTTTCGCTTGAAATATTTTACACTTTATGCAGTATTTTTTTTCTGAATAAAATTGTTTGTTTGTTTGTAAAGTAAAAGAAGCGCATATCCAGCCTATGTTTTTCAGGTTTTATTCTGTAGTGTTATAAACAAACTGAGAGAAGACTATTATATAATGCTAGCTCTCCCTATTTTCACGTCTTCAAATTCAACAGTTTTCGAAGGCTTCAAATAATAAATTTATCTATCTGTGTGTGTATATATAATTTCCTAAAAGAATACATGTCTGATCTATCTAGTTACCAGAAATTGTCAATGATGTAGGGAAAAAAAGTTATTTTTTATTCCGAATCCCAAAACTAACATGAATTGATCTGAAATTAAAATTTATTTAAATTTATCTTCTATGATGATATATTCCATGCATTAAAAGTGACATTAAACGATGAGAAGAAAGGGGAAGTTGATTCTGAATAAGTTTGCTTCTGAGATTACTTAACTGATTCCAGGTCTATTCATTTCATGGAAAAGATTTGAAAATTAAGTGTTCATTTAAATCCGTATAGGAAATGGTATTAGGAATAATATTAATTACATAGTTAAATTAAAATACTTTACAGGTACTATAGGATAGGGCGGAAATTAGTTGGTTGTATATATAAAAAGCTTATATGATACAACTCAGAATGGTCCTCCGAGATAACATTATGTAATGCGCGGACTGTGCATGGAACAAGGAACACTTCTAGGATATAAAATCCACTATAGTCCGAATAAGTAATGGTGAATGGCAACTACTAAAGTTTCTCTTTTTCATGATGGAAGCCCAACGCGGACAACGGGTCACTAGCAAAGAGGGCCCCCAAAATATAGTTTCCCTCACCAGCTATCTGCTAAGCAGATAGGACCCAGCTTTGGGACATGGTCTAGGGTTTAAAGCTACCCTAAACAACTACATTCAGAACCTCAATATAGGCCTATGCAAGAAACTAGATGCATTTACGTCGGACTGAGTTCACATCAAAGAAAAAGGGTAATTATTGTATTTTTAATCAAAGTCCAAAACTTAAACCTCAACCGGCAACTTTGAGCGTCCACTTTTCGAGACACTTAACACTCAGAAAAGTGGACGCTCAAAGTTGCCGGTTAAGATTTAAGTTTTGGATGCAAGGCATTTCTTGCGTATATTGAGGTTCTGAATGTGGTTGGCTAGGTTAGCTTTAAACATTAGACCCTGTCCCAAAGCTAGGTCCTATCTGCTGCAGGTGAGGGAAGCTATATTTTGGGGTCCCTTTGCTAATAACCCTTTGCCCCCCCATTGGGCTTTCATCATGAAAAAGATAAACTTCAGTATTTGCCATTTACTACTACTATTCGAACCATAGTGGACTTACGGTAATATCTTAGAAGGGTTCTTTGTTCCGTGCGCACTCTGTGTATTACAAAGCCTTATATATACAGGGTGGGAGAAAAGTCTTTAAGGATTTTATACAAACAACTACTTAGTTAACAACATTATACAAATAAGTGTTCAAATGATGAAACAAATCAAGCAAAAAGTCGAAAAGAATTTTCTTCATACAAATATTTTGTTAAATTATAATTTAATTTTCACAGAGTTCTCCATCCGCTATCATACATTTGTGGATTCTCTCTGTGAAACTCTTCATTATTCATTAGTAGTATGACCGCAAAAGGAGAGAGTGCAGAGCAATTGCAATGTTGATCAAATGAGTGCCAGTGCCACCCAGCCCATCCCTCTTCTTGCAAGGTGCCAACCCCTAGGGTACCATAAAAAGGGGGGTAGAATCCCCCCAGAAAGCTGGGGGTGTCTACCTAACCTCTTTGGGGGGATAAGGTGGAATGGCCTCACCCCCCGAAGGGGGTATACCTAACCTAAGAGAGAGGAGGAAGAGGGGAGAGAGAGAGAGAGAGAGAGAGAGAGGAACAGACGATCCAGCGTCTGCGAGATGCAGAAGCTAAATGAAAGCTCAGGGTAGCATCACTTGGCTTAGAACTCAAAATCCGCCAGTTGGCTTAATCCGCCAGTTGGCTTAGAAGGCAGGTATATATATATATATATATATATATATACAGAGTGTTTGAAAACTTTCTGTACAAATTGTAATGGGGGATAGGCAACACCAAGACAAACCCTTTTCGTCTATAAGTGTATGTCCGCTGACGTCACCATTCGGCGCGAGAGGGCGCCGCTGCAATTGGCTAAAAGGTGAACTGGGCTAGACTCGCGCTTGCCGCGGGCATTCTTAAATCGGACGTAGTACGCGTAACATGGAGCGCTTCACGACTGCTGAGATGACTGACATGCATATGGTGTATGGGGCTGCCAATGGAAACGGAAGAGCTGCTGTGAGGTTGTACCGACAGCGCTTCCCAAACAGACGTGTGCCAAACCACCAAACGTTTGCGCATTTGCATCGGCGACTGCGAGAAACTGGAACATTCCATGCAAACATGAATGACACTTGTCGGGAGAGAAACGTGCGCACTCCTGACATGGAAGAAGAAATCCTACGGCGATTTGAGGACAATCCAAGCGCAAGCACGCGAGGTGTTGCACGTATCCTCGGTGTGAACCACGACCTGGTCTGGAGAGTGTTGCACGAGCAGCAGTTACATCCGTTTCATCGTCAGAGAGTCCAGGCATTACAACCTCGGGATTACCCTCTTCGTGTGGAATTCGCACGCTGGTTTCTGCAGCAGACAGCGGTGCAGCCTAATTTTCCGGCTTATATGCTGTTCTCAGATGAGGCCTGTTTCAAACGTGAGGGTGTGTTTAACATGCACAATTCTCACGTGTGGGCGCACGCAAATCCACATGCTACACGGGTGCATGCTCATCAAGAACGGTTCGCCGTCAATGTTTGGGCGGGTATCGTCCATGGCAAGTTGATTGGGCCGTACCTGCTGCCTGCCCGACTCGACGTCAGGAGTGCGCGTCAGGAGTGTCATGCATGTTTGCATGGAATGTTCCAGTTTCTCGCAGTCGCCGATGCAAATGCGCAAACGTTTGGTGGTTTGGCACAAGTCTGTTTGGGAAGCGCTGTCGGTACAACCTCACAGCAGCTCTTCCGTTTCCATTGGCAGCCCCATACACCATATGCATGTCAGCCATCTCAACAGTCGTGAAGCGCTCCATGTTACGCGTACTACGTCCGATTTAAGAATGCCCGCGGCAAGCGCGAGTCTAGCCCACTTCACCTTTTAGCCAATTGCAGCGGCGCCCTCTCGCGCCGAATGGTGACGCCAGCGGACATACACTTATAGACGAAAAGGGTTTGTCTTGGTGTTGCCTGTCCCCCATTACAATTTGTACAGAAAGTTTTCAAACACCCTGTATATATATAGAACTTTTCAGCTGCCAGATTGCGCTATTCAGATATTCTTGACAATTGGCTTAGAAATCTGTCAGTCGACTTAGAAGGCGAAACCAGCTATTTGGTATATATATATATATATATATATATATATATATATATATATATATATATATCGTTTATATCGTTCATGTGATCAGTCTTTCCTTGTGAACAGACGTGTTTTATCGAGTGTCCAGTGTTATCAATTGAATAAGTGGTTTTCGTTGAGGTGTCTTTAAAAAAAAAATAGTGTTTGGTGCATTCTTAACTAAATTACTTCGTGTTACTAATCATTCATTAACGAATATATTTCATCTATTGATTTTATTCAGTACTATATTATTTGATTAAAATAAGGATAGTGCACGTGGCTTGCTTTGTTTGTTTTTCAAATCTATCAGAAAATGAGGAGTCATAAGGTTCATTTTCCCTTCCTTCGAGAGGTCAGATAGAGTGTGGTCACACACCGTGGGAAAAAAGGAAAAAAGTCGGTCGAATCGCGGACAGAAAAGTACTACTAATTCTCTTTCTTTTACAGATCTTTCGTCGGTAGCTTAATTATATATTCATTTAGTATAAATTTGTGTTACAAGAATCTGTTTCTGCGTTTCAGGAACATTTTTGCGGGTTTGCTCAGGTGACAGCGCAATAAGCACGCGGTAGACCTACGTTGTAATTATTAATTTCCAAGCGCTCGTTTTTTCGTTTTTTGTTTTTTAACTAATTAAGAGCATGGCACCCCCGTCAACTACTTGCAGTCGCTATGAAGGGAAATTTACCGCTTACGCGTTTACAATGGCTAATAATGAACAGTTAGTTTGCAGGTGGTGCTCAAGCATGGAAGTGCTGAGGAACGAGTTAGAACGTGAGAGGGAGGCCAGAGTGAGGCTTGAAGAAAGCGTGATGCTCCTGACGGCAAAATTAGAATCCCTTGAGACTCCAGTTACGACCCCTCCTGACTCAGTTTTTACTAATAACATAAATAGTACTAATATCCCTCTCACTTCCCCTAGTTCCCAACCCTTTGTTCGAGTGCGTAATGGAGCACCATTGAGAAAACCTAAGACTCGTCTACCAGTAATAACAAACAATACGTTTTCTGTTTTAGGTTTCGAAGATGCTGATGAACCGGAAATACGACTCGTTGGCGATTCCCTTGTTCGAGGGCAGCTCGAGGAATTCTGTCGGGGAAACTCCCGTCGTAGGCGCCGTTACTGCTACCCTGGTGCAAGGGTGGAGGATATAACTAATACTGTTGACCATTTTACAGACGGTACCGCCGAGGACACAACGTATGTTATTCATGTCGGTACTAATAACGTTTTAAATTCTAGATCGGAAGAACTGCTGGCTAGGTACAGGAACTTACTAGAGCGATTAAAGTAAAAAACTAATAAGATTGTTTTAACAGGTATACTTCCTCGAATTATCCAACGTAACGATTTCTACAGCAAGGCGACCTATATTAACAATAACCTAAAGTCTCTTTGCCAACAGGAAGGAATGCATTTTGCGAATTTTTGGAAGTTTCTACGGCAGGAGGGACTTGGTCCTCGGAGATGGACTTCATCTTAATGACGTTGGAGCTGCGCGTTTAGGAAGACTATTCCATAATACTGTCTCTTCTTTTCAGGCTGCCGTAACTCGAACGGTCCCAGCGTAAATTCCACAAATTTCCCTTGCGCTCGCGAAAGTGTCGCAATTACGAACAATTTGAGGGTTCTATCCTTAAATGCTCGTAGCATACGAAATAAAATAAACGAATTTTTTCTTTAATTGCTTGTAAAGACTATGATTTAATTGCGATAAATGAATCGTCGCCTAGCACTGAAACACGTGACTTTGTACGGGAGTATCAAATTAGAGGTTATAGACTTTTTGTTAAAAACAGAATAGGTAGGCGAGGAGGCGGTATGTTGTATATCAAAGATAATATTGCGAACGTTATAGAAGTAAAGCACACAATTACAGAACCAATTGATTCGACTATAGTAGAACTGAAATTGAACGATTTCAAACTTGTTGCGGTTATATATAGGCCCCCTAATCAAACAGCTGATACGAACGAAGCGTTATATCGTGAACTAAAGAGAATAATAGGTAGTGAGCAGGCTTTAGTTATGGGTTACTTTAATTGCGCCAACGTGAATTACGCAAAGGTGGGCAGTTGCGCCGCAAAAAGTTGCGGCGCAACTTGCGGCGCAACATTTTTGGTTGCGCTTGCGCTTGCGGCGCAACTTTTTGAAAAGGGTTGCGCTTGCGCGTGCGGCGCAACTATTTCAGCAGAGTTGCGGTTGCGGTTGCGGCGCTACAAAAATCGTTGCGCGTGCCCACCACTGGAATTACGATACAGTGCAGGGAGACGCGGAAGGTAATCGTTTAGTTAATTTTCTCGAGAATAGCTTTCTTATTCAAAAGGTTGGGGAACCTACGAGGTTGGACAGTATTTTAGATTTAGTAATAACTACGGATGATAGGCTAATTACTGATCTTCAAGTAATAGAACCGTTAAGCAATAGCGATCACAATATGGTAGATTTGTCCTCTCACTAAGTCACTCGAAACCAGCTAACTCGACTAAAATTCCTAACTTCCAGCACGCAGGGTTTTGTAAATTTCGAAATAAATTGTCACACGTCAATTGAGAAAACGTAATTGGGAACTCCAACGCAAAAGTAATATGGGAATCGTTTGAAACAGCATTTAGGACTATAAATGAGGAATGTGTACCGTACAAAATTAAGCGTGCGAAAGTAAATAACAAGCCCTTGTGGTTTACTTCTAGAGTAGTGGATATTATATGGAGTAGAGATAGGGCTTATAGGCTACATAAGTGCGATAAAGACAATTTGTGGTTACGAAACAACTACATATCTCTAAGGCGTGAAGCGAAAAGTGTGATAAAAAAGTCCAAGCGCGAATTTGATAGATCCATAGCTCGTGACGGTAAAGAAAACCCCAAGCGATTCTTTCAATACGTCAACAATAGAAATCCAGTAAAAAGTGTTTTGGGGCCGTTGAAAAATGTTAACGGAGATCTAGTTTCTGAAAACAAGGAAATGGCTACCTTGCTAAACGAATTCTTTACGTCAGTTTTTACTATAGAAGATGTAACGAACATCCCTACGGTCATAGACATAATACCTTTTGATAATGGTAATATTTTGGATAATATTATGGTTAGTGAAGGGGAAGTAATGCGCTATATTGATAAAATGAAAACGCGTAAATCACCGGGACCAGATTCCATATATCCCATACAACTAAAAGAATTAAAAGATAGCATTGTTGTGCCGCTAACAAAGATTTTTAATGCGTCTATTACTGATGGGTGCTTACCAGATAATTTCAAGTTAGCAAACGTAACACCTATCTTTAAGAAAGGCGATAAAGGTGCGGCGGGAAATTATAGGCCAATCAGTGTAACGTCTGTTGTAGGTAAGCTACTGGAATCAATAATTAGGGATCGTATAGTCGAACACTTAGAATTGCATAACTTAGTTAGAAATACGCAGCACGGTTTTAGGCGAAACAAATCTTGCTTAACTAATCTTTTAGAATTTTTTCAAAGCGTGGTTGATGTTTACGATAGTCATCGGGCGGTTGATGTAGTGTATTTAGATTTTCAAAAAGCGTTTGACACCGTACCGCACAAACGACTCATTGAGAAAACTAAGGCTTGTGGAATCAGGGGTGTAGTAATAAATTGGATAGAAGAGTGGTTGCGAGGTAGGAAACAGAGGGTGGTCGTTGATAGAGCGGTCGTGTTGGGCTAATTTAGCGAGTGGCGTTCCTCAGGGTTCTGTATTGGGCCCCTTGCTTTTTCTTATATATATTACCGATTTAGATGTCAGCCTAGTCAGTACAGTTTCAAAGTTTGCGGATGACACGAAGTGGGTGGTAGGGCGATTAATGACGAAGATAGAGGTAAAATCCAGAATGATCTGAATAAAATCGTAGATTGATCAGTCACATGGCAAATGAGATTTAACGTCGATAAGTGCAAAATTTTACATATAGGTTCGCGTAACGGTAATTTTTGGTATTGTATGTCAGGGAAAGAGTTGATAAGCGTAGAGCAGGAAAAAGATTTAGGAGTTATCGTCACTGGTGATTTAAAAGTAGCGAAACAAAGTACAGCAGCGATCAATAAAGCGAACAAAGTGTTAGGTTTTATAGCTCGGAATTTTGAGTTCAAATCGCGCGATATTATAGTTCCTCTTTATAAATCATTAGTTAGACCCCATTTGGAGTACGCGATCCAATTTTGGAATCCGCGTATGCGCAAAGATATAGACAAACTCGAAAGAGTTCAAAGACGAGCAACCAAGATGATTCCGTCGCTTAGGTCAAACTCGTACGAGGATAGGCTTAAAGAATTAAAATTGACTACACTCGAGACTAGGAGGCTAAGGGGTGATCTAATCCAGGTTTTCAAAATTATGAATGGGTTCGATAACGTAGACAGAGATAGCTTTTTCGAAATATCTCAATATAATAGGACTAGAAATAACGGGTGTAAGTTGACAAGTAGAAGGTTCGAGACAGCAGTTGCCAAAAACTTTTTTACGCATAGAATAGTAAATAGGTGGAATAGTTTGCCGGTAGAAGTAATTAGTAGCACGCCTATAAACATGCTTAAAAATCGATTAGACGCATATGTTGATAGATTGGGTATAGTTTAAGGTAGTAAAATTAAGGGTTGGATAAGATAGATTTTGACTCTCTTTTCATTAAAGATCACAATAACCAGGCTAGAGGTCATAGTATGAAATTATTTAAGCCTAGATGTAGAACAAATTTAAGAAAATATAGTTTTACAAATGTTGTGGGATATAGGGAGGCAGCATCTTGGGTTAGGGGATACTCTCTGTCCTTACACACCCCATTTAAAGAGATTCCTCTGCCGAGCGGTGTCCCCCCACAGTACTGTGAGGTATTGAAAAACTCATGATCTTCACTTACCCCACAAACACCTTTAAATGGGAGACCCAAAATGGGTGCACACACATTTCTACATTACTGTACAGTCTTCACAGCCACACCTACACTTTTCCTCCTAAGTATATGTATTGTAATGTATATGGTTGTAAATTGATCTGGACCGTGACTTATTTTTGGTTGGCAAGGTACTGGTATTGATGGATACCGTAATGAAATTGACTGGATTCTTTGGATCTGATATATTTGCATGTCGATTATAAGTAGATATAGAGTGTAACATATTTGTGGGTAGTGGTCTATTATGACTTGATCCTCTGGATCCAGAGATTCTATCTTTAGTTTTAGATTGATAATTAATTAGTTTTAAACTGATAATTATTTAGTTTTGTAAAAATTGGTTGTTGCCAATGTACAGGCAGTTTTTACATGGTGGAGCCACCTCGATGGGCCGAAGTGGCCCCTAGTGTGCCCACTATAAAAATTTCTTATGTTCTTATGTTCTTTGTGGTTCGGAACCCACGTAAAATTGTAGGTCCCCCCCGCCACCACGGAGGACATGCACAATACACAATTACGAACACAGTTAGGTAGACCAGCCACGAGTGGATCCTAGGGTCTTTGTTGGTCTGAAACATTATAACATATATACAACCAAAAGAAATAAATAAAACACCATTACATCACTCTGTTTATTTAAACGAGTTAAGGGAAAATAATTCATGAAATATATAGGAAATAAATATACATTAAAAAATAATATACAGCAAAAATACACACATTAAAGGAAGGATATATATATATATATATATATATATATATATATTATATATATATATATTCTTAAATAATAATATTAGTACAGGATAAAACTATATAACCATTTAATATATGTACGAACAGATACGCCCTTTTATATATATATATATATATATATATATATATATATATATATAAGTTATATATATATAAACACCAAAACTTATATAAAAAATAATAATAGTACAGGATAAAACTATATACCCATTAATATATATATATATATATATATATATATATATATATATATATATATATATATATTAGTGATGGGACGATTGTCATATTTCATACAATCGCTGTTGCGATTGCGATTGCGATTGTCAGAATTTGAAAATCGCGCGATTGCGATTGCGATTGCGATGTTTTAGCTTTAGCCTCACATAACGCTCATTTATGCTTTAAATATACCTAAACGCGTTACCTACCATAGGGTTAGCTTGATTTTTTAACATTCCAATTTTACATAGATCAAATAAAGAGGTGTACTTATTGTTATTACCAAACCAATTTTTTATTCTGTTTTCAACTAATTCGCAACCCGTTTTCATTTCTGTTTTTGACGTATTTATTATTTATTTATTATTCCGTATTGTTGTTAGCTAAACTTTCCTTTAAGTACGCATGAAAGAGCAGCTTTCATAGCAACTTTTGTAGAGATTTAAATCTTTTGTTCACAATCGCAACAATCGCACTCATTAAATGCGATTGCAATTGCGATTGCGATTGTAAAAAATGTGCGATTGTATCGCGATTGCGATTGCGATTGCGATGCATCGTCCCATCACTAATATATATATATATAAAGGGTGATCCAGAGAAATGGGACCCAAAAGAAACCCCTGTATCTCTTAAAGTATAAGTCCTTTTATAAAACCATACGCATCATTCGAAAGAGGATAGTTACAAGTTTGTACAGGATTGTATAGGTTTTGACAGTACAAGACAAGATAAGATACAAAACAAAATAAAAGTGTTAGTTAAAACTAACCCTTCAAGATGACTGCATGGACTGTGGAACAGCTGCGTTTCATAACTGAGCAATATTATGAGCATGGAAGAAGTGTAGTTTCAGCTCAAAGATCTTTCAAGACAAATTTTCAGATGTCAAAATCACCTTCTAAGAGCTGAAACTACACTTCTTCCATGCTCATAATATCGCTCAGTTATGAAACGCAGCTGTTCCACAGTCCATGCAGTCATCTTGAAGGGTTAGTTTTAACTAACACTTTTATTTTGTTTTGTATCTTATCTTGTCTTGTATTGTCAAAACCTATACAATCCTGCACAAACTTGTAACTATCCTCTTTCGAATGATGCGTATGATTTTATAAAAGGACTTATACTTTAAGAGTTACAGGGGTTTCTTTTGGGTCCCATTTCTCTGGATCAACCTTTATATATATATATATACAGGGTGTACATAAAGTCAGGATCTATTTTTGTGAAGCACTTGGAAATTATATGGAATTCAATCATAAAATGATAAAGTGGTAACATTTATTAAATAATTAAGAGTAGGATTCGACGTGACGCCCATCAGTATCCCTGCACAGCTCAAATCGTTCCGCAGCATTTCTAAACACATTCTGGAGCATTTGCGGGGTTATGTTATCTGCAGCAGTTCGTATACGTGTACGTAAGTTTTCAAGACTCGTAATCTTCGTCTGATAGACGTGCGACTCGATAAAGCCCCATGCAAAGAAATCTAAAGGGGTTAAATCTGGTCATCTCGCTTAACAAGGTCTGTTGCTTCCGCGTCCGATCCAGCGATTTGGAAAACGTCCATTTAGATAATCCTGAACAATTTTGGCATAGTGACAAGGAGCACCATCATGTTGATTCTAAGGGGATAGGATTCGTGTCATAGCATGACGTAATCAGAATCTATAAATAGATCCACAAATTGTTTAAACTTCATTCTCTTCATTGGGATTGCATTGGAGTGACGTGTATTATTTACTGGTCAAGATGTATCGTAGAAGGAAGTTTGTTCCTCGAAAAAGGAAGTACGTTCCTCGAAGGAAACCTAAATGGCGTTCGAAGGAGAAGATAGTTACAGCTTCAATGAAATTTGTTTATTTATCTAAAAATACTTTTGGTGTTAATAGTGATGGGTTTTATACCTTGTGTTTGGATCTTCTAAATAATGAGTCTAAATCTACCATTTTAAAATTTAATTATTATCAAGTAACAGGTGTATCATTTCATAGTATTCCAGAACTTAATATGTCTGGATATGTGATTAATTTTGAAGATTCAATAGGTCGTAAGAAGGGGGTAGGGAAAGATTGGAGGGACCTAATGTAGGGATATCGCCATCTCCATATTTAATTGTTCCACATTGTGTTTTGTTTGAACCTAATCTTGACTCCTCTCATAGTGCAGAGCAAGTAATGAATCATCCAAGAACAAAGTGGTTCTCACCTTTTAAAGAGTTTAGATTGTATCGTAGATTGAAACAGGTGTGTGAGTTAGGTGATGCCGTAACTGCCCAATTCCCTAATACTTTAATTAAAATATCTACAAATGATTTAGCTAAACCATTAGGTCGTATATATGTTGGTAAATATACCCCTGAAGGATCTAATAAAAATGAATATGCATCTACATATGTTAATCGTATTGTATTTTATGTTAAGCTGGATGGTATAAAACAATAAAGAAATAAAAAAAAATTTTTTTTTTTTGTTCACTACCCTGTATTTGGTGTATGATCACCCTGTTACACAGAGCTGTCCTTAGTATTACCTAGGACAGCTTTTGTGGTGTATTTAAAGGGCAAATTAAACTGACGTCATGAATACGTCATACATTTCTAATCTATCTGTACATCCGGTTTACGTTTTTATCTCATTTGACACTCGTTTCGTTGTTTTCATTCAGACCATTTAGCCATTAATTAGACCATTTAGCCATTAATTAGACCATTTAGCCATTAATCTTTTGGCAGCCTCGCAGAGTTAGAGCCTCGCAGAGTTAGAGAGATACCGGCAGAACAGTATCAAGTTACAAAAGGTCATTTGAGGTTCTGTAGTGCCCAATCAATATTTTATTTAAGTTTGTTATGAAAATAGTATTCATGTTTGTAGAGTACGTAAGTTTTCAAGACTCGTAATCTTCGTCTGATAGACGTGCGACTCGATAAAGCCCCATGCAAAGAAATCTAAAGGGGTTAAATCTGGTCATCTCGCTGGCCAAAGTCTGTTGCTTCCGCGTCCGATCCAGCGATTTGGAAAACGTCCATTTAGATAATCCTGAACAATTTTGGCATAGTGACAAGGAGCACCATCATGTTGATAGACGACGGTACTAACAATCCTATCCCCAATCAGCTGAGGTTCAAGGAATTGCTACAACATGTCCAGATAAATAAGCCCCGTAACTGTAGCTTCAGCAAAGAAAAAAGGACCATAAACCTTAGATTTTGTTAAACCCATCCAAACATTAACTTTAGGTGAGTCTCTTTCCCAATTTTGGACGAAATCATTTGGTCTTTCATCTGCCCAAATTCGACAGTTATAGCGATTTACTTTTCCACACGTATGGAAAGTGGCTTCATCACTAAAGAGAATGTTGTCCATTAAATTATCACTCCAGGTTTGTTCTACGAGATCAGCACACACAGCACTTCGTCGAGGGAAATCTTCCTCATGTAAATCATGTAAAACCTGACATACACGGTCGTCCTGATCTTGCTTCATCATTTACAGATCCCGTTCGTTTAAATTTGTTCACCAATTTTCGTATTGTCTTGTCTATTGGCCCCGGCTTATGAAATCTTCTAAACTTCTCTCTGATGTCATTGTATTTCTTTCCCTCGATTCGCCAAATTACTATTGCCACATGCTCTTCTGTATTCATTCTAAGGGCTTCTGAAAAGAAAAAGAGAAAAAATAATTATTTCACAAAAATAGATCCTGACTTTATGTACACCCTGTATATATATATATATATATATATATATATATATATATATATATATATATATATATATATTAGGGTGGTTCTTACAAATATAAAATTTTGATATTAAATTTTCCAGGCTCCCAACCATAATTAGGTACTCTTGAATGAATGAACTTATCTCATAGAGTTTTTCTATTTAAGAGAATATTTAGGGGTTGCGCAGGCTTAATAAATTTTTGTATTTCATGGGTAATTTTTTAAAATTTTATCAAACGGAAACTAAAATAAAGGATGACTAACAAAACAATATAAATGATGAATACTTTGAGAAAATAAACATAAATAATCTTCGCGGTATCTCAAATATGCTACCAAATATCTCAAATATGCTACCAAATAAATCTCCATGTAAAGTAGGATCATAAAACTAAGTGTTCTTTCCAAAAAAACATAACATCCCAAAACATGATAAGCAAAAACAATATATTCTTCATATTACAAGAAATAAAAACAAAATATTTTTAATGTTACAAGAAACCAAAGCAACATATTTTTCATATTACCAAAAAAGTGTTATTGAATATTGGACTCAAGTGTGCATTTTCTGCTGTCAGGATATTTTCGACGATGATTAGCGACAACCTGCATCAGATACTGCAGTTGCTCCTCGTCGTGAGTTAATCGGCAATTAACCTGTTCAATGAGGGCCACTGCTCGTTCAGCATTATCATTAACAACTTTTATACCTTTCACAATGCTACATGCATATTTGTAACTATCATGAACAGTCCAGAATACAGGATCTTCATTAAGGAATTCGTCTGAAATGTCCAAACTTCTGTAAAACTTAACTGAGTTTTTCGATGTTAAGTCAACAAGGCTGACCTGAGCATTATGTGGAAGCTCGATCCGCTTTGGACAATCATCACTTCCTTGTTTGGTCCTCATGGCCTGAACCATCTCACGCTTAACGCTTACAGGAACGTTTTCGTCGAATAATGCAAGGGGCAGCATTTCCTCTGACAGATACCAGAGATGTGAGCTGAATTTTCTAATGGCAGCTTCTGCGATGATCTTATTTGGGTATCTTTGAAGTTTCTTAAGGAGAATAAGGTCTTCATGCGGAGCAGATACAGAAACAGAAGCACGAAACCTTGCTCTCATGTAAATTCGGACAGCAAAGAAAGAAATTTCGTTTAGGGCCCTTTCTTCTTTGGTAGTTAGTTGAAATTGACTCTGAAACAACCATACCTTGATGGAGTAGAGAACCTTAGCCATCAATCGGGCGTGATGCATAGCTCCTGGAGTTTTAAAGCGAATTTATTTTCCATCCCAAGAGTTATGGCCCAAGAAATGAAGTGCCAGCTCCAGGAATTCTTTGTAATCATCTCGAACTGTTCCTTCCTGTAGCATCTTGCAAGCAAAAGAAGTTAATGACCTCTTCTCTTCGTTGTCGATGTCATCTGCAGCCGTCTTATATCTGGACTGATCAATTTGAGGCCAAAACTTCTTGAAGCGCATGAATAAAGGTACTTGAGGGCCAGAAGGTGCTCCAAAATAAGACCCGTAAACAGCTCCAAACACCAATTCCATAATATGATGACGGCATGGAAAATGCAGGTTTTTCCCTAGTTTTTGCTCGAGGAGAACGCAAGTTCCTGCGCGATGGCCAGTATTTGAAGCGGTAGTGTCAAAACTCATCCCAACAACGGACTGCTCAAGCCCCCACTTTTGGAGCTGGTTCACAATAGCTTGAGATTGCTCTTCTCCTGTTCCGGAAGAGAGTTTTGGAACACCAAGGAGCTGACACGTGTCTTTGTTGGAGACTAAGACAGGGAGACGATGGACGTTGGCTTGACCAGTGAGGTCCGGGAGAATTTTTCCATCCCAATGAACAATGATAGGACAGTCAGTGTTGAACTCTTCCATTATGTGTTGAGCCGTTAAAGAGCGATGCTGCTGTCTATACCGCCTCACACTAGAACGGTTAATAACTAGCTCCAATACGTCATGACCAAGTCCCTGTGCAGTAGCTGCCAACACGAAGGCTGCTGAGCGATCACTAACATTCGTGCGATCAAGGGTTGATGCTAGATTAGGAATCATGATAGCGTTCGTTGCACGTCGACGCTTTGGATGTGAAGAACCACTTGCTACTGCACCGAATTCTTCCTTCTCTGTACCCAATTCCTCGGCATCACCGGAAACACTACTGTTATTTTCACTGGAAGAGCTTTCCAAATGTGCAGTTGAGATTTTTGCTTTGTCCCGGGAAGCCACAGCAGCCTGATATTCCGCATATTTGAGTCTCCGCTTGATAGCGGAGGACCATATCAATCCCAGCCATAGATCCTTTGCGACCAGGTTCTCTTTGAGCCAAAAAGAAAGCTCGATCTTCAGGAAGTTTTATCATGGCAAGTGCGTTTTCATGAGCGATATCAAAAAGGTTTTTTGATTCTCTCGTGAATTCCTCTTCGTTCTTGATCTGCGTTTCTGACCTCCTCTTCATGCTTTTCTTTAGTCTCTGCCACTTAACAAATAATTTATTTAACTTTTCCATTGAGTGGTCTGTGCGTTTGATAGGATTTCGCGCTCGATTCCAAAACTTTTGTATGTCCAGAAGTACCTCTTTTAAACTATCTTTTACAGTTCTTTTTTCATTTTGGTGAAGATGAAGGAATACTGATAACACTTCACCATTCGAAGGCAGTTTTGCCCCTATAAGTTTGTCCTGCCAGTGCCCCTATAAGTTTGTCCTGCCAGTGCCCCTATAAGTTTGTCCTGCCAGTGCCCCTATAAGTTTGTCCTGACATTGTGAAAACTACTTAATAACGCTGAAATGAATAAAAATTCCGATTAGATAGCTCACACAATAAAAGTCAATAACCAAATAATGATCTCCGACTCATAATTGTTGATATTAATACGTCCACAACATAAACAAAACTCCCATGATAATCCGCAAATATTCACTTTACCATGAAAATGGAATGCTTACTGAATTTACACGTGACTTGTTAGTGATGTACTTTCGATTAAGTAAATATCATACATGCAGACTATGGTGCCATTATATAATTATGAAATTAATAAATGATGAATTTGGTTTACGAAATGTTCATCACTATTAATAAGTGGAAGAATGTATTTTAATTTTTTAAATGTTTATATATTTCTTGGTTACAGTATGTTCATTGAACTAATTGTAATAAAAATAACTATAAATAATGACATTGATAAAATAAATAACATATGTAATGTTTTAACTTGAACACGTTCATTAACCGCTGCTACATGAAAAACAAGAATTCAGTTTCAGACAGAACCGAACACACCAACGCACCAGGACAGACTGGGGCTTGGAGTCTGGCCCTCATCGACCTCAACAGTCTCTGCAGGAAAGCAACAGGGATGGCCCTCCACTCTTCAATAATTGCATTGGTCAGTTCGCTGATGTTCTGCGGCTGATGCTGACGTCTGCGAACTCGCCGTTCAAGTTCATCCCATGCGTGCTCTATCGGTGACATGTCTGGGCTGAAGGCTGGCCATGGTAAGGTCTGCACCTGTTGTCCCTGCAGGTACGCCTGCACTATCCTGGCTGCATGAGGTCTGGCATTGTCCTGTTGCAGGAGCACCAATTCTGGATGTTGCCTCATGAATGGAAGAACATGTGGGTGAAGAATCTCATCCCTGTAGCGCTGGGCAGTCAGAGCGCCATCAACAACCACCAGCTCAGTTCTTGAAGCAAAGGCAATTCCTGCCCAAACCATGACACTTGGTCCTCCCCATCTGTCATGCTCCACTACTGCAGCATCTGAGTATCGCTCCCTGGTCGTCTGTATACCCTGACACGGCCATCAGAATTGGACAGTCTGAAGCGAGACTCGTCAGAAAAGAGGACTTGGTTCCACATTCTTTGTGTCCAGTCACGGTGCTGATAGGCCCATTGCAGGCGTCGTTGCCTTCTTGCATCAGTGAGAAAAGGACCTCTGTAAGGCCTGCGGGATCGGAGTCCTGCATTACGGAGTCGGTTTCTGACGGTCTGGTCACTAATTCTGTTGTTGTGGATACCAGGTGTCTCTCTGGCTGTCTGACGAGCATTCCGCTGCCGATGACGCAGGTGCTGCAGTACAATGTGGCGATCCTGGCGTTGGGTCGTCACACGAGGTCGCCCACGTCTTGGCAGGTCCTGAACACTTCCTGTGGCATTGTACCGTCTAACAAGCCTAGAGATTGTGCTGGGATGCACATGCATTCGTTGTGCAACTTGGACAGCAGACATGCCTGCATCCAACATGCCCAAGGCACGACCTCTGTTGACCTCTGAGAGTCGTGGCATGCCTCAATCGCGGGAAAAAGTTTGGTTTTCTCAACGGGCAGTGTATTCTGTGAAGTCAAAGAAAAAATGCATGCCTTCATAAAGAATACATTCAATTTAATCTCTGTTTATTGTTTGTAACAAAATGGCGTCTTAGCCGGGATTAGTCAGGTTTAAAAACATGCACTAAGTGGCTTTAAAAGATTTGAACAAACATTTAACCATAATCTTGAAACTGTGATAATACCACTAACAACTTAAATTTTACACCATATGCAAGCTAATTGCGTTTCTTTTTTTGACCAGTATATATACATATTTAAACAGCAAAACTTATATAAAATCAAAATACATACACTTATGTTCTACCGCGCTTGACTAAAATACTAAACTCGCACGTGATCGAGTCTACAGTTACATCATTGTTGCTTTGTACTATACAATAAATAAGATTTAGCATTATTTCAACACTCAAGGTGTGCGGGTGCCTATACTCGATGTAAACGGCCTTCATATCTTTTCAATATTATGTTTGTGCCCACCTTACAATTGGTTGGCAAGTTATCTTTAAACACGGACAGAATACAATCAAAAGCATGCACAAAGAGTGCGTCGTTAGTCACATCATTATTAAATTCAAGTTTTTAAACACTCCTTTCCAATCGAGGGTTTTTTCTTACCGATCCGAGCTTTTCATTCGTGAATTCTTCTTCACAACGCATAACGGCAGTTGAAATAATCTTTTAAATCGTAACGACAGCACCTCATTATATAAAGATACAACTCTTCAGGGTGAACAGTGTAGGTGAGCTCTGGCCTTTACCGCTCAAGTCCCTTGTACCAAAGTTCATGATATTTCGAAGAATCTAAACCATTTAAATAAGCATTCAGCTTTGACCATTCTCGCCATGTTCATTCCTACATTCGATAAACCCGTCGAGCAGAGTGGTGTATGCGTATTCAAGACCGTATCAAAATAAATCATATCCGTAACACGTGCGGCTAATATAGGTCTTAGTTCGCGGAAACTAACGATTTCAAACATTCTGTCGAGGATGAAGCGGTTTCACGTGGGGACAAGAACGTTATTATCAGATGCATTCTTCCACATCAGTCGTATATCAATGCATAGCTGATCGTTATTTATACACAACGTACAAACAATGGCATATGAGGGGTTATCACTAATCTGTTCTCTTCTTGTACCTACACCTGCAGGTATTTTATAACGATCCTCACTCCACTTCTCAACTATCACGAAGACTCTATTCATCTTCTCAACACTTAAATAAACAACATTATGTTTACCAGAGTTTGCTTGTCTACAAGTCGTTTGAAGTACATAGTTAATGGCACCGGTTTTACGTCTGAACACACGCAATGACTTCGTCACGGACACGTCATATACAGCATTGAGAATGCTGCTCAAACGAAGCTCCATCGTTTTCTACTGTGAGAGTGCACAACCAGTCGGGTCAAGCTCTGAGATGACTATGACCAGACCGTGCGCTGTTTGGCCCCGGAACAGGTGTGGAGGAGTGAGTCATACCGAGCGTTAATGTTTCGTGCACGGGTTTGTTCCAGTATGAAAGAATCATGCGAGTACTTGTACCCATTATACCGGGCAATTTCCAACACATGGGGCAATATCGGATTTAATGTTTTATCGGAATGCGCACTAGATGTTCATTTCCACAAACTAAACACATTAACAATCCGGCGCACTATTTGAGAGAAACATGTGCCCGTATTTATCCTTTTTGTTTAACATTCGATACTCGTCTCTAAATTCTATTAAAAACTCACACAGGCCTTTAGCCACAACCTCACTGCGAACCTCGTCATGATATATATGAATGTAGTGGTAAAAGTACTTTAGCTTGTCCATGATGACAAGGTTTACATTCTCAGCCGCAGGGTACGCGTACTCGGTATGATGCAGCATGACATAATACCGCCTGTTTCACCACTCATTAACAAAACTCACTACCATAACCTCTTTATCGGGGGGTATTGGCATAATCCTTCACCTAGTTATAAGTTTGGGCCAAATGAACGTTTCCTTTACCTGTATTCTGTGTTAACTTGCCCCAAATACTATTTAGGCACGTGTTGTTTCTTTCAACTCACGGTGTATGTATGCTTTTATACAGTTTAGCTCTACAACGTAGTACATTACATCGTTTGTGCCGTGAAACCCGGCAATACTCTCGCCAGAATATCCATAAAGTATTTGAACATCTTGTTTCTCAAGCTTCGCGCGGTTCAATGTAGCCTTAAAAGTCTCAAAGGAGGGGGGGGGGCTAGGCCGTCTTTCAGTATTCACCACATCTTCCGATGTGCTGAGCACGCACGGGTAGAGATATGCCCAGGTAGTAACAAAACTCACTACCATAACCTCTTTATCGGGGGGTATTGGCATAATCCTTCACCTAGTTATAAGTTTGGGCCAAATGAACGTTTCCTTTACCTGTATTCTGTGTTAACTTGCCCCAAATACTATTTAGGCACGTGTTGTTTCTTTCAACTCACGGTGTATGTATGCTTTTATACAGTTTAGCTCTACAACGTAGTACATTACATCGTTTGTGCCGTGAAACCCGGCAATACTCTCGCCAGAATATCCATAAAGTATTTGAACATCTTGTTTCTCAAGCTTCGCGCGGTTCAATGTAGCCTTAAAAGTCTCAAAGGAGGGGGGGGGGGCTAGGCCGTCTTTCAGTATTCACCACATCTTCCGATGTGCTGAGCACGCACGGGTAGAGATATGCCCAGGTAGTAGCAGGAGTCACGTGACTATTTGATTGATCCTACAGTGGGCGGAGCTTATGACCTTTTCCTGTACGTACGCACGCACACACACACACACACACACACACACACAAAGGAGAAAATGAAACCTTAATTGAAACATTTACATATTGAAATATACGTAATAAATAAACATATCGTTAACAATAGACATATATAACATTCAGTTACTATGGTACCCAAACGGTACGGTATCATAGGTGCACCTGGTAACGTTTCCTATAGGTGTTGCGGCACACCTTTGTGCCCCAAAGTTCCTTCACACCCCTCAGTTTCTGTGCCCGAAAATTGTGGGTTCCTGCAGTCAGTTGGGGAGGTTGGTCACCCTCATCTTCTAAGCACACTAGCTCCTTCAACGAGTCAACGTTAACGACCGTCGGTTCGCCAGGTTAAGCGTAATGACCTTCGCCTTCACGATATATTTCAACTCTTTCCTCACCCTCACCCGTACCCCATAAGTTTTTGGCCCTATTGATACAAAGGATTCAGCGTATGCACCATCACCATACTCATCCTTGATCTCGTCAGTCAACTCTTCGAGGAATTCCCCAATAGGCGGCATGTATTCCCCCTCCCTGTCTGTGAATATTATGCTATCTGTGTCAGCGTACCCTCCGCCTAGAGAGTGCAGTAGTCCCCAAAGCTTGATGTGTGCGTATGCCGTTGTGAAGCTGGCTACAGGTATGTTTGTAACACGTGAGGTATCTGTGGCCAGTTTGGTGATGTTGTACTTTACAGTATTATGTACGTGTTACCAACATTCACGATCTCCATAACCGCTTTATCGGGGGCATTGGCATAATCCCACACCTCGTTATAACTTTGGGCCAAATGAACGTTCCCCTTACCTGTTTTCTGTGCAAACTTGTCCCAAAGACAATTTAGGCATAACTTTGCACTAAAGCGCTTGCCTGGGTTCTTAACAATTTGGGCCCGGTCAAGTTGTATCCCTTCACGGTCACTGTAACGCTGAATATAAGCCGATTTTTCACCTTCGCTCTCAACCCCTCGCGGGTAGCCTGATGCTTCTAATTTATCCTTCAAAAAAGTATTTATATAAGGCGTGAAAAGGTTGGGTAGCTTTTGAAACCTCCACAACTCATATATCTTCAATATTCAGTAACCATGGCGGACGGCTAGGGACAGCTCAGGACTTGTATATACACCTCTGATCTTCCGCTGGTTGGTTGTGTGATCACAGGACCTATTATTCTCCTCTCCGCACTTCATGCACACGGGAAACATGAATTTGTGATCTATAACGACGGGTAAGATCGGCATCCATAAATCGCGAGGGGGGAGCCCGTCTACAAAAGAAAGACCGAAATAGTACCCGTTCAAATTTGTTGAGAACACTTCGATGTGGGGCAGGTCAGGTCCCACCAATTTTTCAGGTGCACCTAGGGTACGGATTGTTCTTCATCACGTAGGGATATAAAGAACAGAAGTCGTAGTAATGGAGTTTCACGCCTTCTGTAGGAAGAAAGTATAGCTTGAATGGGTTTGTACGCCCTCCGAACAAGCTATCACCGCATTTAAGAGGATCCGACACCAATGAACGCTTGATCGTGTTTATTTCTTCGCGGTACTGTCCATCTGTTTCCATCCGTGCATCATACTCATGCTCCCACAAAACCTTGTGAGTGAACTGGCAGCCTATAAGCTGATCGCGGGTGCGGGTCCATACAAGACTATCGGCAGGAGATCTACCGTGGATATCTCCTACGATTCCACACTCAGGATGTGGGCATCCATGCCACCAGCAACTGTTAAAGGAGTACACAGTCTTCTCACCAGTGGCACGGTCTTCGCTTAGACCATCAACCCAAAAAACACGACAATTGACCTTAATGGGTACTTCTCCCGTGTTGCGGGCGTGTTTTATATATACACCGGTCTGTTGCTGTATGTGTATGAGCCAGTAAATAGCCTTGTGCCCATAACTACGAGGGTTGTTTCTGTGAATGATGGCTAAGGTGTCTTTAGGCATGAAATTGTTCTTGAACACAGTAAAGCACAATGATGCGATTGTGGTTGCGGCTTGTAGCGGATCGCAGTTGAAACGGTCTATGAACATCCTTCTAAAGGTCTGGAAACATACTCTAAGCACACGCACATCATTCACGCAATAACGCTCACATTCATCGGCTATATTGTATGGATTAGCTTCATTAAAACTGTTGTAGTAGCGGTCAAAATCTTCACGCTCACTATCACTCATGTTGGTGTAGTTAAAGTATTGTTTGGTGGAGGGATAGTCCTACGTAATTTAATGTGTCGCTAGTGAGGAAAGTGTAAGGGAAATACCCTTTTGAGACTTCGGCGGCTACACCCATCACCTTGGGTAGCTTGGCTAGTTTACAAGGTGTGAATAATAAAGTATCTTTAAACTGAACATTACCTCTTATCTTTATTTGTATAAGTTTGTTTCCCCTTTTCAAGAGCTCGCTTATAAATATCTTCGATGACTCGTGTTCAAGCAGTTCCTTATAAAAGAACTGTGTGTCAAATTTTGCCCCGTTATGGGCAAGAATATCCACAGTCATTTTTTTAACTTGTCCACTAACTTGACAATATAGGACACAAAGAGTCTCACAGGGCTGTTGTGTGCATTCGTTTTAAAAACGTTTGTCCGTTTACCACATTTGTGACACTCATCACAACCTCCATGCACTCATCGCAGATAGCCTGCCTTACGAGTAGATGTGGGATAACCTTTTTGGTTTCAGGATTTGTGTAAGTTTCTATATCGTAGTACACGGTTATACAGGGTTTATTTTTAGGCTTAGCATCTTTCATATAACATACATGCTTTACACCGTCCGTCTTATATTTTTCATGACATGTAGAACAGTGAATTTCATCACATTTATGCGTGAATTTACCCCAATTATACATCGCATGAAACATGCCACATTCACAGATTCTCATTTTCCTGCAAGTGCCAATTGACTTATGGAACTCAAAGCATTTATTATTGAAAAATGTACGTCTGCACACAGTACAGTACATTCCCTCTTCTCGGCTTCAACTACACGGCCTTCACTTTGGGGCTTTTACACTGCTCACAAACCATGTGACAATCCTTACACTGCTTCACTATATCATCCACACACTCGAGACATCCCTTACACAAATCATGATGCCGTCCATATTTTCGACTTTTATCATAACTAGCGTAAAGAGACCTTATATTACGGATGGGGAGATACGTTGACCCTGACAATCCTAAAATAAGTAGAGGTCTTGCGCGATCTCTCACACAGCTTTTAAAAATATACATAGTCCTACGACGATCATCCATTCCAAATACAACTATAGGAACATTCATTTCCCTCTACACTTCTCAGCTCTTCATATTACACTCAAACTCAAGCTTTCAATCTGCAGCCAGTTTACGAGCACGCTGCGCAACCGTAGGAACCAAATATTTTTGACCTGGGTATTTAGTACAGTAAACATATGGACTAAGACAACTGCTATAAAGCCGCAACCACGATCGGCGTTTATATGCTTTCGGTAAATAACCAGAGAATTGAAATTAAGAGTATAAGGTGTAGCACTATGACCCACAACCCGGAATATTCTGTCAATATCTACCGTGAAGTTGTCCATATTGAAGGCTGTACTACTTTCAGAGGCCTGCATTATATGCGCCAAGATATATTCTGTATCTACATCGGCCAATCGTCTGAATGGTATACTACCCAAAAATCATCTACATCCCCGTCATCTGACCCGAACCCGAAGGACAACCTCGTCCGGACTTCACTTTCTTCACGGTTCTGAAGGGCAAACTACACGATACGCTTAACTACCTGCCGCAGTCCAACACCGTTGCTATACAGGGTTCCAAGTTCAACCCTGACTACGTACCGATTTCTAGTCAGGGCCTGGGTGGGGTTAGCGGTGCGCACCAGTTCGAATGTTATACCTTCCTCTACAGCACGAGAAGCTGCTGGGGTGGAAGATGTATCCGGAGTTGAACAGGAGTAAGGGGGCACAAATTTAATTGAGGAGGGAGCTAGTGTGAAGGTTGTGTCGTAAGACGTAGAGGGTTGGGGCTCTATTACTGGGGGTCTAGCAACCGGTGCAATCCTGGCACGTTTTACATCTGACGTGGAAGGTTCTTCACCATCGTGCCTCCACTTTGAACTGCCACGTGGTGGAGATGTCGCTGGTGAGGGTTCGTCAGCAGGGGTGGAGTCTGTAACCACAACTACACTGTCATCTGGGTCATCTGTAATATCGATGATGGGGTGCTGTACCTCATCGTCATTTACGTTCTGTGGAAGAAAAACGAGATTGTAGAATATAAGGAGCAACACTTAAATTTTGTTATATTTTGTAAATGTTCTACTTAGGGGTGTGATATGTTAGAGAGGGAATCTGTAGAAAAACTCAAGTCCACAAGCCCATCCACATGTATTATATCTGGCCCTACAGGATGTGGTAAAACTTTGTTTATGCTTAAAATCATTAAAGATAGGCGGGAGATGTTCTCAAACTTTATGCATAAAGTAATATGGTGCTACTCCACATACCAGTCAGTGTTCAACGAGTACCAAGATGATATTTTGTTCCACAAAGGTATATATGACGTTAATTTGTTAAAGGGAACTGAGCATACAGTCATTGTAATTGACGATTTCATGTTGGAAATGGATAAAACGTTTGCCGAAACATTTACAGTGTCCTCCCACCATCTTAACATAAGAGTATTCTTCATAAATCAGAATCTATTTTTCAAAAATAGATACGTGCGTGATGTGTTGTTAAATACACAATATCTAGTCTTATTCGCACAACGTAGGGATGTGCCACAAATTTGGGTATTAGCCAATCGAATGTTCCCAAATCAGCGTAAGGAGTTTTGGAAATTTATAAAGAAGCTACAAGTCAACGTTATGGATATTTGCTTTGTGACCTTCACCCGCGAAAGACGGTTAGGGTACTTCTAAGAACGAATATATTCCCAAGCGAACCTGAAACGGTGTATATTCCAGAATGACAAATAGGCTAAATAAATACCGTGATTAATAAAAAATTATCATCGATTGCCCCAGGCACTGCTGCAGATGTTTGTTAAAAATATCGACTCGGACTTTTTAAAATGCATCTGTGAAATCTGCCTTAATATAAAATGTAATGTGCCATTGAAATCCCCTCAGAAGGCTCGCCTACGTCGTTACAAGAACATAATACGTACGCTCGCTCGTAAAAGTCAAACTGTGGCGAAGAAAAAGCGAATTATTGTACAAAGAGGGGATCATTTCTCCCCATCTTATTTTCAGTTTTGAGACCTTTACTGACTAGATTAATATAATGAAGAAAGTGGTAGTGATTCCATACGACGTGTATGCTTCACTGCAAAGTTCAAAGAGTCCAGACTCCAGACACGGTTCTCGAACCCCGTAAAAGCAGGCTTAAAAGGCTGGAGAGCGAATTGATAGACCTATTAAACAGTGAAAAGTCACCTGATGAGAAAATGATCTTATACCAAGAGGCTCTGCAGAAATTTCTTCACGAGTACGAAGATTATAAGAATCCGACAGAGATCTCCGTGGTTATTAGACAGTGCGAGCAACGATGAGCATGGCGACATAGGAACTGAGGCCGACGTTAGAGATGACCAGCCAAAGAATAACGGTACGCGGCACATCGAGCATGCATTAAAAAGCAGTCTCCCACATACACTGAGGAATAAAGGTTTAAGTTTTTATAATCTATTGAGTGAGGACCCCATCATACAGTGGACCGATACAGGAGAGGTCATTGTTGAAGGAACAAGGGTACAGGGATCGAATATCGTCGGCATTGTCCATGATATGGTGAGAAAGTGGGACAGGCACTCACCATCAGGATGGAAGCATATTAAAGCAAGACTACAACAAATACATTTCCCCCAAAACATTGATAGGAAATCTGAATAGGTTAAAAGACTTGGAGTAAGTCTGGCATGTGCCACAACTGAGTACGCCATCACCTGAAGAGGAGAAAGAAGAGACCAAACAACAACGGTCAACCCTATCCACGTGTCTCTAAAATACGCAAATGGCTAACATATTAAGAAAACGCTATTATGACATTTCTAGCCCAGCCTCCTATGGCGGTGTTGATAGACTGTACAGAGGTGTTTACAATGATGGAGGAGGGAAAAAAAGAGTGTTGAGAGGTTTTTGCGGGAGCAGGAGAAAAAGGTTTAAAACAGCCAGGACAACAGCGGCTTCGATTGACTCTATTTGGCAAAAGGATTTAACAGACATGCAAAGATATTCAGTATATAATGATGGCTATCGTTACATCCTATTCATAATAGATATATTCTCGAGATATCTGTGGCTAATCCCTCTAAAAAATAAATCGCCTGAAACAGTTGCTAAAGCTACCAAAACGCTGATGTTGAAAGAAAACAAGGTTCCAGGCTATTTTTGTACGGATATGGGGAAAGAATTTATAGGCCGCGCTTTTCAGAACATATTGGCAGAGTTTAATATCAGTTACTACACTAGCAATTCTATATATAAAGCCTCTTTAGCTGAAAGAGTTCAACGTACCATAAAGGAACGCATGCATCGCTATTTTACACATAAAAACACATACAGATATATAAATATTCTCGGATCATTGGCCTCGTCATACAATCGTTCACATCATCGCCCGATTGGGAAAACACCTAACGAGATTTTAGAAAGAGGTACGCACACAGGGTGTGAGGTGAGAAGAGATATTCGTAGAGCATCGCCACATTCTACGCGTTTCAAAATCAATGATTATGTAAGTCTATCGCGTTCGGTTCGGGAAAAAATTAGCAAAGGGATTTGAGCAAGGATGGACACGTGAGATTTTTAAAGTTAGGGCTATGAGACCTAGAGGCGAGATAATGATGAATTACGTTGAAGATCTGAATGGGGAAGAAATCGCAGGAGGCTTTTACCGCGAGGAGTTGCTGAAAGTGACATTTAAGTTAGGAAAAAATGTGTTTAAAATTGAAAAAATTGTAGACAGCAAAGGTTCAGGAAAGAGAAAAATGTACCTGGTGAAATGGCTAGGGTACTCAGAAAGCTTCAACACCTATATAAAAGCTGATGCAATAACGAAGCTTAAATAGTATGCAACATGGCGCCTAACCACTTCTATTTCACACTCCCGTCCTCTTCTTCTCTCTCTGTACATCCTAACAGCACACTAGCCAACTTTGTAACAGAACTCCATGGGCCCATTGAATTGGAACTTGATTCGTATGAGGTGGGGCTATGTGAAAATCAGCCATCCACCAGCTTCTTAAGTATTGATTATAAAGAGCCCGTTTTTACGGTTCTTAGAGATCGTGATGAGTGTGAAAAGGCAGGGGTAATTAAGGATGAAACCATGCGTGCCGCCAGGAGTGGGGATGCCATGTATTACACTACAGTAGTAACACTAGGCCCAGGTCGTTATGGTGCGGCCGAGGATGTTGTGAGAGACTTAAACGAAGTTTAAAAAGCTCAAATCTTACGGCTGATTTAGTATACGAAATCGTAAACAAAGAAACCCCTGCACATGCTCTGACCCTAAAATTACAAGATAATATAAATATTAAAGACAAAGGATTGTTCCAAATTATAGCCGAGGGCCGATATGGAGCAACGTTCCAAAGAGATACCTTTCACGAAGCACAACGTGACTTGTCCAGCTTAATGTATCGGTTGAAATTGGAGAAATTGGGTGATGGCTATCCATCCCCAGACATGTGCTATATTTACAGCAATATCGTGAAGCATCAATTTGTTGGGGATACTCAGGCGCGTTTGCTCCGCATTGCACACATTCCCAACCATAGAGGGAAGAGCTTGATCATTACATATGACAAGCCCCTTTATGTGAATGTTGCGACTAATCTACTAAGACATATCTCAATATATATAAGAACGATTGAGGAAAAAAAATTCCCATTCGGTGATTGGAACTTAACAGTGAGGCTACACTTTCGTTGCACTGAGTTATAATGACCCGAAGACCTTTCATAGTCTATCGAGGGGTGAGATATCAGCGTGGGAGTTGGCTTGGATCCATTTTTTCAACCATACTACGCACGGCTGTCCCATTGCTGAAGAGGGGTGCCAGATACTTCGGGAGGAAAGCGTTACAATCAGGTTTTAACGCTGTAGAAGACATAATGGGTGGAGCTAAACCTAAAGAAGCTCTCAAAAAACATTTAAAACATACACATCATCAATGATGCAGAGAAAAATGCTTGGTGGCGGGAAGAAGACGAGAGCTGTCCGGAAGAAGGGGTTATCAACACGTGGCACTAAACGTAAAAGGACATGAAAAAAGAAGAAGTGTTCTAAGAAAATGAAACCTATGGTTCATCATTTTTTTAACTGATATAAGCTGAGGAAGTTGCTGTCACAAATCATAGGCTGATTACTACTTGATGAGAGAGGTGGCACTATTTCTGACTCGTCATGGCACGCTTCATCCATCCGTGTAGCTCACAATGTTGTAAATTGGCGCTGTCCCTTTGTGATATGCCCCCAACACAAGTTTCTATTGATCACAGTGACTTTATTACAATTAAACCATTTAACACAATTAGTTCCCCGAGTGCCCCTATAGAATTCGTGATACTCAACTCGGGCCCTTACATTTTTGACCCAAGTTGCATGCACATGTACGCTAAACTACATATAGCCCATTCAGATGGAACAGACTCCGATGATAAATATGTATTTCCAGAAACCAACTTTCTACACTCCATATTCAGTCAGTGTGATGTATATTTAAACCAGGTCAACATTTCGGCAGGGACGGGTTGTTATCATCTACGAGCCTATCTAGAAAATGTCCTCAACCTTTCAAAAGAAGCGAAGGATACCTTTTGAACTGCCGAGGGCTATTATCAGCCTAAAGACGAAAGTAGTAACTAAAGACGAAAGTAGTAAAAGGACAAATTTACAAATTCTAAAAAGATATACAAATGTTTTGGACGTCCGCATACAGACATTACATTCCAGGAGAAACTGCTTACGAATGGGGTGGATATGAAATTAAAGCTCACCCGCACGAATCCTGAGATCTGCATAAATCTGGGACCTGATCAAGAAGAGGGTGCAAAACCCATTGTGATTCACATTATGGAAACATATCTGCGCGTACAGCGAGTGAAATTAAGTTCTGCCTCGAAGCAGATAGAAAACGTGGCCCTGGGAGTTCTGCCTATAATGCTATTAATTGGAATGCAGGATCACGCTTCGGCGAATGGAAAATATGAAAAAACGCCTTTAAATTCGAGAATTTCGGCCTTAAAAATATAAATCTATACGTCAATGGCGTTGCGTTGGGCGGGTCTATGGATACGGACTACTCATCAGACGCTGTGTTCCCGCTTTGCGCGAGAGCTTATAGTAATCTGGCCCATATTGCAGGTGCTTGTGATGATCTCGGGATTGGGGTAAAGCAGAAAGAATTCATCGAACAATTTAACTTTTACCCGTTTGATATCCTACCCGACTTATCTGCTAGTGTAAATACACACTTAAGTCCAAGACAGAGTGGAAACATCTCAGTCAGATTAGAATTCGCCAACCCGATAGACGCCCCTATTAGTGTACTAGTATACTTCGAATCACAAGTCCTAATTGAGATTGACCGCTTCAGGAACGTAGTCACTGACTTTTAAAATGGATGCTAATACACTTCAGAGAGTAATGAATAGTGAACGAATCACACGCTCCAAATTTATCGGTGTGTTTGCGAAGAATGAAACATTGAAATTACCATTGAAATGTGGGGGAAGTATTGTCAACACCGACATTGTTGGTGGCGAAGGGATTCATTGGTTGACCATCTATTTTAAAAATAGGAAAAAAATGTACTTTTCTAACTCACTCGGGGCTCGCACATGGAGTGACCCTGTTATTGTAAAATTTTTCGAACAGTTGCATATCCCCGAAATCGTCCGGAATCCCCACCAATTACAAGGATATTTTAGTAATACTTGCGGGATGTATTGTCTCATTTCTCCTGCACAATCCACGTGGAAGGGAATTTATAAATTTTTAAAAATTATCCGACCCATGTCACACTGAGCTGAATGATGAAATGGTGTGCATACAGATAAAATAAAGGTTCCCATTTGTGCGCACTCACTCGATGTATTGTGTAAAGTTTTACGCGTGTATCTATAATTGTAACTATATTATTTAAATATAAGCTGTCCCCAATAATGTTAGTCTTATTTATTGGATGCTAAATCTGTAACTAATTTAAGCTGAATTTTACTAATTTATAAAACATGATTTCTATCATTTAATAAATTGATAGCTATAACACGTGTCAGATCCTCGTCGGACCTTTAAGGAGAGAGGATAATTTTAAATTAACTTGATTAGTTCATACATTTTTCTAATAATGACCATATTGGATGACTAAACACCGTTAGAGAATATCGAACTCCTGGTAGATATTAAACAATTATCCTATTCGATTCATCCACACTGAATCTTTTAATTAAATTCCATTTGTTTTCAACAAAATATACACAGAAGAACATATATATATATATATATATATTATATATATATATATAATATATACACATAGGAAGAGAGTTACAAGTAAACTAATTTACAGCGCCGGAAATACATTTATCCTAGCTATGCATACTATAGGGTACCTGATCAAATAATAAACACAAAGCAACTAGCCTAACTGTGCTCAAAAGGAAGATTAGCTGGGTGTACTACGCATCGTCTCTCAACACCGGGTCTCGAACCCATGAACATATATCCTTTCACTTTGTTTATTATAGCTTTTTATAGATTAACTAACACCTGCAAGGCATAAGCACTAAATGATACGATGTATATGGCCCGAGAATGAATCACAAACTAAATTATTACGTAATTACTCACATTTCAAATGATGTTTCCGCTGGCTGGTTCATTCTAGCCGTCACAAATTTTTGCAATGGATTACATTGAAGGTAGGGCGTTCCGGTCGGGCGCTGCGAAAAGATGGAGCGTAGCCCCTGCAGAGAAGTCTCCGTATTCAAACATGATGAGAGAATGTGTAGTTACTCGTTAATAAATCACTGTTGAAGATCCAGCTGAAAATGTTCCGGATGAAATGTAGAATTCGGACCCCAGCCTTCTTTAGTTAGCTTTATAAGGCTAACTAACGAAAATATCATGACCTAACCTAACCAATCGTCAAGGGCGTACAGTTAACCTAACGATTGGTTAGGTTAGGTCGTGATATTTTCGTTAGTTAGCCTTATAAAGCTAACTAAAGAAGGCTGGGGTCCGAATTCTACATTTGATCCAATGTTCCCTTTTATATACGTGACCCCGATTGGCCCCACCCCAATATTCGATTCGCGAGTTTCCTGTGTGAGGGCGAGACTTTCCGCCAACCAGAGATCCTGGATTCGTTCTCATGCTGCACCCATTGGGTTGTAATTGGATGAGCCGCGAATTCTGGGGGGCGTGTCTTTACCAAATATTACTTATTCTTTCCATAGCTTTCTTTCAGAAATGGAACGAGACCGTAAGAGAGAGAGAGAGAGAGAGAGAGAGAGAGAGAGAGAGAGAGAGAGAGAGAGAGAGAGAGAGTTTTGTTTAGAAAATAAAATTTGTTTTTCTGAGGTGTCGAGCAATCTGACGTACAGTATATCGAAGTGTATTTAAGGCAAAAATAACAGATGTCAGGTGTTTTTCGAAATTTACCTGTCACCTTCCACACAGGTAGATTTTGTTTCATTAGTTCCAGGGGCAGAGGCGCTGGTCTGTTATAATCTTCGTACAAAAAATGATTAATATATTATATAATAATGTCCTTTTTCTGTAAATAATATTAATGTTTGGATGTAATACGATCCATTCAACTATAAGTGACCACAATTATATTCAGTGGAAATGTATTGATACATCAACTAGGCATTCAAAGGTATGCTTGGGGTCATCTCTACTGGCCGCAAATCACATCTTTAAATTATGTATTTAATTAATCTATCTATCAATTATCCTCCTTTTAATTAATAACAACTCTTGATGAATACCGTCCAAACCTCAATTTTAAAAAAGAAAATACAAACAGAATCGTAAAGAGAGAGAGAGAGAGGAGAGAGAGAGAGGAGGAGAGAGAGAGAGAGAGAGAGAGAGAGAGAGAGAGAGAAACAACTTATTTATCTGGATGGATTTCAACATAAAAATTGAATATTATTTATCAATTGTTTTATTATATATATATATATATATATACATATATATATTATATATATATATATATATGCTGCAAACCCACAAGGAAAAAGAAAAACGATTCCAAGGCCTTTCGTGTATTCAAAGCTACACCTCGTCAGGGAATGAAGTTAAAAGGCGAGAAGCCCATATATATATACAACGTACAGGAAAAACAAAACAATTAGCACATACTTAACAAGGGTTAATGAGAGGCAAAAGAAATTTTAACATGATATCGTCAATTTTATAAGTCCCCGAGCTGTTATTGAAATTGTTTTTAAAATGAATAAATGCACATTCTAGAATATTTCGTTCTATTATATCTCTGTTTTTAACAAGCGCTTTAGAACTATCCCACTTGATGCTATGGTTACATCTATACATATGGTTAAATAAAGCATTGGAAATACTAGCTGTTCTACAAGCATATTTATGCTGTTTTACCCTAATATCTAAACAGCATAAATATGCTTGTAGAACAGCTAGTATTTCCAATGCTTTATTTAACCATATGTATAGATGTAACCATAGCATCAAGTGGGATAGTTCTAAAGCGCTTGTTAAAAACAGAGATATAATAGAACGAAATATTCTAGAATGTGCATTTATTCATTTTAAAAACAATTTCAATAACAGCTCGGGGACTTATAAAATTGACGATATCATGTTAAAATTTCTTTTGCCTCTCATTAACCCTTGTTAAGTATGTGCTAATTGTTTTGTTTTTCCTGTACGTTGTATATATATATGGGCTTCTCGCCTTTTAACTTCATTCCCTGACGAGGTGTAGCTTTGAATACACGAAAGGCCTTGGAATCGTTTTTCTTTTTCCTTGTGGGTTTGCAGCATTCATTCATTTCACGTGTTTTATTGTGAAATTCATCCCATATATATATATATATATATATATATATATATATATATACACACACACATATATATATATATATATATACACACATACATATATATATATATATATATATATATATATATATATATATATATATATATATATATGAAGTTGTGTGACAGGTATTATCGGCTAAAATGGTCAACCGGTGTTTTAAGAGAATAAATTGGGGTAAAATGCTTTTTACCTTACCTGTGATAAAATATATATATATATATCATATATATATATATATATATATATATATATATATACCGACACGAAGTTGTTTAGTGACAACCGATTTTACAATCACCTAAAACTGAAAAATGATTTTAAAAAATTTTAAACGATAATTATCAGAAATGACGGAGGGCGAACGACGGATTAGCCATCAAAGTTATTAAAATGTTTATTACCGTACCTGTATCTCCGACGGATTATATAGAAAAGGAAGTTTGAAGGTCTTTAGCAGCAGAATTTGATGCAGGTGCGAGATAATCCAACCAGAGTGATAGGACGACAGATAAAACTGTAGTTTATCCCGAAAAATATGAATTTTAATGGAGAAATTACAGAGAATTGAAACGAGATATTTAATCCAAAATTCCAGAAAGGTGTAATTATCAGATTTTCAGAAACGGATTAGCTTCCCTGAAAGGTATTAATGTCTAAAACTGAAAATTTAAAAAAAAAAGTTAAACGTGAAATCAAAGTTTTTGAGAGAGAGAGATCTGAGTGTATTTATTATTATTATTATTATTTAAAACAGCGCTGATGGGACTTTCGTAACCTACTGTAAATGCAATTTTCTTAAATCTCAACATTTTTATACAAACGAATATGTGTGTGTGTGTGTGTGTGTATGTGTGTGTGTGTGTGTGTGAGAACATTTTTACACAAACGAATGTGTGTGTGTGTGTGTTGTAGATCTATGAACGTATAGATGGTCGGGAAGTTTGTGTGCGCTTTTTGGCTGTTCAAACGATATATGCACTGTGCCAACTGGCTGATAATGCCTGGAGGCACTGGCTTCTACACCAACTGGCGAATTTTGAGTTCTAAGCCAAGTGATTGCTATCCTGAACTCTCGTTAAGCTTTTGTATCTCGCAGACGCTGGATGGTCTCTTCCTCTCTCTCTCCTCCTCTCTTAGGTTAGGTATACCCCTTTGGGGGGGGGTGAGGCCGTCCTGCTTCTCCCCCAAAGAGGTTAGGTGGATAAGGTGTGTCAATTTTAGGGAGCAAATCGAAATCTTTAGATTTTCAAAGACTACTAGTGAACAAATGATGCATTTTTATGTGCTAAATCGAAATATGGCTTTAAAATCCAGATTTGACCAATCCTAGCTACTTATATTTGAAGTTGAAGTTTACGAAAAATCAGCAATTTTTGCAAGTATTTTTTTTTGTATATAACTACATTTTACATACATTACATACAATTAAAGACATTTTGATTGTATTTCAATATTAAAACTTAGAAATATAGATAGGTTTCTTGAACTTTGCCAAGGATGCCATGTCTGCCTTGCTCTTGTTCCTGGACATGAGCTCCCTAGGCTACTGGCCACCTGGCCACTGATGTACGCCTCCCTCCTCTCTTGTGAGTAAACATGTTGTGCTGCTTCAGTTGTCATCCTGACACACCTCTCTACTCACTGTGTTTGTGAGGGCCATGCAGGAACTTCCATTGGTCTATCCAGAAACTCCTTGACTGCAGCAGTGGTGAGGGAGCAGGTCAGAGGAGGCTCAGTCACGTCAGAGTTCCAGTTAATAAGCTCCGAGAGTTTGATGGCATCTCGGTTGATGTCAGGAGTCTTCCTGGTTCTGACACTGCAGTCTCCTACCTGTGTGTCCTCATCTCCTTCACCTCTGATTTCCAGTATCCTCTTCACTGCCTCCCTCCTCTCCTCCTCCACCTCACTGCACAGCATGGCCTGGAGCACAGCCTCAGAGTGTGCATACCAGGCTGATCTCTTCACTGTAGGCATCACTATTCCTATCGCATCCTTCTTCTGACTTCTGAGCAGCTCCAGCTGGTACAGTACATGCCTGGGACCCTCCACCCAGCTGTGATTTAACTTGATGTTGAACCAGTTTGGCATGTAGACTCCCACTATGAATTCCACAATTATCCTCAGATTCTTCAGGTTCCTACCCTTCAACCCATGTTTGGAAATCCACAATCTGCAGAACCTTAGAGCCGTGGTGACCCACCTACTGTGACAGACTGGCCAAATCTCCAGGAGAGCTAGACTCTGAGGTTGATCTCCAGCTCAGTGGCAATGTCTAACATCTTCCCTATGGGCCCAGACCACTTGTTGCTCAATGTCTTGCCATCCAGTGCAGTCACCAGGTGTCTGAGACTCAGCTCCCCAGTGTGCAAGTCACAGACAATCCACACCAACTTCCTGCTAAGCTTGGCCTCCACATAATGCATTACTCCTCCCTCCCAGCCAGTATTCACATTAGTACTGTCACCTCCTATGGCCAAAAGGGTCTGGTCTACTCCTCTCTCTCTTAGCCAGTTCACCAGATGATCAGCAATGACCTCAGCATGACTTCTCTCCTCTGCAGCTTCCTCTGGTACAAAAGCCACAAATATTTCCCACCTGGTTCATTGCACACTGTGTAGTGTTCTTCCTTAATGAGGCCAGGAAACTGCCTGTCACTGCCCTCAGCTTCCATCATCACTTTGGTGTCATCTCTTTTCCCATCAAAGAAGGTACAGGTGATGCCATTTTCCCTAATCTCTTCATCAAACTTCTTAACCAGCTCCTTAGTCAGTCTCTCCTGAGCCCTCCTCACCTTGTTGTGGTCAATCTACAGTGTTGTGTCAAATTCTGTGATAAGACCAGCATCAATCCAGGCAGCAGTGGCAATCTCTGCAGTCTCTCTCAGCCCAGTGTGATGTCTCAAGCTAGCCAGAGCTATGTTGGTGATATCTTCAGTGTTGTATTTCTTCTTAGCCGCAGGCAAGGAAGAAGTTGTCGCAGCCTCTTGTATGAAATCTTCTTCCTCCTCTCTCCTCCCTGCCTCCTCCAGTATATCTCCAGTCTTCTCCAACTCCATTTCCAGCAGTGACTCCTCCCTCAACTCCTCTTCTTTCTTGGCTGACTCCTCTGCCTTCCTCCTCCTCTTCTCCTCGGCCTTCCTTCTCTGCTCCTGTCTCCGTAGCACTACTTCCTGTCTCCTGGTCTCAGGGTGATCAGCTAGACCCATCTGTTGTGCCCCCACACTGCCCACCTTTTCTCTCTGACCTTTAATGAAGGCAAGCTCCTGCACTGGTATCTTCTGCTCGCTCCTGCAGCTGCAGTCAATGTGAACCTCACTGTTGCAGACAGGGTTGCACCCAAGCTCACTGCAGCTCCTGATCACACAGTGACAGGTCAGGATGTCCACCAATTTGTCCAGTTTCATCATGAACCTATCTTTGACCTCCAGCCTCACATTGCTAATGGACACCTTCACTGCCTCATCCAATAGTGCCTTCACTTTAGCCCTGATCCGGACTTCAGTGTTGATTACAGGTCCTGTGAATAGAGCGTTGGCCTTTCTCCACTGAGCCAGTAGCCCTGAACAATGCTGTTGTTAATCAGGTCATTAACTGGGTAATTCCTCCTGTCTTCCTCACTCATCTCTCTTCTCAACAAACCATACCTCAGCTTGATTTGCTTCGGGTTCTGATTTCTTTCTGACTCATCCTGTGGACCTGTGAACAAAAGAAATGTCATTGAAATTTGGATAGGTCTACTGATTATGATTACATAAAATTAAGTTAATTGAAATTCTTAATATCTTCCTATAAGCTCAGATAAAAGGTTGTGTTGTTATAGGTAAATACTTAATTATTCAAAGTAATGACAGTTTCATATATCTATCATATCAAAATATACAGAAAGTTTGGGTCACACATAACATTTCGAATAATTTGAATACCACAATATTTACATTACGAAGTAATCAAAATTGTCAAAAAGGAGGGAAAACACATGCACTCACAATCAAAACTCCAACATTTGTGACTATGTGAAACTTAGAAACCATACTGCACACCAAAAATAACCAAAATTGACCACACATATCAATGGCACATTGATATACAATGCTACAGTCATATTTAGGTCATATTTCAAACCTTTATGGTAAAATATAAGTAGGTAAATGGCTTTTTTAAACAACACTAAAGATATTTCTAAGTTTGCTAGATAATATGACATCATTTGAGCATTAGTAGTTTTTGAATTGTTGACTTTACTAAAATTGACACACCCTATTAGGTGGGCTCCCCCTTTTTTGGCACACTGGGAGGGGGTTGGCACCTTGCAACAAGGGGTGGGATGGGTGGCACTGGCACTCATTTGATCAACATTTGTAATTGCTCTGCACTCTCTCCTTAAGCGGTCATACTAATTTCATTGTTCATCTCTTCTGCGGCCAAGGGTATTCACATTTGGATAGATAAAACCAAGAGTGTAGAGTTTGTTACGCAAATAACCCCAAAGCCAAAAATCACATGGGGTTAAATCAGGTGATCTTCCTGGCCGCTTGATGGAACCTCGCCTCCCAGCCATCTTCCTTCAACGTTGGTATCCAGAATCTCACGGACAGCTGCAGAGTGATGTGGCGGCGCTCCACCATGTTGATAAAGCCAATCTCTGTCAACGCCATTAGTAAACTATGGCAAAACTTTGATCTCAGTACCTGGCAATAGCGTTTTCCACCCATCGTATCTCTCGATATGTCAAAGGAAACGAGTCCTGAATAACCAATGCACGCCCAAACTTTTAGTGTAGCCGTTTTAACGGGTTTACTCAATCGTATTTTGGGATTTTATTTTTCGTCCAGTAATGAACGTTGTGTTTGTTTCCTTTACTTGTTAAACCGAAGACACATTCATCTGAAAATTTGATCTTTGGAAGCAAATCTGGATCACTGTTGAACTTTTGTCTCATTGTTTCAGCAAACTGCAGCCGTCTATCAGACTCATCGTCGTATATGAGCTGAGAATAAATGGATTTATAATCGTGGTACCCCTGTGATTTCAATATTTTTGCTACTGAAAATTTGGAAATACCCAATTCCTCTGCGACTTTTCCCGTTGAATTTGTTAGATCGACTTGAAAACTGGCCAGTACATTTACTTTGTTGTCTCCTGTAGCCGTTACTGGCCTTCCGCTTCTTGGACGATCTTTTACCAGGCTCTCTGTTTCCAAAAGTTTGGGCTTCCAGTATCGAAGAGTAGTTGCATTTGGTGGTGAGTTATATTTTTCTTGAAATAAACGCAAACTTTCTTCACAATTATTATAAGAAATGGCCCACGATACAAGATACGCTTTTTCTTCATTGCTGTATTCCATCCTTATTTACATGGCGCTGACTGGGGCTAGGTCCTAGGGCCTTCCTGTTCTAGCCTAAGGTCATTCCTGGAATTGTATAGTTGCTTTGAAAAGTATCGCATACACTGCAGTGATATCATTGAAATTTATATATTATTAACAAATTATTTTTATGTATACAATCCTTAAAGACTTTTCTCCCACCCTGTATACGAATATATATATATACACACACACCTCGTAGCATTTCCGTGCCTTGGTCTCTCTTCACACGAAGGTCAAGCTGATGGTCCCACCTCTAGGCCTGGTTTGGTGGGGGAACGAGTTGCTTTCTTGCGATCTCCAGCGCACATAACCAGGCACAGCCGGTTCACCTAGTACCGTTTTTGGCAAGGCGACGAGTCTTTTTTTGAAGAATTCTACGTTGACACCAGTAATGTTCCTGATCTTCGGAAGATGGTTGAATAGTCTTAGCCACCTGACAAACAAACTATTTTCTTTGAGTTCAGGGAGTTCCTTGTCTGGCCTTTAGTTTGAGAACGCTACACATTCTACATTTCCTATTTTCCACTGTTGTTTGGGTGGTTACTGGGTTCAGCTTGATGTTAGGTATCAGTTTTTCCATTATTTTGCACGTGTAAATTATAAAGTATCTCTCTCTACTTCTTTCGAATGAATATAGATTTAATTTAAGAAGACTTTCCCAGTAGTTGAGTTCATTGCAGCCATCAGTCTTGGATGTGAAATTTCTTTGAATTTCTTCTAGTTTATTAATTTCTTCCTTTTTATATGGGGACGTCAAGATTGAGTAGTATTTTGGTATGACCAGTGTTTTCAGCAGGGGAATCATTACTTTCTTGTCCCTTCTTTTAAAGGTTCTCAGTACCGTCCCTGATTTTCGTAGGACTAATTTTAATAGTTTTGCGGATAGGATGAGAGTAGTGGACTGGGATAATTTATTTATGGGTAATAACGCAAATTTTCATTGGGAGGCATTTAAAGAAAGTTTTTTGAATATCGAAAGGGAGTTTATTCCTCGTAGGCCCAAGCGTACTAGTAATCATGGTAGACCCAAGTGGTGGACTAGGGAAATAGGTGAGTTCATAAACGAGTGTAACAAAGCGTATAGACTTAATAAGCGCAATGTTATGGTAGCTAACTTTAATAGATATATCGAGCTTAGACGTCAGGTTAAAAGATCTGTTAGGAATACTAAGCGTAATTTTGAGATACATGTAGCTGCGGATAGTAAACATAATCCGAAAAAGTTTTTTGACTACGTCAATAATCGTAAGCCGATAAAAGATAACATAGACCAGGGGTGGGCAACCTTTTTAAGTGAGCGTGCCAAAATCGTCAAATCTTTGATGCAAAAGTTAATCTTTACCATTTTTTAGCAGAAAACATTAAGTTAAAATATAAAACTCAGCGAAGAATTTGGATATTTATTTATTTTAATTTTTTTTAAGGTGAGCCCGGGGAATCGCGTGCTGGAAAAAAGTCGTTGGCGTGCCACGTTTGGCACGCGTGCCAAGGGTTGCCCACCCCTGACATAGACCCTCTTGTGGACGCTAACGGCGCTTTGGCTTCTGACGCTCAGGCGATGGCGGATATTTTTAACACCTTTTTTGCGACAGTTTTTACCGTAGAAGACGTAAATAATGTCCCCGATGTGGAGGATATCGTTCCATTTAGTAGCGAGACTATTTTGAATGAAATAACCGTTTACGAGGGTGAGATTGCGCATTATATCGATAAACTAAAAGTTAGCAAGGCTCCAGGCCATGACGTTCTTTATCTTAGACATTTCAAAGATTTGAAAGACGTTATCGTAGGCCCCTTAACAAAATTTTTTAATAAGTCACTGGAAGAAGCGGGGATTATTCCTGAAGATTTCAAATTAAACGTTACGCCCATTTTTAAAAAAGCGACCGCACAGTAGCTAGCAATTATAGACCTATTAGCTTAACGTTAATTGTCAGTAAACGTTTGGAATCTGTAGTTAGGGATCGTACCATCGATCACTAAGAAAGTCGCGATTTGATTAATAGTAGTCAGCATGGGTTTCAACGCCATAGATCTTGCTTAACTAATTTGAATTTTATAACGAAATAGTGCGCGAATACGATAAGCATAGAGCGGCTGACGTTATTTATTTAGACTTTAAAAAAGCGCTCGATACAGTTCCGCATAGAAGATTAATTGCGAAGGTTAAAGCGTACCGTATACGCGGTCAGGAAGCTAACTGGTTAGAGGAATGACTTCGTGCCAGGAAACAGAGGGTCGTTGTTAATGAGTAGGGAATCGAGGTGGTTGGATGTAGGTAGCGGTGTCCCTCAGAGTTCAGTGTTAGGCCCATTGCTATTCGTAATCTACATTAACGACATAGATGTAGGCTTGACCAGTAACGTGTCAAAATTCGCAGACGATACTAAAATAGGCGGTAAAGTTCTTAACGTGGACGATAGAAATAGGCTGCAAGACGATGTGGACGGACAAGTGGCAGATGCAATTTAACGTAGACAAATGTAAAGTTTCGTATATAGGTTCTCGTAACAACAATTACACGTACACGATGGATGATAGACAGTTAGCGAGCGTTGACGAGGAAGTGGATTTAGGCGTACGTGTATTTAAGGATTTAAAAGTTAGGAACCAAACCAGTGCCTGGAGTCTTGCGCAAAAGCTAATAGGATGTTAGGCTTCATAGCGCGTAATTCCGAATTTAAATCGAAGAATATTATATTGCCCCTTTACAAATCCCTAGTCAGGTCTCATTTAGAATATGCCATTCAGTTTTGGTGCCCGTATTTGCGTAAGGATATTGATAGGTTGGAAAGGGTTTAGCGACGCGCCACGAAACTTTCCGTCACTACGGAACAAGTCTTACGAAGATAGGATTAAAGAGGTAGACTTGCATTCACTTAAAGCTAGGAGATTAAGGGGGAGCTTATTGAAGTTTTCAAAATCGTTAATAAAATCGATAACGTAAATTGTGACAAACTGTTCACTTTCGATAATAGCAAAACTCGTAATAACGGATTTAAATTTAATCAATGAACCTAACCGGGTATTCAATAATTTTACCATAGGTTTCGATATATACGAGGGTACTTGAATAAGTATCCGCACTTTTTATTTTAGTGATAATATAGTATATATAACATATACTCGTAATAAGGAGCCAAACTGAGATCTATAGGCTTATTTAGGCTAGCAACAGTATAGGCTTAGTTAGGCTACTCGTAGCTGTCACATATCGTACGAGTAGTGAGTATGGCTGCGCCGCTTTCAATTTGTGCTCTTGAAGAACAGAGATCCGTCGTTCGTGTTTTGTGGGCAGAAGGTGGGAAAGGAGCTGAAATTCACACGCGTTTATGTGGTCAGTATGGGAATAATGCGCTACCACGGCGAAGTGTGTACGAGTGGATTCAGATGTTCAAGGAAGGTCGGACATGTGTGACAGATGCTCAACCCTCAGGACGACCGTCAACATCAACCAGTGGTGACAAGCAGGAAGAAGCCAGAGCCATGATTTTCGATGACAGAAGATTAACAATAAAAGAAAAAGCATCTTCATTAGACATCAGTCAAGGTCAGCCTATTCGATAGTTCATGACATTCTTGGCTTTCACAAGGTTTGTGCAAGATGGGTGCCCAAACAGTTGACAGAAGAGCACAAGCGTAATCGTATGGACGTCTGCTCTCGTCTTTTGGCGCGGTATCATAATGAAGGTGAAAACTTTTTAGAGCGCATTATCACTGGACATGAAACCTGGATCCATCACTACAGGGACTTTTCTAACATATATACTAGTGGGCCAAATGGCCCACTTGCCCTTGTATTTGGCCCACTAGTCACATTCTATTGGCCCACTAGTCAGTTTTAAGCTTTGGAATAAAAATATTGATTCTAGCAAGGTCTCCCATGTACTTGAGAAGAAAATGGGAGCGATCAGCTGAGTGACTGACTGTGGCGGTTAGAGGGATTGTTTATGTACGTTTAGAGGAACTGGAGGTAACGCTTTCGCTTTTTTCGATGTTTAGTGTTGGTTTTCACTTTACTGTTACTGCTTATATAGATAGTGAATACCTGTGGATACCGAAAGTAAGGTAGTGATTAGTATTTTATTTAGTGATTAGTATTTTATTAGTATATTAGTATCAGTATTGAAAAAAGTAGGCAATCAATCTACCATGTGGATCTGCGTGGTGAAGTTGCTATGCTAGTGATACTGGTAGAATGTCAGTCACATTTAAACATTTTAGTATATATTCTAGCTATTGGCAGATTATTTAATTTAGCAATAGCATACTTGCCCTTATATTTTCAAATTTTTGTCAATGCTGAGCTACAGTATAGCAGTATGTTTGAAATGTCTCTTTGGTCTTTTGAATAAATATTGTCTGGTACTACTTTTATTTAATAGAAATTGCCATTTTTGCATCTGCTGTAATGTGTTTCCTTAAATTCCTTTGATTTTTATATAATTATCTGCTATCTAACTATCTTTTAATATAAATGCCAGGTACTTGGTGTCTGCCCTTTTTAGATATATGTGCCCCTTTTTTTTTAAAGTGGCCCACTAGTAAAAATTCCTTAAAAAAATCCCACCTCCCGTTGCAAGGAAATTCAAACCGCAGCCGTCAGCAGGTAAAGTTATGCTAACACTGTTTTGGGATACACGAGGCCCTATCCTTGAACATTATTTAGAGGTGGAACTACAGTAACAAGTGTATCGTATTTTGACATGCTTCGGAATGAGTTAAAGCAAGCAATTCGCACAAAACGGAGAGGGAGATTGTCGGAAGGTGTTATTCTGTTACACGACAATGCGCGCCCTCATACCGCTGCACAGACTAGAAAATGCCTTCAAGCACTTAAATTTGAAGTTCTCAACCATCCAGTCTACAGTCCAGACCTGGCACCTTCGGAATTTTACCTGTTTGGACCACTAAAAGACGCTTTGAGAGGCCAGCGATTCCAAGGCAATGATGACCTGAGGGAGGCGGTGCATGACTGGCTACGCACACAGCCAAAAACATTCTTTTGTGATGGCATTAGGAAGCTTGTAGATCGCTGGACTAAGTATATCGAGAAACAGGGAGACTATGTTGAGAAGTGATGTGTTTATAATATATCAGATGTGAAAATAAAATTGTGAAAATAAAAAGTGCAGATACTTATTGAATTACCCTCATATATATATAATGATCTTCATGACGCCATTTAATTTTTTTAAATTAATTATTTAATGTATTAACACCCAGGTGCACAACCTTGGGGCCTAACCTAGCCTGACCTAACCTAACCAATCGTCAAGGGCGTACAGTTGACCTAACCGGGCATTCAATGAACCTAACCGGGTATTCAATAATTTTACCAGAGGTTTCGATATATATATATATATATATAGTGAGCTTGATGACGTCATTTAATTTTTTAAAATTAATTATTTAATTTATTAACACCCGGGTGCACAACCTCGGGACATAATCAATATGTGTGTGAAATTTCATGTTTGTAACTGCTTCCTTTTATTATTATATGACAGATTATTATTATGGGCGGCAGTAGTATGGGCGGCAGTAGTGGGCGAAAAATGTTAGAGCGCAATGCAATCGCAAATGTTGCAAGAGTGCCAACCCCCTCCCCTTTTGTTGCAAGGCACCCATAGTGCCACCCCACCCCACTTTGTTGCAAGGTATCCCCCTAAATGGGGGAGGGGAATGTTGTAAGAGCAACAAGGGGTTATGCAACTTGGAGGCGGAGTTATCCCCCAAGTTGCAATGAACCCCCGCTTGTGGAGACCTCCTTGGGGGATAAGGTGGGACGGCCTCACCCCCCAAAGGGTTATACCTAACCTAAGAGAGAGGAGAGGTGTTCGCCTGTCAGGAACCAAGCGCATATTAAGAATTCAGCGAAGCGACCGTTGTCTTAATATGTTCCTAATCAGCCAGCTGGCTTTATAAGCCAGTTGGCGTATCTGGCTGAGTTGCCAAATTGCGCTATTTATTTAATTAAAGCATATATTCTGGCATAAACCGCCAGTTGGCTTAGAAGGCTGAGTTGCCAGTTTGCACTATTTATTTAATTGAAGCATATATTCTGTCTTAATCCGCCATTTGGCTTAGAAGGCTGAGTTGCCAGTTTGCGCTATTTATTTAATTAAAGCATATATTCTGGCTCAATCCGACAGTTGGCGTATTTGGCTGAGTTGCCAGTTTGCGCTATTTATTTAATTAAAGCATATATTGTGGCTTAACCCGCCATTTGGCTTAGAAGGTTGAGTTGCCAGATAGCGCTATTTATATAATTAATGCACATACTCTGGTTTACAAATCCGCTTTAGAAACCAGCCAATTGATATAATTAAATACCGTGTACAAATAAAAAGAATTAAATAAAACACCATTAAATCATTCTGTTTATTTCGGCGAATTAATGGAAATACGATATATAGAAATATACATTGGAATATACAGGGCGTTTCAAAAAGAGTTATACAATTTTAAACGTTTATTTACAAAGAACCAGAAAACTCATGAACGTGAACAAAACATTTTTTGAAAGCTGATGAAATGGTATTTTTTCAGCAGTAAGTTTAAGCAAAATTAAGCAAAACGCAGTTAAGCATAATGGAGTTAAGCAAAATCCTTATAATTGACGTTCTCGATGTGTGCCCCACCGCGGTTCAGACAGTCTTTGATCCTGACTCCTAAGTTCTGTCCAACTTTCCTTCAGGTCTCAGGGGACATTTTCTGGAGGTAGTCTGATACCTTCTGCTTCAGATCGTCCAGTGTGGCAGGGCGGGTGGCGTAGACAGAGTCCATGGCAGCCCCAAGAACCAGTAGTCCAGAGGGTTCAAGTCTGAGCTATGGGGTGCCCAGTCATGAGCGGTACCCAGGGAAATGAGGCGGTTTCTGAAGAGCTGCCGCAGGATAGTGATGGTGTCACCAGTTGTATGCGGGGTGGCACCATCCTGCATAAACCAGGTCATCCTCAAACCAGTAAGGCCCTAGCATTCCCCATCTGACATTGAAGGCGCAAAAGCATGTGACCTTATGCCCTTTTAGGCACCTATAGTGATCTCCTCAGGAGGTTTTGCACCCCAGAAAATGTTATTGTGGTTGTTGATGGCACCGCTCAAATGGAAATGGGCTTCATCACTGAACCAGATCAGGTTGATCCAGTTTGAGTAGCGCTCCATCCTGTCACTGAGCCAATTGCACATGTCAACTCTCTTTCTCATGCCATCTTGAGTCAGTTTATGCCTAATAGAGATGATGTACGGGGAAAGCTTCAGTTCCTTAGTGAGGATACGCCAGATTGATGTTGGTTTGATGCCCAGCTCCTGGGAGCGCCGGCGGTGGGACTTCTCGGGACTGTCCACTACAGAATCCCGCACGACGTCGATGTTGGCTTGGCTCTTGGTTACTGATGCTGGCCTGCCACTGTTGCCCTTGCTCTGGTTGTGCACTGTACCCTTGTCCTGAAAATGTTTCACAACACTTTGAATGTCACAATTTGTTGGTCCACACGTGTTCTGAGATTGAATTCCCTGCAGAACCTCCGGCGGGTCTCTACATATGATTTCGTCTCATACCAGAGACACCGCTTTTGTCTTCTGCTCCACTGTCAATGGCATAGTTGATCTAGGGAGCTAGAAATTCCCAAGAACAAATACCAGAATACCACCACCAAAACCTGAAAAAAAGGGTATAGATTGAAAAACAAAAAATGGCAGGACATTAAATTGTATAACTCTTTTTGAAACGCCCTGTATACGATCGAAAATAATAATAGCATAAGGACGATGAATATATAATAAATATACAATGGAATATATGTATATGATCAAAAAATAATAATAGCATCACGAACGGGAAATATATAATGAAAAATATACAAAACGTTGTATTATCAATATATTAGTACAGGAAATATATATATATATATATATATATATATATATATATATATATATATATGTACACACATATATATATATATGTATATATATATATATATATATATATATATATATATATATGTATAATAATATATATATATATATATATAATATATTATACACACATGCCATTAAATAAATAAATATACAGCTTTTATGTTCTACGGGTTATATATAATTAAAAATAATAATACACGAAACGTATAATCAATTGCATATTAGTACAGGAAATATATACATACACACAATTAAATAATTAAATATACACCCTTTATGTTCTACGGTGTAAAATGCAAAACACACACGTAATAGAGTCTACATCCACATCGATATTACTCTGTACTACGTGGTAAAATCGTCCAAGCAACACTTCACCGTTTAACTGATACGGATGCCTATACTCGACATATGGCTTTCATATCATTCAATACTATTTTTGTGCCCACTTTACATTTGGTTGGCAAGTTATCTTTAAACACGGCTAGAACACAATCAAAAGTACGCACAAAGAGGTCATCGTTAACCACAACATCATTATTAAATACAAGTTTATAAACAAGCCTTTCCAATCGAGGGTTTTTTCTTACCGTCCCGAGCTTTTCAATCGTGAACTCTTCTTCACTTTGCATAGCGGCAATTGAAATATTCTTCCAAGTCGTAACGACAGCTATTCATTATATAGAGGTACAGCTCTTCAGGGTGAACAGTGTAGGTGAGCTCTGCCCTGTACCACTCAAGTGCTTTGTACCAAAGTTCATGATATTTCGAAGAATCTAAACCTTTTAAATATGCATCCAGCTCTAGACCATTCTCGCCTTGTTCATTCCTACATTCGATAAATCCTTCGAGCAGAGCGGTGTATGCGTATTCAAGAACCGTGTCAAAATAAATCATATCCGTAACACGAGCGTCTAATATAGGCTTCAGCTAGCGGAATCCGACGATTTCAAACATTCTGTCGAGGATGAAACGGTTTCGCGTAGGGACAAGAACGTTATTATCAGATGCGTTCTTCCACATCAGTCGTATATCAATGCATGGCTGTTCGTTATTTATACACAACGTGCAAACAACGGCATGTGAGGGGGCGTCACTAATCTGCTCTCTTCTTGTACTTAAACCTGCAAGTATTCTATAACGGTCCTCTCCCCACTTCTCAACTATCACGAAGACTCTATTCATCTCCTCAACACTTAAATAAATAACATTACGTTTGCTTGCTTGCCTGCAAATCGTTTCAAGTACATCGTTAATGGTGCCGGTTTCACGCCTGAACACGCGCAATGACTTCGTCACGGAGACATCGTACGAGGCGTTGAGAATACTTCTCAAAGGAAGTTCCATCGTATTCGCACGTCCACTCGGTTCAAGCTCTGAGATTACTATGAGCCACATGTGGACGGATCGGCTTGACGGCGGAGTGTGTCACGCTGATGAAACGTGTACGGGCTTGTTCGAACTCGTGTGTTTCGTGAGGTACACGGGTGGACGGCTCGCTGGGGGAGCGCGTCACACTGCTAAAGCGTGTACAGGCTTGTTCGAACACTTATGCTCTTGGACAAACAGAATTTTCCACTACATGAAACAATATCGACTTTAGTGTTTTATCACTCACCAGACGTTCATTTCCACAAACTAAACATCTTCACAATCCGACGCACTAATTGAGAGAAACATATGTCCATATTTGTCCTAAAGTCTGTTAAAAACTCACACAGCCCATTAGCCACAACCTCACTACAAACCTCATCGTGATATATATTAATATAGTGGTAAAAATACTTAAGATTCTCCATGATGACAAGATTTACATTTTCAACCGTAGGGTACGAGTAGTCGGAATGGTGTAACATGATAATAATATCGCTTGTCATACCACTCATCAACAAGACTCAGTATCCATAACCGTTGCTTATCTTCTGAACGTGTTGCTTCTTCTACTTCGCGGTATATATGAGCCTTTATAAAGGTTAGGTCTATAACATACTTCAATACATCGTCTGTACTACGAAATCCTACAATGCCCTCGCCAGAATACCCGTAGAGTATTTGAACATCTTGATCCTTCGCACGGCTCAATGTAGCCTTAAAAGTGGCAAAGGAGGGGGGAATATGGAGTTTTTCAGTATCCACCACATGTTGGCACTTTGCCGAATACCACTTCATAAATGTTGAACATGCAATATTAAAGGTAGCCATTACTATTTTTCTTCTACGCGGGAGAATACACGTCTGAGCTCAAGGGTATGCAGAGGTCAACTGAGCACGCAGCGATAGAGGCATGCTCAGGTAGCGGCAGGATTCACGTTGCTGGTCTTACAGTGGGCGTGGCTTAGCTTTTTACTGTACACACACACACGCACGCACGCAAAGGAGAAAGTGAAACGCTAATTGAAACACGATTTATTTAATAAACGAAATATTCAAGGTATATAAAGGGTAATCCAGAGAAATGGGACCCAAAAGAAACCCCTGTAACTCTTAAAGTATAAGTCCTTTTATAAAATCATAAGCATCATTCCAAAGAGGATAGTTACAAGTTTGTACACGATTGTATAGGTTTTGACAATACAAGACAAGATAAGATACAAAACAAAATAAAAGTGTTAGTTAAAACTAACCCTTCAAGATGACTGCATGGACTGTGGAACAGCTGCGTTTCATAACTGAGCAATATTATGAGCATGGAAGAAGTGTAGTTTCAGCTCAAAGATCTTTCAAGACAAATTTTCAGATGTCAAAATCACCTTCTAAGAAAGTAATCCGTCGGTGTGTCAGAAATTTTTCCCTAACTGGCAGCATTGGAAAAAGAAAACCAACTGGAAGAGTGCGCACAGCAAGGATAGACGAGATCATTAACAGAACTCATGAAATTGTACAGGATAATCCTAACATAAGCATCAGACGTGCTTCTCAGCTGTTAGGAGTTGGATATGGAACAACACACCGTATATTCAAGCAAAATTTAATGCTCTTTCCATATAAAATTCAAACAGTGCAACAACTAAACGATGGAGATTTCGCACGAAGACGACAATTCTGTCAATGGATCCAACAGAAGGTAAATGACACCACCAATTTTCTAGCAACTTTGATTATGTCAGACGAAGCCCATTTTCATTTGAATGGAACTGTAAACAAACAAAATTGTCGTTTCTGGGCAACAGAAAATCCATTGAATATTACCGAAGTCCCGTTGCAAAGTCAGCGTGTAACTGTTTGGTGTGGTCTTACTGCATCTCAGATCATAGGGCCGTACTTTTTCGAGGATTCCACCGGAAACACGGTCACTGTAAATGGTGATCGCTACGAAAAAATGTTGACCGATTTCCTTATTCCTAAATTAAGAGATCTTGGTCTAGAAAACCACTGGTTCCAACAAGACGGAGCTACCTGCCATACCACGAGGAACTGCATGGCAGTTTTGTGTCAAACGTTTCCAGGCGAGTTAATCTCAAGATTTGGAGACGTTGAATGGCCCGCAAGGTCTCCGGATTTTTCTCCCTTAGATTATTATCTCTGGGGATATTTAAAGAGTAGGGTCTACAGAAATAACCCAACGACCTTGCAAGAATTGAAGGCCGCCATCACAAATGAGATACAGGCCATACCACCGCACACTCTTGCAAAAGTGATGCAGAACTTACAAGCGAGAACACTGGAATGCTTGGCAACTAATGGAGCACATTTGAAAGGAGTCATTTAAAAAAAATAAATATTTCATAATAAACTTGTAACTCTACTCTTTCGAATGATATACAGTTTTTATGAAAGGAATTAAATATTAAGAATATTTGGCTTTTTTTTATGGGTCCCATTTATCTGGATCACCCAATATATTTACAAATACGTGTAATAAATAAGTTAACAATAGACATAGCAAAGATTATGGTATCCAAAGGGCACGGTATCATAGGTACCAGGCACCTGGTAACGTTTCCTATAGGTGTTACGGCACACCTTTGTACCCCTAAGTTCCTTCACGCCCCCCAGCTTCTCTGCCCGAAAATTGTGGGTACCTACAGTCAGTTGGGGCGGCCGGTCGCACTCATCATCTTCCAAGCGCACTAGTTCCCTCAACGAATCAAAGTTAACGACCCGCCGATTCGCCTGGTTAAGCGTGATACCCTTCTTTGCCTTCATGATATACTTCGTATCCTCCCCCACCCTCACCCGTACTCCATAGGTTTTTGGCCCTGTTGACACAAACGAGTCGGCGTAAGCAATGTCTCCATACTCATCTTTGATCTCGTCAGTTAGCTCTCCGAGGAACTCCCCAATAGCGGGCATGTATTCACCTCCCCTCGCTGTGAATATCACGCTAACTGTATCGGCGTACAAAACCCTCCGCCCAAGAGAATGCAATAGGCCCCAAAGTTTGAAGCGTGCGTAGGCTGTTGTGAAGCTGGCTACAGGTATGTTTGTAACCCGTGAGGTATCTGTGGCGAATTCGGTATTGTTGTACTTTATTATGTAAGTATTACCTACATTCACAATCTCCATGACCTCTTTATCGGGAGCGTTGGCATAATCTCAGACTTCACTATAACTTTGTGCCAAATGAACGTTCCCTTTGCCAGTATTCTGTGCAAATTTTCCCCAAAGACTGTTTAGACACAACTTTGCACTAAAGCGCTTGCCAGGGTTCTTTACAATTTGTGAACGGTCAAGCTGTCAAAGCTGGGCACTTGCGTTTTTTTGCGGTACTGCGGTACTACCGCACTACCAAACCGGTACCGCATAACGCAGTACCGCAAAGGATCGCTGAAAGTACAGGCTGTACTTTCAGCGATCCTTTGCGGTACTGCGTTATGCGGTACCGGTTTGGTAGTGCGGTAGTACCGCAGTACCGCAGTACCGCAAAAAAACCCGCAAGTGCCCAGCTTTGCAAGCTGTATACCTTCACAGTCACGGTAACGCTGATATAAGCCGTTTTTTCATCTTCGGTATCAACCCCTCGCGGATATCCTGACTCCTCAACCTTATCCTTCAAAAAAGCGTTTATATATGGTGTGAAAAGGTTGGGTAGCTTCTGAAACCTCCACATCTCATGTATCTTCATTATTCTATACCCATGGCGAACGGCTAGGGCCAGCTCAGGGCTTGTATATACACACCTCTGATCTTACGCTTGGGGGGGTGTATGGTCACAATCACCATTGTTCTCTTCTTCGCACTTCACGCACAGGGGAAACACGAGTTTGTGATCTATAACGACGGGTAAGATCGGCGTCCATAAATCGCGAGGGGGGAGCACGTCTACGAAAGAGAGTCCAAAGTAGCGCTCATTCAAGTTTGCTGAAAACTCCTCGATGGTGGGCAGGTCAGGTCCCACCACTTTCTCAGGTGCACCTACCGGGTACGGATTGTTCTTCATCACATAGGGGTATAAAGAACAGAGGTCGTAGTAATGGAGTTTCACATCCTCCGTAGGCGAAAAGTATAGCTTGAAGGGATTTGTACGCCCTCCAAACAAGCTATCACCGCACTTGAGAAGATCCAGCACTATTGAACGTTTGATCGTGTTTATTTCTTCACGGTACTGTCCATCTACTTCCATCCATGCATTATACTCATGCTCCCACAAGACTTTGTGAGTGAACTAGGAGCCTATGAGTTGATCGCGGGTGCGGGTCCACGCAAGACAGTCGGCAGGAGATCTACCGTGGATATTTCCTACGATTCCACACTCAGGACGGGGGCATCCGTGCCACCAGCAACCGTTAAAGGAGTACACAGTCTTTTCACCAGTGGTACGGTTTTCACTTAGACCATCAACCCAAAAAACACGACCATTAACGTTACTGAATACTTCACCCGTGTTTCGGGCATGCTTTATGTATACACCTGTCTGCTGCTGTAGGTGTATGAGCCATTAAATAGCCTTGTGCCCATAACTGCAGGGATTGTTTCTGTGGATAACGGCTAAGGTGTCTTTAAGCATGAAGTTATTCTTGAACACCGTAGAACATGATGAGGCGATGGTGGTTGCGACTTGCAACGGATCGCATTTGAAACGACCTATATACATCCTTCTAAAGGCCTGGAAACATACTCTAAGCACGCGCACATCATTCACGCAATAAAGCTCACATTCATCAGCTATATTATAAGGATTACATTCATTAAAACTGCTGTAGTATCGGTCAAAATCTTCACGTTCATCTGTACTCATACATTCATAGTTAAAGTAATGTTTGGGTGGAGGTAATTTAAAGTTTCGCTAGTGAGGAATGTGTAAGAGAAATATCCTTTTGAAATTTCAGCGGCTACGCCCATCACCTTGGGTAGCTTTGCTAATTTACTAGGTGTGAATAATAAAGTGTCTTCAAACTGTACAGTACGTCTTATTTGCACCTGTATTAGTTGTTACCTCTTTTCAAGGGATCACCTGTAAATATCTCAGATGACTCGTGCTCAAGGAACTCCTTATAAAGGAACTGTGTGTCAAATTTTGCCCCGTTATGGGCGAGAATATACACAGTCATTTTTTTTAACTCGTCCGCTAACTTGACAATATAGGACACAAAGAGCTTCACAGTGCTATCGTGGGCACTCGTTTTAAAAACGTTTGTCCGTTTACCACATTTGTGACACTCATCGCACTCGAGCTCCATAAATTCATCACAGATAGTCTGGCTCACAAGTAAATGTGGAATAACCTCTTTTGTTTCAGCGTTCGTTTATGTCTCTATATCGTAATACACAGTTATACAAGGGCTGTTTTTAGGCTTAACATCTTTCATATAACATACATGTTTTACTCCAACCGCCTTATATTTCTCATATCATGTAGAACAGTGAATTTCATCACATTTATGCTTGAAATTCCCCCAATTATCCATCATGTGAAACATACCACATTCACAGATTCTCATTTTCCTGCACGTGCCAATTGATTTATGGAGCTCAAAACAGTTATTATTGAAAAATGTGCGTCTACACACATCACAATCCCTCTTCTCAGCTTCAACTACACGGCTTTCACATTTGGAGTTTTTACACTGCTCACATACCATGTGGCAATCTTTACAATGTTTCACTATATCATCCGCAAACTCGATACACCCCTAACACAAATCATGATGTCCATATTTTCGACTTTTATCATAACTCGCGTAAAGGCCCCTTATATTACGGATGGGGAGATACGTTGTCCCTAACAGTCCTAAAATAAGTAGGGGTCTTGTACGATCTCTCACACAGCTTTTAAAAACATACACAGTTCTTCGACGATCATCCATTCCAAATACAACTATACGAACATTCATTTCCTGTTCTACCCTTCTCAGCTCCTAAGGACCCATGTTACAGTCAAACTCAAGTTTACAGTCTACAGCTAGTTTACGGGCATGCCGCACTACCGTAGGCAACCAAATTTGGGGGGGGGGGGCCTGTGTATTTAGTACAGTAAACATACGAGCTAAGACTACTGCTATAAAGCCGCAGCCACGATCGACGTTTATATGTCGTGTATAAATAGACTGAGAATTGAAGTTAAGAGTATAAGGTGTGGCACTATGACCCGCAACACGGAATACACGGTCAAAATTTACCGTGAAGTTGTCCATATTGAAGGCTATACTACTTTGAGAGGCCTGCATTATACGGCCTAATATATACTCTACTGTATATCTTCAGCTGCCAAACGTCTGAACGGTATTACTACCCAAAAATCATCTACATCTCCGTCATCTGACCCGAATCCAAAGGACAGCCTCGTCATGACTTCAAGTTCGTCGCGGTTCTGAAGGGCAAACTCTACAATACGTTCAACTAAGCGCCGTAGTCCGTATTCACCATCACTGCTATACATGGATCTAGGATCAACCCTGACTATATGCCGATTTCTAGTCAAGGCCGGGGTGGGGGTAGCGGTGCGCACCAACTCGAATGTTATGCCATCCTCAACAGAACGGGAAGCTGCTGTAGAGGATGTACCCGGAATTGAATAAGGGGGTATATTTAAGGAAGGTACTATTGTGGGGGTTGTGTCGTAAGACGTAGAAGGTTGGGACTCTATTACTGGTGGTCTAACAACCGGCTCAACCCTGGCGCGCTTTATACCTGACGTGGTGGGCTCTTCATCATGCCTCCGCTTTGAACTGACGCGTGCTACAGGTATCGCTGGTGAGGATTCGTCAGCGGTGATGGATTCTGTAGCTGCACGGTCAACGGGCTCGTCTGTGATATCGATGATGGGGTGCTTTACATCGTCGTCATTCACGGTTCTGTGGAAGAAGAAAACAAAATATAAGGAGCAGCACTCAAAATTTGTAATATTTTGTAAATGGCCAACATAGGGGTGTGACGTGTTAGAAATGGATCCTGTAGAAAAATTCAGGTTCGCAAGCCCATCCACATGTATTATATCTGGCCCTACAGGATGTGGTAAAACTGTGTTTATGCTTAAAATCATTAAAGAAAAGGGAGAGATGTTCTCAAAATTTGTGCATGAAGTTATATGGTGCTATTCGACGTATCAGTCAGTGTTCAACGAGTACCAAGATGAAATCTTGTTCCACAAGCGGGTTTACGACGTTAATTCGTCAAAGGGAAATGAACATACAGTCATTGTAATTGACGATCTCATGTTGGAGATGGATAAAACGTTTGCCGAGACATTTACAGTGTTCTCCCCCCATCTTAACATAAGCGTATTCTTCATCAACCAGAATCTATTTTTCAAAAATAGATACATGCGCGATGTGTCGCTAAATACACAATATCTAGTCTTATTCGCGCAACGTAGAGGTGTGTCACAAATTTGGGTATTAGCCAACCAAATGTTCCCGAATCAGCGTAAGGAGTTTTTGGAGGTTTATAAAGAGACCTCAAACCAGCGTTATGGATATTTGCTTTGTGACCTTCACCCGCGAAACACGTTTAGGTGCTTCTAAGAACGAATATATTCCCAAGCGAATGATAATTTAAGATTAATACATACTTTAAATATTAATGATACGTATTTACTTATTTATTTTTTATTAATTAATAATAACTAACTGTTTATTTTTAGTAAGAGCCCAGTAAAGCCTAAAGCTTAAGGGCCAAGTTAAAATAAATAGTCCAGCTTCACAATTATTCGTTATTGTAAATTGTAAAACCAATGTATTTATTTTATTATTAATAACGAAGGTTATTCAATTCAATTAAAAAATTTTTTTCTCGCGAAACGCCCGAGAACACTACGGAACTAAAGGGTTCCACGGAACACGGGTTGAGAACCATTGCTCTAAGTGATTATAAAATTAGGGAAATGTCATCTAGACAGTTTATATATTCTGTAAATAGTGTATAGTTTTAGCTTAAGTTATGTAGGCTACTTTGGTAGCTCTAAATAGTTTTATATTAATTAGCTGACTTGAGATTATTATTTTGCAAAATTTTATTATAAAATATAGCTTATGACTTGGATAAACTCTAGAGGCCCAAATGGCGTCTTGGTTTACAAATGAATTGTAATGTAATGTATAAGAACGATTTGCGCAAACAATGACCCAAAAAAGAGTGAATTGTTTTTCTTTAATGTGTATTAAAAGTGATGTGCACATGCATGCATAGAAATGGTGTATATTCCAGAATGACAAATAGGCTAAAGAAATACAGTGAATTAATAAAAATCTATCAACGATTGCCCCGGGCACTGTAACAGATGTTTGTTAAAAATATCGACTCTGACTTTTTAAAATGCATCTGTGAAATCTGTCTTAATGTTATAAAATGTAATGTGCCAATAAAACCCTCTCAGAAGACTCGCTTACATCGTTACAAGAACATAATACGAGCGCTCGCTCGTAAAAGTCAAACTGTGGGTAAGAAAAAGCGCATTATTGTACAAAGAGGAGCATCATTCCTACCCATCTTATTTTCAGTTTTGGGTCCTTTACTGACTAGATTAATATAATGAAGAAGGTGGTTGTGATTCCGCACGAGGTGTATGCTTCATTGCAAAGTTCAAAGATTCAAGACACGGTTCTAGAACCCCGTAAAAGTAGGCTTAAAAGAATGGAAAGCGAGTTGATAGCCCTATTAAACAGTGAAAAGTCACCTGATGAGAAAAGGATCTTGTACCAAGAGGCTTTGCAGAAATTTCTTCATGAGTACGAGGATTATAAGTATCCTACAAAGCTCCCCGTGGTTATTAGGCACAGCGCGAGTAGTGCTGAGCATGGCGACACAGGACCTGGCCCCGACATTAGAGATGACCAACCAAAGAGCAACGGAACACAACACATCGAACATGTGCTAAAAAACAGCCTCCCACATACATTGAGGAATAGAATAGAATAGAATAACCTTTATTAATAATAATAAAACATATAATTTTTTTTTCAATTTACAATAACATGAATAATTGTGAAGCTCGACTATTTATTTTATTTAATTTGGTCCTTAAGCTTTAGGCTTTACTGGGCTCTTATTAAAAATAAGCAGCTAGTTGTTATAAATTAATAATAACAAATAATTAAGTAAATAAGTATTATTAATAGTTAAAACATGTATTACAATATTAAACAATATTAATGGACAATATTAAACAATATTAGTGAACATTAATCCTAGATTTTTGTTAGTATGCCATTATTAATCGGGATTTCAACTTGGTTTTAAACAAATATACATTCACAATATTTTTTATACCGGCATGCAAGTCATTCCATAGTTTTAATCCAATGAAAATGGGTAGTTTTTAGGATGAAGACAATCTAAATTGAGGCATAACAAGCTTTGATCTATTTCTGGTCTGATATGAGTGGATTTCTTGATGAGTTACAAAATATCTATTTACCTATTGCAAATTAATCTTTATACTCTATTGAGTGAGGACCCCATCATACAGTGGGCCGATACAGGCGAGGTCATTGTTGAAGGAACAAGGGTACAAGGATCCAATATCGTTGATATTGTTCATGATCTGGTGAGAAAGTGGGACAGACCCTCGCCAACAGGATAGAAGCATATTAAAACAAGACTACAACAAATAAATGTTCCCAAACATTGATAGGTAATCTGAATAGGTTAAAAGACTTGGATCAAGTCTCGCTTGTGTCACAACAGAGTACACCATCGCCCCCAGCGGTAACACCTCTGAAGAGGAGAAAGAAGAGAACAAACGGTCAACCTTGCCCACGTGCCTCTAAAATACGCAAATGGCTAACATATTAAGTAAACGCTATTATGACATTTCTAACCCCGCCTCCTATGGTGGCGTTAATAGACTGCACAGAGGTGTTTACGGTGTAAGGAAAAAAGATGTTGAGAGATTTTTGCGGGGACAGGATGCTTATACACTTCATAAACCGATGAGAAAAAGGTTTAAAACGGCCAAGACAACAGCTGCTTCAATTGACTCTATTTGGGAGGTGGATTTAACAGACATGCAAAGATATTCAGTGTATAACGATGGTTACCGCTACATCCTATTCATAATAGATGTATTCTCTAGATATCTGTGGCTAATTCCCCTGAAAATTAAATCGCCTGAAACAGTTGCTAAAGCGACCAAAACGTTGATGTTAAAAGAAGAAAGAGTTCCTGGCTATTTTTGTACGGATATGGGGAAAGAATTTATAGGTCGCGCTTTTCAGAACATGCTGACAGAGTTTAATATCAGCTATTACACTACCAATTCTGTATATAAGGCTTCTTTAGCTGAAAGAGTTCAACGTACCATAAAGGAACACATGCACGCTATTTTACACATAAAAACACATACAGATTTCTAGACATTCTGGAATCATTGGCCTTATCCTACAACCGCTCACACCATCGCACGATTGGGAAAACACCTAACGAGGTTTTAGAAAAAGGTATGCGCCCAGAGGTGAGAAGAGATGGAACACCACCACCACCACTACACTCTGCGCGTTTCAAAATCAATGATTATGTAAGGCTGTCGCGTTCGGGAAATAAATTCGCGAAGGGATTTGAGCAAGGATGGACACGTGAGATTTTTAAAGTTAGGGCTATGAGACCTAAAGGTGAGATAATGATGTATAACGTTGAAGATTTGAATGGGGAAGAAATCGCAGGAGGCTTTTACCGCGATGAGTTGCAGAAAGTGGCATTTAATTTAGGAAAAAATGTGTTTAAAATTGAGAAAATTATAGGAAGCAAAAGTTCAGGAAAGAGAAAAATGTACCTGGTGAAATGGCTAGGATACTCAGAAAGCTTCAATACCTATATTAAAGCTGATGCAATAATGAAGCTTAAATAGTATGCAACATGGCTCTTAACCATTTCTACGTCACACTCCCGTCCTCCTTGTCCCTGTCTGTACACCCTAACAACACCATCGCCAACTTTGTGACAGAACTCCACGGGCCCATTGAATTGGAGCGTGATTCGTATGAGGTGGGGTTATGTGAACTCCAGTTAGCCACCAAATTTTTAGCTCTTGAAAATGAGGAACTCATATTTCTGATCATTAGAAGATTCGATGAGTGCGAAAAATTAGGCATAACCTTAGACAATACTATGCGCTCAGTCCTGTTCGGTGAGGAACGGTACTATAGCACAAATGCATTGCTAGGAATCGGACATTATGATACAGCCATGGACATTGTGACGAGGTTAAACAAGAGTCTTGAATGGTCGTACCTGACATACGGTTTACATTTTGAAGTCGTAAACATAGACACGCCTGCATGCACACTGAAGTTAAAGTCAACGCTTAATAGAAATATTAAAGATAAAGAGCTGTTCACAATTGTGGCTGCGGGCCGATATAGCGCAGTTCTCCAAAGAGATACCTTTCACGAGGCACAGCATGACTTGTCCAGCTTAATGTATCAAATGAAGATGGAGAAATTGGGTGAAAACTCTCCGCCCCCAGATATGTGCTATATTTACAGCAATATCGTAGAGCACCAATTTGTTGGGGACACCCAGGCCCGCCTGCTGCGCATTGCAACATCCCCAACCATCGAGGGAAAAGTTTCAGCATTAGATATGACAAGCCCCATTATGTGAATGTTGCGACTAATCTATTAACCAACATCTCGAGATATATAAGAACGATTGAGGGAAAAAATTTCTCATTCGGTGATGGGAGCTTAACAGTGAAACTGCACTTTCGTCGTTTATAAGGACTCGAAGACCATTCACAGTCTACGAGGGGTGAGGTACCAGCGTGGGAGTGGACTTGGATCCATTTTTTCATCCATACTACGCACCGCTGTCCCACTGTTGAAGAGGGGAGTCAAGTACCTTGGGCGGAAGGCGTTAACAGGTTTTAACGCGGCAGAAGACATAATGGGTGGAACTAAGCCTAAAGAAGCTCTAAAAAACATTTAAAACGCACACGGGACGAAATCATTAAATACGCAAAGAGAAAAATGCGTGGTGGCGGAAAGAAGAGATCTGCCAGGAAGAAGGGGTTACCATCACGTGGCGCTAAACGTAAAATAAAATAAAAAAGAAGTGCTCTAAGCGTACGAAACCTATGGCTGATCATTTTTTTAACCGATATAAGCTGAGGACACTACTCTCACGAATCATAGGTTGACTAATACTTGTTGAAGGAGGTGGCACTATTTCTGACTCGTCATGACGCGTTTCATCCATCCGTGTAGTTCACAATGCTGTAAATCGAAACTGTCCCTCTTTGATATGCTCCCCACTCAGGTCTCTATTGGGCATAGCGACTTTATTACAATTAACCCATTAAACACAATTAGTTCGCTGAGTGTCCCTATAGAATTCGTGATACCCAGCTCAGACCCTTACTTTTTTGACCCGAGCTGCATGCACATGTACGCTAAACTGCGAATAGGCCATTCTGATGGAACGGACTGCGATGATAGTTACTCTGCCTACCCTGAAACCAACTTTTTACACTCCATATTCAGCTAGTGTGAAGTGTATTTAAATCAGGTTAACATCTCTGCAGGAACGGGATACTACCACCTACGAGCCTATCTGGAAAATGTCCTCAACTTTTCAAAAGAAGCGAAGGACACCTTTTTAACCGCCGAGGGGTATTACCACACTAAAGATGAAAACGGAATAAAGGATAAATTTAAAAATTCTAAAAAAAAGATATACGAATGTTTTGGACGCTTGCATACAGATTTCACATTCCAGGAGAAGTTGCTAAATCTGGGGTCTGATCAAGAAGAGGGCGCGAAACCCGTTGTGATTCACATAATGGAGACATATTTGTGTATACGCCGAGTGAAATTAAGTTCCCTAAAACAAATAGAAATTGAGAAAGACTTAATACACGCCATAGTAAAATACCCAATTAACAGAGTACAGATCAAACTATACACGGTGCTCACCGGGTTGGCCTCGAAGCAACTAGAAAACGTGGCCCTTGGAGTTCTACCTGAAAGGATATTAATTGGAATGCAGGACCACGCCTCGACGAATGGAAAATACATATAAAAAGAGTGCCTTTATATTCGAGAATTTCCGCCTTAAAAATATTACTCTATACGTAAATGGCATCGCTTTGGGAGGGACCATGAATACAGACTACTCATCAGACGCTGTGTTCCCGCTCTGCGCGAGAGCATATAGTAGTCTGGCTCATGATACAGGCGTCTGTGACGAACTTGGTTTTCGTGTAACGTAGAAAGAATTTGTCGAAGAATTTAACATTTATTCATTTGATATTACGCCTGACTTGTCTGCTGGCGCAAATACGGCATTTAAGTCCACAGCAGAGTGGGAATATCTCAGTCAGGTTGGAATTTGCCAAGCCTATAGACGCGCCTATAAGTGTACTCGTGTACACTGTACAGAAGTTGATCGTTTCAGGAACGTGGTCACAGACTTTTAAAATGGACGCGAATACACTCCAGAGAGTAATGAAAAGTGCCCGTTCCACACGCTCTAAATTTATCGGTGTGTTTGCGAAGAATGAAATATTGAAGCTGCCAAGTACGAGAAACTGGTACGGGATTATCGTTAACACCGACAATGTGGGGGGTGAGGGGATTCATTGGTTTGCAATCTATTTTAAAAATAGGGAAAGAATGTACTATTTTGATTCACTCGGATTTCAGCCCTGGAATGATTCGTAATTGTGCAGTTCATGGCGCAATTACATGTTACTGAGATTGTTTGGAACCCATATCGTTTTCAAGGATATTATACTGAAACGTGCGGCATGTATTGCATTTCATTTCTCCTGCACATGTCACGTGGGAAGGGATTTATAAATTTTTTAAATTATTCGATTTGCGGGACACAGAGATGAACGATAAAAGTGTATGCAGACAGATAAAAAAAAGGTTCCCATATGTTAGCATCCGCTGTAATGTGTGAAGGTGTATATCTATATTGTGTAAAGTTATATACTGTGTACACATTTGTAACTCTAAAGTGTAGCCATTAAGACTTATTTAACGGACACTGGCACCGCTTTGTACATGTTTTCTGCCATTTAATAAATGAAAATACAATGTATTTTGTTCTTAACCTCAAAAATACTTACATTATTTCCTCGATAATCTGACAGTCGCTTGGCCGGATGTGAGCCAATACCTCGACTTCTGTAATCAGGTTACGGGGTTGGCTGGGCGGAGAAGCATCCATATCATTTATTTCCCTTTTATCAAAAGTAGCTACAACACGGCCTAGCTCCGCATCGGTCCTATAAGGTTGAGTAAAAATAAAGAGCTACAACAAGAGGAATGCCACGAATTTAAATGCAGATAATTCTTAAAAGTTTTGGTAATTTAAAAATCCTACTGCGGTGCTGAATTATTGGGAAAAATATTATATATATATATATACATATACATACATTATATATATATATAATATATATATATATATATATATACACATACTATATATATATATATATATATATATATATATACACACATACATACATATATATATACACACACACACATATATTATATAATATATATATATATGCCGAAATAATCGCGATGGAAACAAACAATAATTAAAAACAATGGGGTTAATTTTTACGTTGTAGGAAAATTCAGAATGAAAGTAAATTAGATTACTAATTATAAACGAGAAAGAATACATCTTTAAATTATCGAGACAAATATTATTAAAGCCCCACCATATATATATAATATATATATATATATATATATATATATGCCGAAATAACCCGAAGGAAACAGAATAATTAAAAATATTTTTCAAAACGCGTTTATTGCGACCTTTTGTAAGTTAACGACGGTTGAAACATTATACAGGGTGTCCCATAAGTCCGGCATCATAGAAAAAATAATAAAAAAAGGCAAAACAAAATCTTTTATTTACAGAACGTGCTCAATATGTCCACCATTGTTTTCAATACACAAATTCAGACGTGATACCAGTCAGCAAGCACAGGGTGAATGATGTCAGGAGTAATTGAGTTACATGCCCCAATAATGCGCTGCCGTAAATGTACAACACTCCTAAATTTCTCTGCGTATACCAGCGCTTTCAAGTGGCCCCAGAGATAAAAATCTAGTGGCATGAGATCCGGGCTTCTAGCTGGCCGTTCCACAGGCCCTCGACGTCCTATTCAATGACCAGGGAATTGTTGGTAAAAGTATTCCCTTACTTGGGTGCTGTAATGTGCAGGAGCGCCGTCTTGCTGAAACCATGTTGGGAAATTTCCTTCTTCGTTCAAGACGCTGGGAAATGCTTCTTCCTCGAGCATACGTAGGTAGGTGCCTCCAGTGACATGTTCATCGAAAAAGAGGGGGCCTATGATGCGGTCCTTCCAAATGCCACACCATACCATCACCCAAGATGCACCTTGTTCCTTTGAAGAGGTATACCAGTGAGGGTTGTTTTGAGACCAGCAGCGGGTGTTCTGTCGATTTACCACACCATTTCCATAAAAAACAGCCTCGTCACTGAACAGAAGGGTGGACAGGAAATTGCATCCCGAGCATATTGTCCGTAGCCCATTCACAAAATTCCATCCGCCGGTCAGGATCATCTTCGCTTAATTTCTGTAGGATCTGAAGTTTACATGCATGTCATTTGTGAACCTGAAGAATGCGATGGATGCTACTTTTCGACACTCCTGTCTCGGCGGACAATCGCCGAAGAGACTTATTGGGACTTCTGTTAAAATGAGCCAGGATAGCAGTCGCTGTATCATCATCAGTGGACCTCCTTGAAGGTCCACTGTTTGGTTTATCTTCTATGGATCCTGTTTCCTTAAACTTTGCAACAAGTCTGCTAACACAACTCTGTGTTATTGGCTCGCGGTCTGGATGCAGTAGAATTATCTGGATTCGTTCTTCCTTGCTCACAGACATTATGGCCTGTAGAAATAGAAAAATATGAATTTCTCCTATGATGCCGGACTTATGGGACACCATGTATATATAGACCGAGAATAAACACAAACTATTTTTCAAAACAATTATTATTTCTAACACGTCCTGGCTCCGCATCGGTCCTATAAGGTTAAGTAAAAATAAAGAGCTACAAATAGAGAAATGTCACGAATTTAAATGCAGATAATTCTTAAAAGTTTTGGTAATTTAAAAATCCTACTGCGGTGCTGAATTATCGAGAAAAATATTATTAAAACACCATATATATATATATATATATATATATAATAAATTATATATATATATATATATATTATATATATATATATATATATATATGCCGAAATAACCCCGAAGGAAACAGAGAATAATTAAAAACAATGGGATTAATTTTTACGTAGAAAAATTCAGAAAAAAAGGAAATTAGATTACTAATTATAAACGAGAAAGAATACATCTTTAAATTATCCAGTAATGTATTATTAAAGCTCCACCATATATATATATATATATATATATATATATATATATATATATATATATACCGAAATAACCCTGAAGGAAACAGAGAATAATTAAAAATATTTTTGAAAACGCGTTTATTGCGACCTTTTACAGTTAGGCTATATTGTTATAAACAAGAAAGAATCCTGGGGTTAATTTTTCTTTGTAGGAAAACACAGAATAAAGCTCGGTTAGACACTTATAAGTTACTTACATTTCAACAGCGTCTTCATTGAACAGGACCGATATCTCGTCACAATTTTCCGTTACACACTGGGTAGATAAAAGCTCCCCCCGATCTATAGCGCTGAAGAGGTGGAGCGTCGTGTGAGCATAAAGGTCATGGGATTCGCCCTCAGGGCTGTGGTTGGTTGTCCCGTGAAATCTGGGGCGTGTCAGATGTCCCCATTCATGGAGAGATAAGAAACGCTTTGTTTATTGATCATTGATCTTGTATTCGAGAGAGAGAGAGAGAGAGAGAGAGAGAGAGAGAGAGAGAGAGAGAGAGAGTTGAGGTTGGAATGTGAAACGTTTTAGGGCAGTAACAGTTCGCCTGTACATTCTCGTTTGTTGGGAAAGGATTTCGTGATATTAGGTACAATTCGCGTATGCTTGAGAAAAACGCTACCTATGGTTTATGGCACTTTCAAACAAAAGTGAAAGATATTTGAGCGATAGAATAGATAAATTTAAAAAACAAAGATGTACTGCCTCATTAAGCACGCTCTCGAGCGAACTCAAATGACCCACAGCTGTGTAGTATAATTTAAAATGCGTACCTTATCTCGAATCTTGGAAATCAGAGAACCGCCAATAAAGAAATAAACAACATATATATATATATATATATATATATATATATATGAGAAAAGTTCAGAATAGGAGGGCTTTATAGGCCCGTAATTAAATTTTTTTGTTGTAGAAAGACAAGAAAAGCTATGGTCAGCAGAGACATAATTGGGGCAGAGAGAGAGAGAGAGAGAGAGAGAGAGAGAGAGAGAGAGAGAGAGAGTTGAGGCAGCAGGCATGTGAAACGTTTTATGGTGCATGTGTGTAGTATAATTTAAAATGCGTACCTTATCTCGAATCTTGGAAATCAGAGAACAGCCAATAAAGAAATAAAACACACACACACACACATATATATATTATATATATATATATATAATATATAAGAAAAGTTCAGAATGGGAGGGCTTTATAGCCCCGTAATTAAATTTTTTTTTGTAGAAAGACACGAAAAACTATGGTTAGCAGAGACATAATTGGGGCAGTTCGTGTATCTTTGAACTATACACTAAACAGCGATTCAATTGCTGATGAAGTTTTAATCTTTATGATCTCGAGTGAACTGAAATTACCAACGCTTTATAGTATAATTTAAAATGTGTACCTTATCTCGAATCTTGGAAATCAGAGAACCGCCAATAAAAAAATAAACAGCAGAATGGGAGGGCTTTATAGCCCCGTAATTAAATTTTTTTGTTGTAGGAAGACAAGAAAAGCTATGGTCAGCAGAGACATAATTGAGGCAGAGAGAGAGAGAGAGAGAGAGAGAGAGAGAGAGAGAGAGAGAGTTCAGGCAGCAGGCATGTGAAACGTTTTATGGTGCATGTGTGTAGTATAATTTAAAATGCGTACCTTATCTCGAATCTTGGAAATCAGAGAACCGCCAATAAAGAAATAAATAACATATATATATACAGGGTGTCCCATAAGTCCGGCATCATAGGAGAAATTCATATTTTTCTATTTCTACAAACCATAATTCATATTTTTCTCTTTCTACAGGCCATAATGTCTGTGAGCAAGGAAGAACGAATCCAGATAATTCTACTCATAGGAAATCGGAGTCAAAGAGAGGCCGCTGCTGAATTTAACAGACTGCATCCAGACCGCGAGCCAATAACACAGAGTTGTGTTAGCAGACTTGTTGCAAAGTCTCTTTGACTCCGATTTCCTATGAGTAGAATTATCTGGATTCGTTCTTCCTTGCTCACAGATATTATGGCCTGTAGAAAGAGAAAAATATGAATTATGGTTTGTAGAAATAGAAAATATGAATTTCTCCTATGATGCCGGACTTATGGGACACCCTGTATATATATATATATATATATATATATATATATATATATATATATATATATAATATACGTGGAAAGATGTTTACACGAATTTTTAGATAATTTTTTTCAGGAAATTTACATATATGGGGTCGCCTTTGCTTCCTGTTCGTATTGTTCATTCTGGTGAAGCTTTACACTCCACCTTAGACCTACTTTTAAACGGGGAAGTATATATATATATATATATATATATATATATATATATATATATATATATATGAGAGAGAGAGGGAAATAAACGGGGAAGTATTATATATATATATGTGAGAGAGAGAGAGAGAGAGGGAAATAAACAAACAGATAAACAACATGATCGAGTGTTGCAATAACGGGATCCTGCCCCTACGAACCGTGGAAGGATGTTTACACTCCTTCTTAGACCTACGGTTTAACACGGATCATTAGGGCACCCTCGCTAGCAACCGCGGAAGGACGCACCGGGTCTCGATCCCCGCCTCCACTCAACCTTAGACTTACAGTTTAACGCGGTCGCCCGACGCATATAAACGTAATGGGCGTATAGACGGATGTGTACGTGCCAAACGAAGTGTGTACTGTGCCAACTGGCTGATGATGCTGGAGTCACTGGCTGATTAAGCCGACTGGCTGATTAGGGGCCATATTAAGGCAACGGCCGCTCGGCTGAAGTCTTAATATGCGCTTGGCTCCTGTCAAGCGAACACCTCTCCTCTCTCTCCTCTCTCTTAGGTTAGGTATAACCCTTTCGGGGGTGAGACCGTCCCAACTTATCCCCAAAGAGGTCTCCCCCAGGGGGTTCATTGCAGCTTGGGGGATAACTCCGCCTCCACGTTGCATAACCCCTTGTTGCTCTTGCAACAGTCCCCCATCCACCATTTAGGGGGTCCCTTGCAACAAAGGGTGGGGGATTGACACTATGGGTGCACTGCAACAAAGGGGGAGGGGTTGTCACGCTTGCAACATCGTGCAACATTTGCAATTGCATTGCACTCAAACATTTTGCGCCGACACTACTGGCGGCAATGTGGAGCTCAAGATTTTCATGACTGTGTTCTTTTCTATAGTTTTATTGACCAACTAATTGAACCGACAGTAATAAAAATAAACAAAATACTCAACACAAACATGCACAATAACACCAAAAGGTGGCTGAGCAACTATCATTCAGGAAGATACTCACCTGTCACATTTAATGGCAAGTCATCCAAAAACAAGCTTTTTCCGAGAGGTTCTGTTCTCTCACCAATACTGTTCAACTTATACATGCATAACATTCCAACATCCATAGATAACAAGCTTACCTTATCATCATATGCAGATGACATCACTCTAACATCCACCCACAACATCGACACCGCTACAAATAACCTACAAACATTCATAAACAGTATTATTGTGGTGTTATTGTGCATGTTTGTGTTGAGTATTTTGTTTATGAGAGGGAAGAATGGGATAGCATCAAATGCTTTACTAATGTCTATTGTTGCTAATAGTGTATGTTGAGCTGGTCGTCTGGAGTTGATGGTATCCATGATGTGCTGCGTGAGGTTAGTGAGTAATGTCGTAGTTGAGTGGTGAGGTCTGAATCCATGTTGAGTAGGCGATAATGGTATGTGTGGGTTGGTGATTTGTAAGATTAGTCTTTCTGTTACTTTGGAACGTGTGCATAGTAAAGTAATGGATCTATAGGAAACTGGTTCTGTTGGATTTTTGTTTGGTTTGAGTAGTGTAATAATTTTACGTTACTTCCGTATGTCAGGAATAATACAGTGTTGGTATGAATATGTGCTGATGTTTGTGAGAGCTAGTATTCCCTGTGGGCCCAAGTGTTTAAGGTGTATGTTAGATATGTTGTCTGGTCCAGTAGCCTTCGAACTCTTAATGTTTTTGATGATCTTGGTGGTCTGGTCTGTATTGAAGGGTGTAATGGTCGTGTCGAGTCTGTAGGTTTTTTTGTGTCTGGCTGTTTGTCTGTCTGCGTGTTTCTGGTTGTATCTGTTTAAGTGACTTATCTTTGCGTAGTGATTAACTAGAATGTTAGCTTGTTGTGTATATGTTGGGATATTATTTTGGCTGCAACAAATATCCGCGTGTGAAGTGTGAATGCCACTGTTAGAGTGGGTAATGCTGTTTATAGTCTTGTATAGCCTGGATGTATCTGTGGAGTGGTTTAGTGTTGTTATGAATTCCCTAAATGTTTCTGTTTGTTTTTCTTTAAGTATGTTGTTTATTTCTGTGTTGAGCTGTTGTATCTGCTGTTTTATGGCTTCTGTGTGTGGTGTTTGTGTGTTATGTTTGAGGTTGTTACGTTGCCTTATGAGGTGGGCTATTTCTCTAGTGTAATTTGGGTTGTATTTCCTAATGTTGCCCTTCGGTATGTATTTGTTTGCATTATTGATGATCTGATTAAATGTCTTGAGTGTTGTATTGATGTTTATGATGGGTGTGTTGTTTGATGTGGTGAATTGTTCCTCAGTCTGTATTTTGAACTGTTCCCAATCAGCTTTCTTGTAATTTCTGTAAGTGTGCCTAAGGCTGTTGGGGGCAGAGTGTAGAACGTGTTCTAATGATGATGGGCAGGTGGTCTGATGACAGTTGTTTTTCTGTTCTCCAGTGTGTATGTGTTGCTAGTGAGGGGGAACACAACGTTATGTCTCGGGAGGAGTTTGAGTATCCTGCTTGATGTGATATGTTAGGGTGTGTCAATTTGGGAGGTGAAAATTAATTTTTGCCAATTCCTGCACTGAGAGGTTTTAAAAATATGTTTTTGGATGTGAAGAATTCAAATCTGCTATTATTTTTGTGATTGCTCAACACTTAGCTTGGTAAATCTACGTTTGATTAAAAAGCACATAAATTGCTCTCGGAAAACAACACTTTATTAATTTTAGCTTCTCAAAATTCAGGTAATGCTATAAAAATTTTAGTTTCTCTGCATAAAACATATCCTAGTAATCATAAAACATATCCTTGTAATCATAAAACAACATTAGAAAGTAATGACATCAGTAAAAAAAAATATTTAAACAACAAGTTTCATCAAGTCTTGCTTTGATTCGTTCTTGGACATCAGCCACCGACTTGCTTCTTGGCCTCTGATATAGCCCTCACGTTTCTCATGTGTATACACCCTGCCTGCTGCCTCTGTGACTTGTTTCACACACCTCTCTATTGACTGAGCATGACAGGGCCACTGTGGAACTTGCATAGGCTTGTCAAAGAACTTCTTTACTTCCGCTGTAGTCAGTTTACATGTCAAAGGAGGTTCAAATACCCCGTCAGACCAGTCTGTCAGCTCCAACACGGAAGAAGCACTGGGGTTGATGGAAGGTGTCTTCCTGGGACGTACAGAAAGATCTCCAAGTGTGTCATCATCTCCACCCCTCATGTCAACAATCTCTCCTCTCCTCACTGTCATCTGAGCACAAGAGTGTCTGGATTATCATTTCGCTGAATGCATACCATGCTGAGCGCTTGATGGTTGGCAAAACAGCATCCACTACAGCCTTCTTTTGCAGCCTAACTAGCCGCAGCTGAAACAAGATGTGGCGTGGGCCTTCCACCCAAGAGTGTTTTACTTTGATGTTGAACCAACAGGGGTAGTACACACCAACAATGTTTTCCACTATCAGTCTTAAGTTGTTGAGGGTTTTGCCTTTAAAGCCATGTTTTGAAACCCATATGCGACAAAGCCTGTTTGCTGTTGTCAACCACCTTGAATGGCTCACTGGACCAATTTCAAGAAGGGCCAGATCTGTGGGAAGTTCTCCTGTCCTTATGGCCTGTGTGATCCTATACCCGTACGCTTGATCAGTAGAGAGATCCTTTACGACATTGTCACTCAGTGAAGTAAGAGGCTCTCCAATTGAGAGTTTGGTGAATGAAGGATCAATTTCAAGTTCGGTTGCAGTGTCTAGCATCTTGCCAATGTTACCTGTCCACTTGTTGTTAGACAAGGTCTTCCCATCCAGTGCTGTGATCAAGTGTCGCAGGGGTAACTCGTTAGTGTGGAGGGCACAAACCAACCAGATCAGCTTACGGCAAAGCTTGACCTCTACCCAATGCATGGAACCACCCTCCGAGCCAGTGTTAACATTTGTAGAATCACCTCCAATGGCCTGCAGGCTTTTATCAATGCCCTTCTTCTTTATGAAATCTACAAGATTATCAGCAATAACTTCACCAGGTTTTTTTCTCGTTGAGCCTTTCTCAGGAGTGAAGTGGTAGAGATATCTTCCACCTGGCTCACTACACACAGAATAATGCTCTTCTTTGATGATGCTGGGGAACTGACGATCTGAATTGTCTGCTTTCAGCATAACTTTAGTTGTATCTTCACGGCCGTCAAAGAAGATGCAGTCAATTTCACCCTTCTTACAAAGATCATCAAATTCCTGATCCAGGGATCTCATAACTTTTTCTTGGGCCCTCTTGACTTTATTGTGATCAACTACAAGTCTCTTGTCTTCTTCAGTGATCAAACCAGCATCCATAAAGGCAGCAGTGGTGATGGCAGCTGTGGCACGCAGGCCAACACCATATCTGATGCTATGCATAGCAACATTAGGTATTTCTAATGTGTTGTACTCTGGCTTTTTATTGGAAGTTGAAGACGTGCTTGGTATTTCTAATGTCACTTCATAACTTCCATCCTTTCCATCTTGAGCATCAGCTATTTGTTCTTCATTTTCATCATCAGAGAAAATTATTTCATTTGATGGCATTGAAACATCCTGCTTACTTGTCTGCTTATATTCAGCAAGCCTTCTTCTTTCGTCTTCTTGCCGCTTCTGCTTTTTGACTTGTCTGTTGTGCTCAGGTTGATCTGGCAAGCCAATCTGATGTGGTCCAATAGAACCAGACTTGTCTCTCTGACCTTTAATGAAAGCAAGTTCCTTCACAGGGATCTTCATCTCCCTAGGGCATGTACAGTTAATGTGAGTTTCGTTTTTGCAACCAGCATCTGCAAGGCAGCCAAATTCAGAGCAGAGAACAATTTTACACTTGCAACTGAGGATGTCAAAAAGCTTGTCAAGTTTTGCAATGAAAGCCTCTTTGACATGTAGCTTTCCTCTCCAAAGAGATATGTTTTTGGCCTGCTCCCAGCTCTCTTGGATCTTGTTTAAGATTGTGACTCGTGAATTTACAACGGGGGCTACAAAAGAACTGTTTGCTCGTTCCCACTTTTCAAGCACTTTAGGGTAAATGTCCTTTGCAAGACTGGCTGCTGGGTAGTTTCTCACATCCTCACCACTTTGTTCTCTTAGCAGTAGCCCATATTTCAGAACGTCTCGCAGAGTTGGGAGTTCAGAGGGCAACAACTCTCTACCAGTTCCAATTAGGTTGCTCATATGTGTGAATGTCCCCAGTCTTGTCCTCCTTTTAGAAGCCATTGTAGGTCAATTCCCACTGGTTAGGATGGTAGCACTGACGGACAAGTAATCTTCAGCACACTGATGAATATGTTTCAACCTGTGAAATAAGCAAAAACAGCAGTGCATTATATATACAGCATATATAATTATTAATATAATAATTATTATATAATTCCACAAAAAAGTAAAAAAAGTCACTATTTTTATGTAGCTTCTTACCAAGCAAAACTAAATTATATTAAATTAACAAAAATATCTTTAGAATTCCTAAGTCATGCTGCAACGTTTTAGCACCCCTCATATTTGGAATTTGAAAGTTGAAAAATTCGACACAACCTAGTGGTATGTGTGTATGTTCTTCTGTATTGTTAAGAATGAAGAGGCTGTTTAGTTGTGTGGCTATGTTGGCGCCTCTGATGTTGTTTTGGTTGTGCAGGTACCAACTAGTGTCTTTAATGTTGAAGTCTCCTCCTAAGATGACATTAGTGAGAGAGGCCAGATTGTGTAACTGTGGATTGTAATTGGCTGGCACCTGAGGTGAACTATCTGGTGGGATGTAAATGTTGATGAGTGTGGTGTTGTGTTTTGCGCGTATTTTAATGTTAACTGCCTCTATTTCTATCGTGTTATCTGCTTGGATTGTGTTTGTAATGTTTTGGATGGCATCAGTGTAGCTAATGCTTTTACGTATGTAAGTGATGAGTCCACCCCCGTGACCCCCAGTACGATCTTGACGGATCGCCGTGAAGTCAGGGATGGTGGGTGTTTTGTGTGCGTGTTTTAGTTTTGTTTCTTGTATAAGTGCTATGTGAATGTTTTGTGTGTGTACGAATTCCCTAAGCTGCATGATTTTGTTTGTGAGGCCATCTACGTTGTACTGTAATATGTTAATATTATGCTTCTGTATGTGTCTCATGGTCCTATTGTGTCTATGTCTTTGTGTATGGTGACATGTGTAAGTTGTAGTGGGGCCTAGATTAGTCTTAATGTCGCCAGAGAGTAAGAGTAGTCCGGGGAGCACGCAATTTCTCCCCGTAAATGAAAAAAATAGCACGCTGGTATAGGTCCGGCTCCGGGAGCCGATCGGCACTCTGACCGTGCCACGCAACAGGCCGTCGACTGCCAGTCTGGCCAACCATAGACAGCCCGCTGGGTAAATTTTTACAAGTGTACATTACAGGCTTTGTAAATCAAAACTATGTTTTTCTGATGGTTTTTGATGCGGTTTGAACGAAGGTTAATTTCGTTCAAACAACATCAAAAACAATCGGAAAAACATACTTTTAATATATAGGGTGAACCAAATGTAGGTGGACAGTAAATGATAACGTTTATTTTGAGAATACATATTTAATTTTTTTGTATACTATAATACAAAATAAAATTTAAATAAATTTAGTTATAATATTTAATATAATAAAACACAAACACCATAGTTATAATGAACACCATAGTTATAATATAATATAACACAAACCGTATTCAACCTACTGTCCACCTACTTTTGGTTCACCGTGTATAACCTAACGTAACCTAACCTAACCTAACCTAAAATTCCAAAATTCCTCAAAAGCCTGTAATGTACTCTTGTACTCTTGTAATGTACTCCCGCGCTGGAGGATACAGCCACTGTTAGAAGCTTCCTCGTCAGCTGCTAACTGTCGACATACGTTGAGGTTTTTAGTTCCTTCCTATCAATTTCTTATTAGCTTTGGTCAAAATGTGTTGTTTAATACTGTCATTTTTTTTTACCTTATTTTCTTTATTAATTTGTCCAACAATTTGGTGTTGGAAGTATATAATGAAATTATTTCCAGTCCTGTCATTCAAATGTTTTGATAAAAAGTTCTTTTAGGATTTTCTTTCAATCAAGAATATTCTTTCGATCTCTTTACGAAAAATATCTCGGATGTAGTCGTTTTTGGATAATAACTTAGCTCTTCTTAATTGATAATATCTCTGTAGGAGACTACTTCTCTACCGTTGATCTTTTTTGGAAGTAGATGGTCCAGGTGTAGCATCTATGTCAGTGGTATCATCTGTAGTTGTTATATCTTCCATTTCTGGTTCTGATTCAGATTATGTACTGCTAAGAACTACAGTCTCTTCAAGCCTTTTTCTTTTGTCTTCTCGTGACCTCCTTTTTTCATAGTGTTGTTCTCTTTCTATTGTTATCTGTTCTTTTTTTAGCTAAAGCCTTATCAATGTTGCCCATTCTGACTCGCCGTCCTTTCTCACGCTGTGCTTTTAGAAAATTTCTGTCTTCTTTTATATGAATAAGATTTATAGCATTCGCATGAGCTATGTCAAATAAATTTTCTTTCCATTGCTTCTCTTTATCAATTAAGGTTTGCGATCGCTTGGATCTGTTTGCTTTGTTTTTCTTCAACATTTGCCATTCCTTCAAAATTCCTTGAATTTTATCAACTACATGTGTTTTTTGTTTAGTTGGTATCCGTGCTTTTTCCCAAACTGTCAACATATCACTCGCAGTAGAGAAGCATGATTCTCTGATACTTTGATGTTCATTATTTCTGTAGTGCATGAACAGTGCCATAGTTTCCTTCCTTGATGGCAATACTGATGCTTTCGGTGTGGCTGAAGGATGTCCAATAAGCCAACATCTGTCTCTTTCCTTGTAGAACACCAGGAAGAGGGAATACTTGATGATGTACGAGTACCTTCCATGTTAGATAGACGTGCGCGTCAACTCTAATAAAGCACAACTGTTACTGAATGCTGTGGCCAGTAGATGGCTGTCTTGGACACCCGCAAGAGAAGATGGGAAGAGGGTCAGAAGGGGGAAGTGAGTGAAGTAAATCGATACATGAATAGGCCTAAACTTTTATTTGAGTTAAAGGACATACAATATAAATTGGAAAATAATGAAATTTTGCATATTCGGTAGCAACCCCTAAATAACATTTAAAATTTCTGAGAAAATGTTAAAAAAGTTTCTTCACCAAATGAAACCTAATGATGGGTTGAACACATTAAAAATCAAAAGTTCATTTTTTGGTGTCACCCTAATATATATATATATATATGAAAAGAAGGATCAACACAACGGCAAACATTTTCATTTATTTGTACATCAGACGTTTCGACAAATCTTTTGTCATCATCAGTGAGTTAAGTCTTAAAACCTTAAAACAAAATTGAAAAGTGAAAGTTACATCAATACAATATTAAGACCATTAAAATTAAAACCTTAAAGCAAAATGAAAATTGCATCAATACAAAATTAAAAACATTTAAATTTCATCACTATAAAAACTAAAATTAAATTAAATTTCATCACTATAAAAACTAAAATTAAATTACCTCAATAGGTAAATACACAATGTTTACATCCACCTCCATACTTGGCAAAGTCTAAGAGGACACTAGGTGGTCAGAGGATTAGAAAGGGTATATCTGTGAAACACGGTTGGTTGTCAAAAGAGTCGTAATTACAGAACTCCGAATTTTAGAATATGATGAGAGTAATTACTAAAGTAGTTAGAGCTGTTTCATGAAAATGTCTTCATATAGTATCAATACTTCAAATAGTATCAATAATGATGATGTCTTCATATATACGTTAATTAATCATTTTGGTTTCTGGGAATAAAACGTACGATCATCGTTGAATAGAATAATTGTTGAGAGGCCCTAAACGTTACAGTATACTGTGTAGTCCGTGAAGTATTCTCTCGTAATTTATCATTGAATTATCGCAAAGATTTAATTTGTATTTTTACACTCTTTTGAAATTAATTTATGAGACACTTATAAACAATATTTTTAATATAATTTTTTCAGTATCTGCGTGTCTGTCTCTCTATTATGCGTTCTTTGTATATAAAATAATTAGGTTTTCATGCATGCATGATACTTATGTTATAGGATCATAGACATTATATTGCTATAGTACGATAATGTAACCGGCAATCATACTGTATATTTTATGTTGTTACCACTACAAACTATTATTAAAAATGGTGTTCACCGCAATACCAAGTTTTAGTGTTACTGGTTTATTAAATGCGTTATATACAGGGTGTTTCAAAAGTCCCTCATTATTTTTAAAATTTTATTAAAATAGCAATTACAAGAGGAACCAAATGACAATTTGGTTGCTGAGTCTACGATTCATGAGAATTTTGGTGGCATCAAACTTGGCTTCATAAGTCTACTGGAAAGTCACTGGTACACCTCAACGTGGGCACCATCTTTTTCGAAACAAGCGAGCCACCGTTTTACGCATTCTTGGCCGACATTGGACAACATTTCGGGAGTAACAGAAGCACACGCATTCCTGATCCGTTCTTCTAGTGTGGGGAGGACTCGCGGCTTGGTGGCGTACACTTTGCTCTTAATGTAGCCCCACAAAAAGAAGTCGCATGGGGTAAGATCAGGCGAGCGAGCAGCCCATTCGATGGGACCACGACGACCAATCCACCGATCCGGGAACTGCTTATTCTGAAATGAGCGAACCTCACGCGAGTAATGAGCAGGGGCACCGTCTTGCTGGAAAATGACTTCTTGCATGTCAGCTACAGCTGACAGTTGGGGGATGCAGAACTCCTGAAGCATACGAAGGTAATTGTCTCCGTTGACGTTCACGGAATTTCCATCTTGATCCCGGAAGAAGAACGGACCAATCAGCCCAGCTGAGGAGATGGCACACCAGACGACCAATTTCGGCGTGTCCCTTTCATGTTCACGGATCTCCGCAGGATTGTGAGTTCCCCAGATGCGGGTGTTGTGCCGATTGACGCGACCAGAAAGGTGGAAGAGAGCTTCGTCGCTGAACCACATGTGCTCCAGGATCGATGGGTCTCTTTCGTAGTGATGCAGCAGTGTCTCACACATCTCCACCCGGCAATCGTAGTCTTGAGGTTCCAGCTTCTGAACCACCTGGATCTTGTACGGATACAGCTTGAGACCACGCCGCAAAATCCGTTGGATAGATGTCGCGCTGATGTTCAGTTCCGCAGCAGCTCGCCGAATGGACTTTTCTTGACTCTGTTTAAACGCCTCACGGACAGTTTCGACATTCTCCTCACTCCGCCCACTTCGAGGTCTTCCTGATCGTGGTTTGTCCTTTACGGATCCGGTCTCCATAAACTTCCGGTGGGTGGCGACGATGGTGTTCCTATCTGGTGCATAATGCTGTCCGTAGACTGCCCGGAATCGTCGCTGCACTTCGACCACAGATTGAAAAACCTCCTGCCATGCAGCGATTTTACACCTCTGCTCTAGAGTCAGCATGGTAGCAGAAGAAAACGGAGCAAAACTTCAAATGTAGACTCAAAAAAATTCTCAACTACTGAATAAGAGTTTACCACAAGATGAACGTCGTTGGTCGATTAGCTGCAAAGAAAATTGAAAATCAAATTAGTGAGGGACTTTTGAAACACCCGGTATATTATATTTATGATTTGCGAGTCATGAATATAATATATAACATTTGTACTGACGTTATAAAGTTGCTCCTCCATATAATATAAAGACGAGAATAAATTGCAGCAATACTAAAACCGGATAACCAAATAAATATATCCAAACTCGATCAATTTTAGGTATGCATGAACTTTTATTTGGTACTGACATCAGATAAATATGCTCTCTCTCTCTCTCTCTCTTTCTCTCTTTGTGTGTTTTGCGTAATATGCATACAAACATATGTATATGTAGTTATGTACGTATCCCATTTGTATATATACACACATGTGAATATGTTGTTTAACCTCGTGTTTGATCTTAGAAGGATCATAATGCGTGTAAATATTGGGTTGTTTAAACGTGCTCAACAGAATTAAAGGGGGACTGATGTCTTCCACTGACAAAGTGTTGCTATATTTCTGTAATGTGTAATGAACTGAAGCCACACGATCAATTCTGTTTGCTCGTTTCCTTCATGTTACAGAAATTTCTCTGAAATATTGCACCACAAAGTCAAGATCGTGAGGAACACAATGTAAAGTCTCACCAGCAAAGCCTTGTCCTCTCTGTTAAGGAAGTCTTCAGTGGTGTTACATTTTGGAAAACTAATTGTAACGCGTAGTTTAATTGCTATAAAAAAGGAGAGTATTGACAGAGATGGAAAGTTCTTAATCTTAACTCATACAAATACAGTCGCGTTCTTAAAATAAATAATTCCTTGTATGTTGCGGAGACATTAACAAATTTATGAACGAAACGTCTATTGGGAAAAAATAACCTCGTCACTCTTAAAATGAATATTCACATTTAAAATTTATACATAGTTTATTTAAATGTGCATTCCTCTCTTAGGCAGAAAAGATCTAAAGTTAAAAACAATCATATGAAACAATTTTGTATATTACTTCTCATAAATTTGAAATAAATTCTTAAAACAAAGGTACTTCTCTTGTCATATGAAGGCTACATAAATTTTAGTTATAGAGGGTGTCCGAGAATTATCTGTACAATTTTTGGCTGTTATTAAAAGTCAACCATGAAGTGTAGAAATTCCAGTGTTGTCCCATTTTACAGAGAATCTCATTAAGATTTTTCTCATATCAAGTTTTGACAAGTGTTTTAGAAATTCCAGTGTGTCCGAACATTATCTGTACAATTTCATCTTTTAATAAAATTCTAGATAACACGTAAAATTCTTAAACAAGATTATTTAGAATCTGTATTTTCAAAAGTTTCTTTTATTAAAGTAACGTTGTTACAAACATTCGATATGTGCACCATTAGTGATTCGCAAAACATCCAATCGATACTCCAAATGTTGCCATGTACGCTGCAGCATATCCACATCAATTCGCTCAATAGCAGCTGTGATTCTTGCTTTTAAATCATCAATGTCTGTCACCCGCGTACATTTCTAAAAAACTTGTCAAAACGTGGTATCAGAAAAAACTTAATGAGATTCTCTGTAAAATGGGACAAACTGGAATTTCTACACTTCATGGTTGACTTTTAATAACAGCCAAAAATTGTACAGATAATTCTCGGACACCCTGTACAGTATCACGTTATCTACAGTATATATAAAGGGTGTCCCATAAGTCCGGCATCATAGGAGAAATTCATATTTTTCTATTTCTACAAACCATAATTCATATTTTTCTCTTTCTACAGGCCATAATGTCTGTGAGCAAGGAAGAACGAATCCAGATAATTCTACTGCATCCAGACCACGAGCCAATAACACAGAGTTGTGTTAGCAGATTTGTTGCAAAGTTTAAGGAAACAGGATCCATAGAAGATAAACCACGCAATAGACCTTCAAGGAGGTCCACTGACGATGATACAGCGACTGCTATCCTTGCTCATTTTAACAGAAGTCCCAATAAGTCTCTTCGGCGATTGTCCGCCGAGACAGGAGTGTCCAAAAGTAGCATCCATCGCATTCTTCAGGCTCACAAATGGCATCCATATAAACTTCAGATCCTACAGAAATTAAGCGAAGATGATCCTGACCGGCGGATGGAATTTTGTGAATGGGCTACGGAAAATATGCTCGGGATGCCAATTTCCCGTCCACCCTTCTTTCAGTGACGAGGCTGTTTTTTATGGAAATGGTGAGGTAAATCGACAGAACACCCGCTACTGGTCTCAAAACAACCCTCACTGGTATACCTCTTCAAAGGAACAAGGTGCATCTCGGGTGATGGTATGGTGTGGCATTTGGAAGGATCGCATCATAGGCCCCCTCTTTTTCGATGAACTGGAGGCACCTACCTACGTATGCTCAAGGAAGAAGCATTTCCCAGTGTCTTGAACGAAGAAGGAAATTTCCCAACATGGTTCCAGCAAAACGGCGCTCCTGCACATTACAGCACCCAAGTAAGGGGATACCTGTACCAACAATTCCATGGTCATTGGATAGGACGTCGAGGACCTGTGGAATGGCCAGCTAGAAGCCCGGATCTCACGCCACTAGATTTTTATCTCTGGGGCCACTTGAAAGCGCTGGTATACGCAGAGAAAATTAGGAGTGTTGAACATTTGCGGCAGCGCATTATTGGGGCATGTAACACCATTACTCCTGACATCATTCACCGTGTGCTTGCTGACTGGGTATCACGTCTGAATTTGTGTATTGAAAACAATGGTGGACATATTGAACACGTTCTGTAAATAAAAGCTTTTGTTTTGCCTTTTTTTATTATTTTTCCTATGATGCCGGACTTATGGGACACCCTGTATATATATATATATATATATATATATATATATACATTTCAACTGCAAAGAACACGCAGTATAAATAACGTAAAGAACGACGCTTGTATAGGAGAACATGCCGCGCAAGATGAGAAGAGAGAACGAACAAATGAAAAAATGAGGTAACCATACGATATATATATATATACACACACACACACACACAATATATATATACATATATATATATACACACTGTGTGTGTGTGTATATATATATATATATATATATATATATAGTGAGTGATATATAAGTAGTGAGATTTTCATCAAAACTAACGAAAATATCATGACTTAACCTAACCAATCGTCAAGGGCGTACAGTTGACCTACCCGGGCATTCAGTCGACCAGGGGCAACTCGCAAGTAGATAGATCACAGAACTGCATTATCGTATGCTCACACTACAACAATAATATTCAGACTAAAGTAGGTCTAAGCAGGCAACAAATAAACATTAATAATAACAACAAAAATTACTGTTTATGCGAGTTCGTATGGAGAAAAAGGTATGCAAATGAAGATTTATTTATTAAAATATTATTAAATATTGCAAATTTTAATAAATAGAGGATATTAACTGCGTTATATTTTGTAAAACCCACTACATAACACTACATAATTTAGATAACGGTTATGCGCCATGCAAACTAGTGCGCATATAAATGCAATTATTGTCGTATGTTGCGCATATTTCTCCCCAGGAAAATAATGTCATTTTCGTTATTAGAATATAAAAACTTATTAGTATATAAATTCTCAGCTAAATCCCGTGGGGTCGTCCATTTGGAAAAGATCCTTAGTCTGTGGCAGCCGTCAAGGAATTATCTGAGTGTTAAAACGTCATTACGCAAAAAATGGTGACTGTTGAGAAGGTACAATGCGTGTTATGGTTAGTTAAGTATGAGTCTGTAAGAACAGTTGAAAACTTAGAAGAGAGTATGGAAAGGATCCACTATGGAAATTATCGCTATACAGGTGGGTGGCGATGTTTTAGAAAACTGACTCAGTTCATGATGTATTGCGACCATGTCCGTTAATGTTTTGGGTGGTCTCGAATAAATTGTACGTAGTGCTTCCGCTGAACTGGGGATGTCAAGGTCGAGTGTAATTTTCTCACACCTCTGTGTGGGAAAGCTTTATTGTTTCCCTCGGGTGATGAAATATAAGCCAGGTTGTATTAACTTTTATCCTGTCGTAGTCCCATGGTCAGTGCCTACGACTCCGAGTCAGAGGGCCCGGGTTCGAAGCCTAGAAGGGGATATTTTGCATAGCAAAAATGCCGGTGCTCATGTGCTTATACTTCCACTTCCATATACTGTATATGCGTATATCCACATATATGGGCGTCCATAAAGTCCTTTTATGGTTTTTAATGTAAATGAAAAAAGAATATTTAATATTCAATGTTGAATAAACTCTAGCTTTATTTAAAAAAAAAAAAAAAATTAACATGTGTAAGATATTAAATTTCAATATGTCTTCCATCATTATTTAGATTCTAGACTATTGTGAACATCTTTGGAAATTGACAGAAACGTCTTCAAGTTCATGGGGGGGGGGGTATGAAAGTTACGTCATGCTTATTTCTCTGTTGAGGGTCTTCCTAATTTTATTTTCATTGCATAGACATTAGTTTTAATGTTACCCTAACGGTAGAAATCTAATGGTATAAGATTGGGTGACTGTGTAGCTACAATAACTCATTTATTTATTTATTTATACTTACAGTATAAATAAATAACTAAATAAATATATTTATTTGCCCGTTATTTTACAATGGATATACATTTAATTATTGTAGCTGCTTCTTCAGAAAGGTAACAGATTGGGGTTTTTATTCCGCATATACCTATATGCATATACCCATACAGTTCTAATCTTTCATTACTTAATAACTAATAAATATTGTATATTAAAACCGTTCTTTCACCATTCCATACTTCAAGCAATAACTTTTCCTAATTTCTACGAAATTAGAAAAAGACAATAACGCTACCAATAAACTGGCCTAGTAAGGCCATAGAAGTCTTCACTAAGTCTTCACTAAGCCTCATTAACCGCCTAGTCTACACGGAACAATATTGCTGAACCCTCAAACAGTGATGCCGCGTTTGCAGGTGGACCAGAAAATCAAGACCGACGAGTCGTTTCATGTGACAAATTCTGTGAAGAAGGTGCAGAAGAACTTTTGTAGAGAATATGGATGCAGAGACCCACCCGATAGAAAGAAAATATCATGCATTGTTAGAAAATTTCAAACAAAAGGAAATGTAAGCAACGAACATAAGGGTAATAGTGGTAGGCAAAGATCTACAAGAACTGTGCAACACGTAAATATGGCTCATGAAATTATTGCACGCAAGTAGTATGATTGCAAAAAATGTCGCGTGTAATGCAACTACATGCAACATTGCATGCGATATGATGAGAGTGCTTTTAGCCCCCTAACCCCATTAGGCCTCCCCTTAAAAAAAATATATATATCTCTGTGTGATCACCAAGGGGTAACCTAACCTGGATGCTCAGGCCCACAAAAATATACATATGTGGGTATGTATGCATGTATAGAAAAGCTTCTTATATATATATATATATATATATGAGTTGTATATAAATGTGGTCTCCAAAGGGTAAGGGTAACCTAACCTGGCTGCTCAGGCCCACAAAAATATATATATGAAATGTATGTATGTGGGTGTGTATGTATGTAAATGTGGGTAACCTAGCCTAAAATAAAATGCAAGAAGGAGGAGGAAGATGAGATCCTTTCACTGCGGCGTCTCGAAGCATTTTGAATTCTTCACTAGCCTTCCTGGGCGGCTTTAGCATTATAGACAGTTGGTTCAGAAGGCAACCAGTCGTAATTGACGTACACAGCTATTTACTTGTACGTACAGTAGGGTGTGTCACTTTTGGACTTTTTTTGAAAAGTTATGGTGCTTACCGCTGATATTGTGACAAATTGACCAATAATCATGAATAAACCAAAAAAAAGGACAATCGGGTAATATTTAGGGTCCCCGCCCCCATTTGAAAAATAAGCCCCCTATTCACCAAAAAAATGGTGATTTTTGGAGATATTTTTGGTCATAGTTTCCTTACTAATCATCGTATTTCAAAACTTTTGCTATCAAAATGTAGAGAATAACGGTATCCTCTTATTGTGAACGTTTCAAAACTATTTTAGTTGTATACGGTGCTGATATTTGAGTGGACCTTATGAAATTTTTCCCTCAGTTTTCATTTCTATAACATTTATTTACAGTATTTCCAGGTTTTATCTACAAAAAGTATGCAAATATAACCAAATGCATGATAAATTTGCTTTTCTTTCAGAATTCTATTATAGATTTGCTTAATTTCATAGTTTATTAAAATTAGTCAATAGTCATAGCTAACAGTAAGCCAATATTAAGAAAGACCTAAGAAAATATGATTCTGTATTGGGAAAGTTAGTGGAAGACATAATATGCGCAAGAGAAGGAAGCATGCTTCCAACGAATAGTGAAGTTCTTAGTCACTTTTTCTTTTTGAGAATGGATCAAATGAAAAGCGATAATGTGTCAAAGGAAGAAAATATTTTGAGAGGTAGATAAGGTAGAAAAGGTGTGGATTATGGCTGGCATACCATCAAAATCCGTCAGAAAGCAGAAAGGACCCAAAAAATGTTGTGGGATTTGATAAAAGAGCATAAGTTGAATAAAAATACAAAGAAGAAATGTTATGAAACCCAAAAAACATCTTTTCTGTCTCGTTTGGATAACTTATTTGATATATCAACTGAAAATGTATATAATGAGATCCAAAATGATACATTGAGAACTATACAATAGAAGAATGAGGATCTTCGCTTTTTGGAAGATCAGCGAAGTGCCAGAATATATTCTCTGGGCCCGATCGATAAAGCTTATCTAGCCAAACTGATCAAAAAGACTGCTAGAATAGAAGGTGAAGAACGAAGAAAATTGAAAGAAAAAGAGCGAAAGGCATTAGAAGAAGAGACACACAAACTTGAATCATCTGAAGGCGAGTTAGTGGACTCAAGTAATGGTGAAGATGATTTTACTCCGAGCCCAGGCCCATCAAAACGTCCTAAGTTACTACAGTCAACATTAATATCTAATGCAGCTGATCGTTTTGGACTATCATTGGGACAACGCTCGACATTTGCATCTGTGGTAGCAACTGAATGTGGGCTAGATTTAAAAGAGATGTCATTATCGAAAAGTATTTCTGCGCGAGCTGCGAAGAAGTCGAGAAAAGCTACTGCTGACACCATTAAAGAGTCGTTCAACCCACCTCTATATCGTGTAGTCCACTGGGACAGCAAAATGATACTGAATGTTTCAGGAGGAAAGCAGGATCGATTGGCAATACTTATATCAGGAGAGAATGTTGAGAAACTTCTCTCGATACCCGATATCGGTGTCTCATCTGGATCGACACAAGCTTGTACTGTTTTTAGCACAATCCAAGAATGGAAATTACAGGATAAAGTTTACGGAATGGTATTCGATACTACTTCATCCAATACTGGCTGGATAAAAGGGGCTTGTAAAGTACTGGAAGACCTCTTTGGAAAAAAATTATTATGGCTAGCTTGTCGCCATCATATGGCAGAAGGAGTCTTGTCAGCAGTGTACCTAAAGGTATTTGGAAAATCTACTTCACCCGAAAACGAATCTTTCAAGACGTTCAGAGATGTTATATGGGAGAAGCTAGATACTAAGCAACCCTTCAAACAGCTATCTATTAATGACAGATATCTCAAGGACCTGAAAAAATGCGTCATAGATTTTATGACAGATTTGCTCAAAGATAACAGAGCCTTCCCAGGGATGATTACAAAGAGGTAGCTGAAACAACTATGCTAGTTTTAGGAGAAATTCCTGCCAGAGGAATACAATGAATCAAGTCAGGAGCTCTCCATCACGCCAGATGGATGGCTGTCATATTGTATACGAATAAGATGTTAGCATTTTCAGACCAAGCCGGATATGATAATGTTACAATAAAAAAGCTGGAAAGAGTATGCTTGTTTACATCGCTGATCTACTCCAAGTACTGGCTATCAGTCACCAACCCACTTGAGGCTCCTGAAAATGACCTCCTCCTATACAACGAATTAGTTCAGTACAAAAAGATTGACATAGAAGTAGCGGAAGCTGCCCTCAACACTTTAAAAGGTCATTACTGGCACCTATCTGAAGAACTTGTGACCCTTTCTCTCTTTGGAGATTTGCCTCATAGTGAAAAGGACAAGGTGGCCAAAAATCTTTCCTCTTTCAATCAACCACCAGAATTCAAACAGGGTAAGCCGATATTTCCCATCCTAAAAGAACGAATTAAAATTCAGCAATTAGTTCGTCCAAACTCATTGATTTTCAACGGATGAAGAGAATACTCTCTTCAACTAAGGTTGTTAATGACACTGCAGAAAGGGGTATCAAAGTTTTGCAGGATTTTGCATGATGAGGATTTTTTTCATGGCTTGATGTAGGGATGAAGGTGAATTTCAGGCATTGCTTCAGGTTGTAGAGGAAAACAGGCGTCTTTTTCCAAAGTTTTCCAAACAAGGTCTCTTGAATTTGTAATTTCTTTCCATTTATAATTTCATTTCATTTACAATTTTTCATTATAATTTCAAGAATAGCACTTTGTTTCTATTTGATTAAAATTGTTTTGTGATTGTATTTCATAATAAAAAATAAAAAAAAACGATGGGGCTTTGCATATTTTTTTAGATTAATAAAAATTTAAGTCTACAGTTGTCATTTTGTTTTTTTGCAAAATTTACTAATTTTAATCTACTAAGCATGTGCAAAGTTGGTCCCACTTTGAATCTCTTAACCAAAAAAGTGTTGCTCATTTAAGCCCATCTGCTTTTGTGATTTATATTTTCAAAGCCCATCGCCGCAGAGCTGCATTGGGATGATGCTCTATGGATGGCGGTGACATCCAAAGTATATAAGATAATATTTTATTGCAGTTCAGATCTTCCAAAGATATAAAACAGCAGCATTTTTCTCTTAGAAAATGCATCAAAATGACCAAAGAGATATAAAAAATTTAATAAATTTAACTCAAAGGTTAATAAAAACTATTCAGATTGAAGCTCATTATTACTCTCTACATTTTAGTAGCAACATTTTTGAAATACAATGATTAGTAAGGAAACTGACCAAAAATACCCCCAAAAATTACCATTTTTTTGTGTGAATAGGGGGGCTTATTTTTCAAATGGGGACGGGGACCCTAAATATTACCCGATTGTCTTCTCTTTGGTTTATTTATGGTGTTTG